>OU343217.1:45401131-45732488 GCA_910596185.1 Chrysanthemum makinoi | reverse complement strand
AGCCTTAGGGACTCCATAGTGTAATGGTTACCAACTGCTTTTCCTTTCTTTTTGACAGTGCTTTTTAACTGTTGGTAGCTTATTTTAGTCTAGCAATTCATGTGTAACTTATTTGTGCTTTAGTAGTGCTTATTTGTGGTTTTAGAGCTTATTCTCTCAATTTTTAGCTTAGGACTCCCACTTAGTATAGGTAGTATAGTATTAGCTTATTTCAGCTTATTAGGAGCTTATTTAAGTTTTTCCATTGCTTGTTTTCATTTTTTTTTATCTTAAGGATCCCCTAGTATAAATTATGCCAACTGATCTCCCCTTGGAGCTTGCTTATTTGTAGCTTAACCTTGTGTGTTTTAGTTTGCTTAACATCAGTTCATCACATCTTGCTTATCACGTGTTTTCAACTGCTTATTGTACTTCGTGTGTGCTTAAGGCTGCTTATTTGTGCTCATCAGTCACCAAAAAGGGTGTGTGGTCTTGGTTCTGTCCAAACAGTGGACAAAGAAGCTGTGAAAACAGCTTATTTCCAAGTTTTCAAAAGTAAAGTTTTTACAAAATGTTCTTAATTTGATCTCATCTTCAAGTTTCAAAAGCAAAAATCTAAAAAAAAAAAAAAAAAATAAAGATGTGAGAGGCGGTCGAACTCACGAGACCTCTCCCTTGTGGGGATGATATAGGTGTACATGGAAACCATGCGCCCTTGGGTCTTTTTCTAGTTTCTAAATGCAAAATTAAATACTTAACCATAGTTTCTCATATTAGCTTATCTGTTCTAGCTTAGCTTATTTACAGCTTATACTGTATAAGTCAGTTGCACTTATTTTATTTTTCCTAGGTCCACGTTATCATAAAGAAGTTTTTGTAAATTTTTCAGATTTTTCCCAATTATTTTAGTATTTTTAATTAATTAATTAGAGTAAATTAGTTTTCAATTCATAATAAAAAATATAAAAGTCAAAAAAATATAAATCTTTTTTCTAAAATTTTCTTTTGTCATTACAAGAAGTAAGAAAATTGTTTTTACGTTAGTAGGACTTTTTATTTTACAAATTTTACGTTTTTCTTATGCACTGCGTAATTTTTATATAAAGCGCCGTTTTCATTCTAGGTCAAGTTTTTAGGTAATTTAGGTTTACGTTTTAATTAAAATAGTTTATTTAAGTTATTTTGTTTTATAAATCAAGAAAAAACATCATTTTAAAAATAGTGATAGCGTTTATTTAATATAATTTATCTTTTTAATTTTCTTTAATTTGCATTTAAGCCCTCGTAATTTATAAATTTTCCCTTTAGGTATAATTAATTCAATCAATCAAAACCCTTTTCCCGTTCAATATCACCCGATCACCATCGTTTGATTATTGAATGCGCAAATTGTCGTTAGACTTAACGACCTGGGGAAACACTATACTCTCCTGATCTTCATTGCATTTGCCTCCTGAGCTGTTTTAAGTTTATTACGGTTGACCATTCACAAGTGGTTAGCTTGTGTGATAAACTTGACGGTTCGGAATCGATCAGTTAGAAAATTGAGTATAGATTGAATATACTCAATATGACTCCAACCTAGAAGATTGATAAAACACCATTTCATTATGGAATGTGATGAATCACATTAAGTTTTAAAATTGAAGACTCTGAATTTGTTAAACTACTTATGAATAGGTGTTAACAAAACTTAAGTCCTGAATTATCAATGTCTATTTGTATGTCCCAAAAGAGAACAATGTAGATTTTCTCTAATTGCTAAGTATATATAGATAGTCTATATATTACAAAAGGCAAGTGGGAGTTTTTATCTTGAAAGATAAAATTACAAGATACATAATCTTCTTAAATACACTAGTAAATATCATGATGAGGTTAGACATGTAAATGATAGACCTCATAATGATGGAATTTCATTCATAGATTCAAAGGATATTCCAGATATTTGATTTATATGCTGAGAAGAACATGAGTTACATGATTATAGTAAACCTGATAACCATTATGATGGATTACAAAATATTGAATTGGGTAAATTAATCATACTATGAATGTTAAAGATGCTGTCCATAAAGATAATCAATTTTGGAAATTTGGTTTATCTTAATAGTTAGACTAGAGAATGGAAATGAGTTTCTTCAAAGAGATGAAAACCATAGTGGTTTGAATTTCTATGTAGAAATCATATGGACAATATTGTACAAATATTTAATGCATGTTTTATGACAAGATTATTAATCATACTTAAGCAATTAATTATGATTGAATATTCTTTTCTATACACATTAAATATATAAAGATGATAATGGTCATACTTGTTTTCATTAATATGAAATATGACAAAGGAATATCAAAACTCTTTCTTGGAAAATTACTTGAGCGAGGACGGTAAGTAATCAAAAGGTTTTTTGAATTCATATAATCTTTGAAAGTGTACGAAGTGCAATAATTCATGAATGGATAAATGCATGCATCTATAAAATTATTCTTATGTTTAATTATTAAATCCTAGTTTTGATTTATAATTGAAATAAGATAAATTTTAAGTATTTCTAAAAGCAAGTGGGAGTATTATGTTAAGGTTTTAAATCTTATATGTTGTATAACATATAGAAGTAACATTCCTTGTGGGCTAAATGTTAAGTCTTAGATATGAATGAAACTTCACTTGTAAGATTTAAGAATTAAAACATACAACCTTGAATATATGTTTATTATTAATAAACATGTGCAGTAAAATAAATGATTATAATAAAACATGATATATCATTTGGGAAATGGATAAATATCTTTTGACAAGATAGAACATGAATGAATTCTAAGTTTGACATGTAGATTCATCATGTACATCATGTTGTGTATATTAAAATTGTTGTATCATTCTTGAATAAGAAGTGATTTGACAACATTGATATCTAACTAAAAATTATTAGATAATTTGTGTAAAGATTATTCTAATAGAATTACATCCTCAGCCTGTAATTGCTCCTAGATTCTATGGATGAACAATATGTCAATTGTTGTGCAAATTGTCATCAGCTTCAAACTTGAAAGTTTGGAAAGCATCAAACATTACACAATAGGTATTAAAGTTTACGGAGTTTTAATGAGCATATTGTTGTTTGTATACAATGATGCTGGTTTTTGAGATGACACTCAATACTAGTCATGGTAGGATTTCATCCTTGTTAATGGCCATGTGAACTAGTTGTGCTACTAAGAGCACAGTTGCATTATACATTAAAAGAATAAGAATACTTTAAACTTTAAAATGTTTGAAAGTTTAAATTGTCATAAATTGGTGATAGAGGATGTCACACACTTTATGAATTATTATGTGGATTGGTGAATGCACACATACAAGAACTTCACTAGTTGAATTCTTGAAATAAGTATTCTCAAAATTACGATAGATCAAGTTGGTTGATTTATGCCTTGTCAACAAGTATGATTGTCATTACTTGAGCCATAATTCATCAACTGGAATTTTCATGCATTGATCTATTTGGTATTTGGATAAGGGATGTTAAACAATTGTTATAATAAATCAAATACTTGGTATGTTTGATTTTATAATATATTTATATGTTTAATCCGTGATTAATTTATTCTAAATCGTCCGTTGTCAATTAATGATATGGGAGTATCATTAAACCAAGACAAATCTGAGAGATATGGTAGAATATACTTGAAAGTATATTGATGAGAATGCATACCATTTTCGGATGATATTCAATGAATTGAATATATGACTTATCCCAACTACATGATTTTACTTTATGGATATTGTTATTAAGTAAATCATGAATAGTTATCCTGGACTTGAGATACCGGATAAGTGTCATGAATGTAGTGCATTTCTGTGGAACAACTTAACGCTATCACGAACTGGTAGTCATAAGGGCTGTTTCTCAAGTGTTGCAAAGTTTATGGGTTGTTCTTGTAGTCAAGATAGAATTTGTTCTATTCAAATTTATTTGAGTTTAATATCTTTAGTTCCTCGTAGGGTTGACAAGATGTTTATGGCCACACCCAAAATCTCCCCTAAATATGTTTAGAAGATTTGGTAATCTTGCTCAATCACTATAACGAGAAACAGAATGGTTGAATAAAGAATGACTTAATTCTATATCTTTATTTAACATGGTATTAGAAACAAAAGGATAATAATGAGAAATCATTAAAAGGTTTTCCAGGAGCCTTGCTCGAGTTGTACTAGAGGCATCGAAGTGTTGCTAGATGCTAACCGATGTGATCACTCTATTAAGATATGTCCAAGTGGGAGCTGTTGGTTTAATGGACAATAAAAATTAATAGGCGTGTGTTAGGATCGAACTCTGACTACGGATTGCACACTTTATGTGATGAGAATTAAAGTTAATAAATTAAATATAAATGTTATATTTATTTATTAATTAAATGAAATAACATAACGGACGTTAAGTAATTAGTTGTAATGGACTAGTTCCTGCCTAAATGTAATTGGAAAGGACTAGATTGCAAAATTAATATTTGAAGGTTCCGAATCCCTGATACAAGCCTATCACATGAGGAAAAACTAACCTATCAACAACTCAACTTGTTCTCCAAGTTTAGTTGAGTATATATACAAGGCTAGGGGTCTTGTGTTTTGCATCTCTTGTACTCATTAGCTAAACCTAAAAATTGTTTTGTGTGTTTTTCTTGCTTAAACCGATCGCACACCATCACAAGGGTGTCGATCGCTTTCTTTTCCAAATCAAAGTTATTTGTTTGATTAAAACTAGCATTCCTTTAATTCGGTATAGTACGTGTGTACAAGAAAGTGGTACTAACACATTATTGTTAGTATTCTTGGATTGAATTACAAAATTGTAAGGGTAACTACATAATCCTATAAAACCCTAATTAGGGTTAAATCTAATTGCTAGTTTTAGAATTTGATTCTGTTCGGCTAGAATCAAGTAAAGTACGCATACTTTATTCTTTAGTTAATTAATTATTCATTATATGTTCCTATACGCTTCCGCATGTGTACTTGATATTTATTGTTTATATTTATGATTGTCATGCTATATAATTCCAACAGGGACATGGCTTACAAAGTTTTTTCTAGCATGCTACTTTTATATCAATTTTCAAAGATTTACTATTTATTTCAAAGTTTCACTTTTATCTTTCTATCTCTTTATAATTGCCTATATATCCAACGTAAATTTATAATTGCGTATATATCCTTCCTAAACATAAAAATTTTCATATATATCCAAATAGTTATTTTATATAAATTTAAACCCAAATAAAACATGATAATGAGAATTTACATAAAAAATGACCATTGTACCCTTGTTCTTATCATTTCATAACATCTTTTTATAGAGAAAAGAGAGCAACTAACTTCCACATGACATTATATCTTTGTTTCTGGGAATGACATGACATTCCACATGAAGATATATGTTGGAGTAATTTATTTCCAACACTAAGGATTATTAACTAGTAGGTTTACGTTAAAGATCAATGTTTCGAAGCAATTGTCAAGCATTGATTATTAATTCATTCAAGCATCAATTCTTGATAAGTATCAAACGATTTAACAATGTTTAACATGGACTCCTATCATTCATGATTTAATTAATTCTAGCATTAATTTTACTAATAAAGATCAGACAAAAGTTTTAATCGTGGGTTAGTTGGGGGGCTTTTGCTTGTTGGTTATTAAACAATTACAGTCAACAAAGTGAAAGCAAGAACAATGGAACATTCGATCACTGTTGAGAGGGAAACATATGATCAAGGTATAGATTTTTTTATAAGCACAATATGGTCATTTTATATTTAAGTTACAATTATCATGTGTTTTTTGTTTTTAAATATATATAAAGTAATTATTTGGACATATATGACAATTTTTGTGTTTAAGAAGGATATATATGCAATTATAAGTTTAAGTTGGATATATACGCAATTATCAACCTTTGAAGGGATATATATGCAATTCCCCCTAGAATTTACACAGCTTAATTGATCGGACTTTACATTTTACACTTCAATTTCTACTAAATTATATTTTGACGTTTTGATTTATAAACTTATAATTTTGCTAATATCGATCAATTCCCTCCGCCAATGTGGGGGCAATTAAACCTTGTTATATATAACATTTTACGTTTATTCGCACACATGCATAATTGATACTTGAAGTTCCAGTGTACAATATTTAAAAAAGAAACGAAAATAGCATATACCAATCTGAACTAAAACCACATTCACGATTTTTTACAGAATTCACTACCAAACTTCATATCCAAACTAAATAACCCCATTGAAAACTCGCAACAAAGATTACTTGGAACTAACTTATTTTTCACTTTCCAAACATTTGAAAAAGTAATCCAACTAGATATTACTTGTAGTGATCAACATGATGCTGATTTAGCGTGTTCAACTAAAACAGCTAGCAATCTTCAGGTGAAAAGGTATGGCCAACCCCAGGGCTATCCGGACATGTTGGCCTGAAAGCCAGTAGCTTATACTCTTATAGCGACTTCTGTCAGCTCGCTTGTTGGAGAGTTAAACCTGCTTGTTGAGGGTTAAACGAGACTGATACTTTGATAGGCAATGCTGGTGCAAGTATTTTATTTGCACGTGATGATCGTCAAATTGAAACTCAGGAAAAAGCAAAGAAACATACATATAGGTAGTATTATCATGAAAAGTTCACACCTCTTTGCAACCAAAGGATGATTCTATTGTTGTCAGATGGACTTTGGTAAAGTACTGTGAAGGTGATCAAAACAAAGGCGCATATAGACTGTTATTTATATGCATAATACTATAGGGTTTCACTATATGGATCATATATTTTAATTAGTAATATGCATTTTTCATAAACAAGGGAATGCTCTCAACTTTTACACATTATATGATTTTTTAAATTACTTTAGTTTATGAGTTGGGTTAGTGATTTATTTAGTGACTATTGATGTTAATTAATTCTTTTTTCCAAGTTGATAGGAACTATATATAAGTTTAAGAGTTCTCTTTAAAATAAAAAGTACCTGCTACAGATATCACGCACATGCACTTATGTATATGCGGTGGTGACAAAATCTCACTATAGTATTAAAGCTAAGATATTATCATCTATGTTTTCTTTTTCTAACGACGATGATATATTAGAATCCTCTAGCAAGAAATCAGAGGGTAAAAGATAACAATTAGTTTGTAGTATGCTATGCATTGATCTACTTTTTTTCTTTATTTCCATATATGTATGATCAAGCTAGCAGCATGAGAAAGGTGTTGGTTTAATGACAAAATATTAATAGATGTGTGTTAGATCGAACCGAGACCACGGATTTATCAATTTTACGTATATAACTAAAGTTTACCAATTAAATATAAAATTTTATATTTAGTTATTAATTACACAAAACACATAATGAACGTTAAGTAATTAAATGTAATGGACTAAGGGTCGTTAAGTATTAAAAGAAAATGACCAAAGCAAAATTAGATGTCAAGAAGGATCGGAAACCCTTTGGGTTTGTATGGCAAGTTATATGATTGGGGTTTTAATCCTAATCTAACTTGGGCTCTAAGTTTCAATCTAGTATATAAAAAGGTTAGGGGTTGATTGTTTTCACCTTTGTACACACGAATAACCCTAAAACTTGTTTTTCTTTTTCTTGAGGTGATAACCATCTAACTAATCCCTTTGTAGGGTCGATCGATTTTTTGTTCATCAAACAAATTGCTTTGTGTTTAATTAAACTAGCATTTACTTTAATTCGTTAATAGTAATGTGTGTACAAGAACGTGTACAATAACACTATTGATTGTATCTTATTGAATTACAAAAGGTAAGGGGTAATTTATAATCCTATAAAACCCTAATTAGGTTCATCACTTGCTAGTTTTGTGGAATTGATTCTTGTCATGCAGAATAAAAAGGTATCAAGATACTATTTATGTTTTAGTTAATTAATTATTCATTATACGTTCCTATACGCTTTCGCATGTTTCTTTGATGTTTTATGTGCTTTATATATGATTGTCATGTTATATAATTCCAAATATGGCATCACGAGTCTTGTTTAATGAGTAATTAATTACTAAAACACGTAAAAATCAATATTGTATGTTGTTTGATATGATTATTCTAGGGTTGTTATGATTATATAAAACCTAATTTTAGGTTAGGCTTTTGCCCTTATTTGGTTTTTAATTTTTTTGGATCGACCAAAATTTTTTTTTAGATTCGATACTCCTAAATTTTTAGTCGATTTAGTTTAAATTTTTTAGGGTTTATATTACTGTTATGTTATCTATATCGTAAAAACCTAGAATTAATATATTTGTTAATGTGCGCTAAATTCATGAAAAGTGTTATGTGACATGGAATTGTATGCGATCTTGTGACTTACCTGAATAATTGTTATGCTATATCTATACGATACATGTATAGTTCGTCAGGATGGCTGTTGAATTTTAATTGTTAAGTTGTTTTAATCACATGTATGTTTTGATAAATATTGAATTGGGGAAGACTCCAATAATATATTAATGAATCAATTATGTACAATTTGGTATATTTTAATTATGGATTACACAATCGATTCGTTGATGTATGTAGCTCACTTTCAATTGTGAGAGTGAAAGCCCTAGTTAATATATACGTTAATTAACCTAGATATTGATTATTAATAGGTTTTATCAAATAAGTTGCATGTGGCTACTTGTTTACACGTGATAATTGTTAGCTATGTGCGCATTGTTTTAAGTTATTTATTTTTTATTGTTTTACTTGTTTGCTTTATTATGTGCAAATAAATTTTAAGCAGAGGTAATTTTGAATAGAAAATAAATCGGACTAAAACTAATGGTGAAATTTGATTTGTTATTGAAGAGTTAAATTTTCTATAAGTTTAATTGATTGATGATTTTGGTACAAATAGTGAGAACGGCTCACCCAATTTTGACGGACTGTGTGAGGGTACATGAGGGGAGCGTAATAAATTGTGACCGAAAGAAGGAGGGTTATAGCTCATTGTGACCAAATTCTCCGCTTCTTTGCGAAGTCAAATTGAGTTACCAAGTAGGCTAGGAGTACAAAATCATCTTAAGGGCGAATTAGCTTTAATTCCATGCGCCACTTTGTGTACTATCCAAACACTAAGTCTCTTTAGACTTATGCAAAAGTACGATATAATGGACGATAATTAAAGGTAAATTCCTTGATTGATGAAACCAATACCTGAATTAAAACTTTGATAATTTGATCTTTATGAATTGCTTAATAATTTTTTTTTATTAAAATTTATGCTACAAGATAAATGCATGAGGCTGGCCCCAAAAGAGAATGACGATCAATTGGGAGGATCAATCCCCACTCGATCATGTTATTGTGGGAGGTGTCGATCGGTTGTTTTATCAACTCGACAGATATATGATCGAAACAAACACACACATAAAAACAACACTCTCACCGTTTAATTAATTTTATTAAAGGTCGTCTTTACTGGAGTACCCAATCGCCTGAAGGTCGCTGGAGAGAGAAAGCTGACGTGGCAGGGAAAATGAGGGGGATTGGGGCTTCTTACTGGAACCAGCCTGACATCTTTGTACATATTTGATTTGACACCATAAATCAAAACTATTACCCTTTATAAATTAAGTTAGTGCCATCTAGTTAAAGAAACTTGAAGTTACAATTACGCTTCATGTTAGAACTTGGCGAGATTGTAATGGAAAGGTAAATCTTATGTAAAATGCACCTTTACACACGAACATATTTGCGTTCTTTTGTTAGACGACTTAAATTCAAGTAGTAAGTGGGAATTCGGACTCAAGGTTCGCAAGATGGATAAAACATGTTTACATTTGGTACAGCGTTGGAAAGGTAAATCCATAATGATCTATGAATTGGAAAAATGTTGCCAATTATTGTTTCATTGTGATTACCCTGTATTATATGCTTTCATTACTAGCAGATCAACTGATGTAATGAAACTATGATAATTTGGATCCTAGTTTTCATGAAAAATTTATGGTTATATGAATATTACCTTGGGTATTTTATTTTCTTGAAAAGTTTAATTATCGAAAAATACTGAAATTGAATTTGAAATTCTTTTAAATGTATTAATGCAATACTTCAAAACCGTAAACGTAGGTTATTCCCCGCTGTATTGGTAAATTGGATCTACACCTGTAAGTGGTTTTTTGGTAGAGTCAACTTATAAAAGAATAAACCTTTGTCCTTTTCATAAGAAAGAGTAAGATTCAATCATATTCTTTTTCATGAATGAGAAAGGTATGATAGACAAATTAGAATTGTTCTAAATTCTAAATACATATAACTCGAAGCAAATTTTAATAGTTAAGAAAATTGCATATTTTATGAGTTATTAAAATTAGAAGCTAGACTAATTTACTGCAAAATTGGTAAAAGACAAACTAGCATATTTTATCTAGTTGTTGTGCTTTGACCATTTAAAGGTACTACTTACAATTGTTACCATTTAAAAGTACTACTTACAATTGTTGGAATAGTAGAACTATTAAGAAAAAAATTGCATGCCCAATTTTTCAAGTTACAGCATTGATGGATAATTCATCATCTACATAGTAGAATACACTATTTTAGTACATAAGTAATTGTTATGTATGGACTTTTTCAAAGGTGTAGGAAAGTAAATAGAACACTATTTTCTTTCATTGGTTAATGAAACACTTACAATGTTGTCAAATCAGCTGGGAGTATTGTTCTTATTATGAATAAGGAATTAATGTAATGATCTCTAATCTTGGGAGTTACAAGCTTTATCATTTTGGTAGTAACCCAGATTATCTCTAGAATGTCTTAAGATAATTACTTCCAATTTGTAGACACTTATGTTTTCTAGAAACATCTGGGACCACTTAAAACATATATTTGGCTTACTCTCCATGCAAAAATAAAACCCTTAACTTTTCTAATGGCTTCACTAAATCGCTAAAATCCTTGTGTTTTCGTTCCTCAATTTGTAATTGTTAGTAATTAACGTCGTGTTAATTAGTATCCTGAACAGATTGGTGGTTATTACTATAGGTTCTGGTGGTTTTTTGTGTATGTTCTTTTAGGTTTTGTTTCAATCGACTTTTGGTTCTTGGTCTTACGGTATATGGTGTTTCATCGATTGATTATGGGTTAGTTTTTGTTTCTTCATTAGTGCATAAACCCTAGTTTTAACTAGGGTTTCATATGTTGTGAAATCGAGGACGTGTTTGCTTGTTAAGTGGATCTGCTGCCTTGTTTCGATTGTTATTTTTTATTTTTTTTTCTGTTTTAGGGTTGTTTTAGTTCTGCGTTCTGATGGAGAGGGTGGTTAGTTTCGAGTTAGATGAAAACATGAAACCTGTTTCATGTTCCAATACCGATGGTGAAAGTGGTGGGGATGCTACTTCTGTTTTCACCAATACACAAGAGGAGTCGATTCCTCTTGTTTCTAGCCCTAGTCATGATGCACCTAGCGTCATGATTAATGCCTGAGGGTCATGATACTTTATTGAAAATTCGTGCTATTGAACAACAAATCTTTGAGGGAAAACTTAATTTTGTGGGTGACGATGGGCAACCATTAAACCAGCTGTGACAGTGGATGCTACTACTTACTGGGGCTAATCTATTTTGAGCATCTTATGCATGCAGTCAAGAAGGAGCTAGAGGAGATGCTATCTGTTATTAATAGTTATTATTCAAACCTCCTCAAGATAATGAGTGTTCCTATGGCTTCTAATGTTAATGCTACTAGTAGTCCTAATAATGTTAATGATAAGGTAGATACGAATGCAATGGAACTGTTGGTATTGAGAAGGTTGGTGTGTATGCTTTGAAAACCTTCTACATCAGATTTGGTGTTACTCTATTGAACTAAGAAGCCACACTCAAACTTTAGGAGGTTGGAGTAATAAGAAGTTCTAATGGTGTGGATCTTTCACATGGGATGAAAGTAAGCCAGGTTGAGGTGAACACTAGGTTTGAAAATACTTTGTATGGGTATTTCCTTGGTCAACGACTTGCTTTTCCTGTTGTTAATTACTTTGTATGCAATGCGTACAAGTTTGGTATACAAAAGGTAATGATGAATGCAAAGGGTTCTTTCTTTTTTTAAGTTCAATTCAAGAAAGGTATTGATGATGTTCTGAAAAACGGCCCTTGGTTGATTAGAAATGTACCTATTATTCTTATACCAAGGACATTGAACACCAACTTACTTAAAGAGGATTTGACCAACATCCCGGTGTGGGTTAAATTCCATGATGTTCTCTTGCTATGTTTTTCGATGATGGTTTCCTAGTCTCCTTGCCACATTGATAGGTACTTCAAAAGGTTAGATGCTTTTATTAGCCAAATGTGCAAGGACTCGTGGGGCTGTAGTAGTTTTGCTAGATGCATGATTGAAGTGAAGTCGGATGAGGTGCTTAGGGACAGCCTTACTGTTGAGATACTGTTACTTGATGGGTAAATTTCGATCATTGAGAAGATACGGTTGAATATGATGGAAACCACCTATTGTGATAAAATGTAAGATTTTTTGGTCATACTCTTATTGAATGTCCTAAAGTTGTTGAACCTCCTGCTGAGCCTACTAAGCGTGTTAATGATGGTTTCAAGATGGTTAATAACAAGATGAAGGGAAAGCAAGGTGGGTCTACTATTCCGGGTCAAGGAGGGTTTACTAAACTGTTAGGGTAAGCAGTTTCACATCAACCCAAAAGACTCCCTCCTGAACCTAAGAAAGTGGAAGTCACTAAGAAGAATGCTTCTGATGTGGCTAGTTCGAGGGGAACAAAGATCTCTACATCTAACCAGTTTGATGCTCTAATATGGAATATCTGATGCGCTTGGTGTTCCTTCTAATGACACCAACAAGGATGTGGATTCTCGGGTGCATAAATGGAAGTTAATGAAGATACTAAGACATGTATCAAGATCACAAAGAACCCCTTGTGACTGATTTGAAAGAGATGGAGTCGGGTGTGGCTCCTAAAACTAGTGATTCTTGTAATCCGGCCCTTCTTTCTACTAAGAGAGTTAACCCTTTTTCTAAAGTGAGAGATCGTGGTTTCGATTCGAAGATGAGGTGGTTGAATAACCCATTTGATTTAGTCTCGCTTAATCTATTCGGTGGTAGCCAAGAGTTTGAAGATGAGTATGATGACTATGACTACGATGACTATGCGAATCAGGTTTAGTGATCTTCCAGGAATTTGATGCCTTTAATGCCATGTATGGCACCAAGCTTCAAGGTCCTGGAAGTAATTTTCGTTATGTCCTATGTTATCATTTGAGTAGTGGTTTGTTTTCGGTTTAGTAAATAGGAACTATCTTGTTATGTAAGCTTTATGCCTATGTAACGGGCTGAGATATGGGACTTCACTCATATCCATTGTACTTAAACGTTTTTTTGGTTAATATATTTACCAGGGTGCAGGATTACTCCCCTTTACCCAAAATGAAGTGGTTCTACATCTACTAGTTATGCTAATATCAAGGAAACAATCATATTGGTCACATAAACAAACATATGTCGTGTTGTTTATCTGCTACATGATGTTGTTCCAAGAAACAAGTGGGAGAAATATATATTTTGTGCAAGGTACAACATATAGGTATATGATTTAGCAGTTTTCTTGTTGTACAAGGTAAGAGACTAACGCTCTAATATGACTTGTACATATCTAATTCAAGAAACACTTGGTGTTGCAATTTCGTCATGTGAGAACTTGGCGAGATTGCAACAACAAAGTAAATCTCCATGTGAAAGTCAGGACCTTGCATGGACATATAATGGAGTTTTAAATTAGACAAGTAGTTAGAACATGTGTCAAAATGATATATAAGACTACTTCAAATTAGATATTTATGTATTATTAGAATGACATAAATAAATGAAGTAATCTAATACTACTTTAATTTGTTTATTTATGTATTTTGGAATGACATAAATGAAAAATAATGTAGTCCTACATTATTGTAAAGTAAATAAATTAACTTGAAATTACTATTGAAACCAAGAGTTGTGTTCATAATTACTTTAGTTAAACATGTTTATGATTCATTGTAAAGAAATAAACATAAAGTATTTTAAGACTTAAAATAAAAGTAAGCGTTAACTTGTTATGTTATTTAATTAAGACATATAAAAGAAGTCATTGAGTTGATCAATGATTTATAGCATTATAATGGGATTATAACTTTTATGTTTTCTTGATGAGACATGGATATGAAGTGACTTGGTTAAAGGTACTTGTGTTATAAAGCATGCAATTGGCTTGGAAAGTCTATTATACCATTAAGTTGACTTAGTTGGTAAATAGGTAAGCCAAAAGGAATATGTTTATCTTATATATTGTTAGATTGTATTACAATATTAATTCTAATGAATACCACAAGTTGATGGTATGTTCAGTTAGGAGAATCAAACTCTATTTGATTTGTTTGATTCAAGATAACCATAACTTCTTAACAAGGTTAGAAAATTGAGTATGGATTGAATATACACAATATGACTCCAACCTAGAAGATTAATAAAACACCATTTTATTATGGAATGTGATGAATCACATTAAGTTTTAAAATTGAAGATTATGAATTTGTTAAACTACTTATGAATAGGTTATTAACAAACTAAAGTCATGAATTATCAATGTGTATTTGTAATGTCCCAAAAAGAGAACAATGTAGTTTTGCTCTAATTGCTAAGTATATATAGATAGTCTATATATTACAAGAGGCAAGTGGGAGTTTTTTTTTAAAGATAAAATTACAAGATACATAATCTTCTTAAATACACTAGTAAATATCATGATTAGGCTAGTTATGAAATGTTAACCTCAAGATGATGGAATTTTCATTCATAGATACGCAAGGATATCTCGGATATTTGATTTATATCTTGAGAAGAACATAGTTACATGATTATAGTAAACCTGATAACAATTATGATGGATTACCAAATATTGAATTGGGTAAATTACTCATGCTATGAATGTTAAAGATGTTGTCCATAAAGATAATCAATTTTGGAAATTTGGTTTATCTTAATAGTTAGACTAGAAAATGAAGATAAGTTTCTTCAAAGAGATGGAAAACTCTAGTGGTTTAAATCTATGTGTAGAAATCATATGGACAAAAATTTACACATATTTAATGCATGTTTTATGACAAGATTATTAATCATACTTAAGCAATTAATGTGATTGAATATTCTTTCCTAGACACATTAAATATATAAAGTTGATAATTGTCATACTTGTTTTCATTAATATGAAATATGACAATGGAATATCAAAACTCTTTCTTGAGAAATTACTTGGCGAGGGCCGGTAAATGTCGAAGGTTTTAATTCATATAATCTTTGGAAGTGTCACAGTGCAATAATTCATGAATTGATAAATGCATGCATCTATGAAATTATTCTTATGTTTAATTATTAAATCCTAGTTTTGATTTATAATTGAAATAAGATAAATTTTAAGTATTTTTGAAAGCTAGTGGGAGTATTATGTTGAGGTTTTAAATCTTATATGTTGTATAACATATAGGAAGTAACATTCCTTGTAAGCTAAATGTTAAGTCTTAGTTTGGAATGAAACTTCACTTGTAAGATTTAAAACTTAAAACATACAACCTTGGAATATATGTTTGTATTAATAAACATGTACTTGATAAAATAAATGATTCAAATAAAACATGATATATCATTTGAGAAATGGATAAATATCTTTTGACAAGATAGAACATGAATGAAATCTAAGTTTGACATATAGATTCATCATGTACATCATGTTGTGTATTAAAATTGTTGTATCATTCTTGAATAAAGAAGTGATTTGACAACATTGATATCTAACTAAAAGTTATTAGATAACTTGTGTAATGAATATTCTAATAAAATTACATCCTCAACTGGAATTGCTCTAGATTCTATGGATGAACAATATGTCAATTGTTGTGCAAATTGTCATCAGTTACAAACTTGAAAGTTTGGAAGACATCAAACATTACACAATAAGATATTAAAGTTTGTGGGTTTTAAAGAGCATATTGTTGTTTGTATACAATGTTGTTGGTTTAATTGAGATGACACTCAATACTAGTTATGGTAGGATTTCATCCTTGTTAATGGCCATGTGAACTAGTTGTGCTACTAAAAGCGCAGTTGCATTATACATTAAAAGAATAATAATACTTTAAACTTTAAAATGTTTGAAAGTTTAAATTGTCATAAATTGGTGATAGAGGATGTCACACACTTTATGAATTATTATGTGGATTGGTGAATGCACACATACAAATACTTCACTAATTGAATTCTTGAAATAAGTATTCTCAAAATTACGATAGATCAAGTTGGTTGATTTATGCCTTGTCAACAAGTATGATTATCATTACTTGAGGCATAATTCATCAACTGGAATTTTCATGCATTGATCTATTTAGTATTTGGATAAGGGATGTTAAACAATTGTTATAATCAATCAAATACTTGATATATTTGATTTTATAATATATTGTATCATATATTTGCATGTTTAATCCGTGAATAAATTTATTTATTCTAAATAGATCGTTGTCAATTAATGATATGGAATTATCGTTAAATTAAGACAAATCGAGTGATTTGGTAGAATATACTTAAAAGTATATTGAGAGAAAGCATACCAATTTAGGATGATATTCAATGAATTGGATATAGGGTTATCCCAACTACATGATTTTACTTTATGGATATTGTTATTAAGTAAATCATGAATAATTATCCTCGGACTTGAGATACAGGATAAGTGTCATGAATGTAGTGCATTTACATTGGGGGCAACTTAAGCTATCGTAGCTGGTAGTCATAAGGGTTGTTTCAGTTTTTGCAAAGTTTGTGGGTTAGTCTAGTAGTCAAGATAGAATTTGTTCCTTCATTTTATTTTGGACTTTAATCTTGCGGGCCTAAATTGGGGTTGACAAGATGTTTTAGCGTGACCCTTAAAGATCTCCACGAATATGTTCGGAGATTTGGTAATCTTGGTCAATCACTTAACCAAAATGAGAATGGTTGAATAAAGAATGACTTAATTCCATATCTTTATTTAACATGGTATTAGAAACTAAAGGATAATAATAATGAGAAATCATTAAAAGGTTTTCGAGGGAGCCTTGCTTGCGAGTTTTACTAGAGGCATGAGAGTGTTGCTAGGCGTTGCCAGATGTGATCACACTATTAAGATATGTCAAATTGGAATTTATTGGTTTTAATGGACAAAATATTAATAGATGTGTGTTAGGATCAGAGCTTCGAGACCGGGGATTGCACACTTTACGTGTATGAGGTAAAGTTTAATAATTGAATATAAAATGTTATATTTAGTTATTAATTACACAAAACACATAATGAACGTTAAGTAATTAAATGTAATGGACTGCGATTAGTTAAGTATTAAAGAAAGGACTAAAGTAAAAATTAGATGTCAAGGAAGGATCCGGAAACCCTTTTGGGTTTTGTATGTGATTATATGGATTGGGGTTTCCTAATCCTAATCTAACTTGGGCTCTAAGTTTCTACTAGTATATAAACAAGGTTAGGGGTTGATTGTTTTCACCTTTGTACACACAATAACCCTAAAACTTGTTTTGTTTTTTCTTTAGTGTTACTTGATCAAACTAATCCCTTTGTAGGTCATTCCCGGATTTTTGTTCATCAAACAAATTGTTTTGTGTTTATTTAAACTAGAATTTACTTTAATTAAGTTAATGAATGCGTGTGTACAAGAGCGTGGGTACAATCACACTATTGATTATCTTGGATTGAATTACAAAAAGGTAAGGGGTAATTCTTATAATCCTATAAACCCTAATTAGGGTTCATCACTTGCTAGTTTTGTGGAATTGATTCTTGTTCGGCTAGAATCAAAAAGCTACGCATACTATTTGTTGGATATTGGATTTCACAAACACTCTAAACCATGATCAAAGTAGGCGTATAAGAATGTTAGAGAGAGAGAGTTCTAGTGAGAGAAAGGAAGAGAGTTGGGAACTATAGTGAGAGAAAGAAAATATTATTATGAGCTCCAACTCTCTACCTTGGGAGGTAGAGAGTATTTATAGTCTTACATAAAACGCCACACAGCGGGCTGTGGATCAGGCATACAGTGGGTAAAGACCCGTCCGTCCTCCACGGTGTTACTTAACAAAATACTACTTAACATAAAATAACTATGACTATGAGCTTTCTAACGATTACATATACTTGAGGTGACCGACTCTTTAATACCTGGAATTTCTAATTCCTAACAATCTCCCTCTAAGGGAGGTCACCTCAAACATATACTAAAATTACATTGAATACAAACATATATTACATTAACAATTGATCTTGCATTCTTGATGTAGTACTTTGCTCCGAAGCTTGTAGTCATTGATTCTTCTCATTGCATGTTTGGTTAATCAAGTGGAGGTCTTTTCTTGATCCACGTGATAATAATTTGAGCAAGCTTTTGAGATCATCGGCTCTAATAGAAAATCTACGAGACATCCATTGTGGTGTTGGTTTATGTGATGTTGTGACTATAGGACCGACATGCTCACATTCTGGATCATGATATCTTCTCATCAGAGTAGCGGAAGCTTTAGTTGATTCATGATATTGGCGGCGTGCGAGAAGCATGGAGTGATAATATCAGAGTCATTGATGCACTAATCATGATTTCTTTTGAGATGAATGTGTTAGGTGAGCATGCGGCTATGGATTGACCGCTTCATTACGTCGGTACCAAGCGTCGGGTGTACCGCATAAGGCGGTTAGCAATAAAGCGCCGCGAAAGTGTCTTTGATCACTTCGATGAATTGAGTACACGGCCCGCGGTTCCCGTTGATCGATACAAGTCTTACTGTGATCGGTATAATTCGAAGAATTTCCTTGACAGGGTTTCGCAGCTACGCTCTAGTTTGTTCTCAAACCGGAGCGTCTCAAAGACAACACGGGTGAGTGAACCGGTAATTCGTCAGCGATTGATGAAAAGAGATTTGAAAAACAAGCGTGTATTGCTCAATAGAAATTGTTTTTGCAATATAACGAAGGTTTTAATGAAAATCAATTATCAATCATAAAACACCTTTTGATTTGAAAAATTAGTACACGATCGACGTGCTAATGAAAAGAGTTTTAAAGCACAAAGACGGTTTTCAAAGGTATCCATCAATCCATAACTTTGAACGAGGATTGATTCAAAAGATTGAATAAGCCCCATTGTTTACGTTCGGTTGTCACATGGTTGATCTATATAATAGATCTCACATGCCACCTACCGGGAGCTTGTTAGATGTTGGCTCCAGAAGGCTTTCCATCTTCACGGTGAATATGTAAACACATCACTTTCGGATGTTACGCAATACCACAAGGATAAATGTGTAGGACTCAAGATATAATCTCTCTTTCCACATTGTGTGAAGCAGAGAGTCTTCATTGAAAGTGTCCTAATGAGATTTATTGATGATCTCGTGGCACTAGACTCAATTTGTGCATATTTGGATCCTATATCGGAGACTAGGGAGAGGGTCTCCTCCTTCAATATCAACAATCTCTAAGAAAAAGTCGATAGATAATGTCGGTTCCCGTGAGAATGAAACAAGTCCTTTTAAGAGGAACTTGAGTGGTTTGGAAAGTTGAAGTGCGCGTCGTCCTTTGGGTCCATGGCGTCTTGTCTTCAATACCGATGTTACCATCAGTAGCATATGAATTGAACCGGTTTTACGCCCTAAGGTTGAATTAAATGGAGGGCTATTTGTTTTCACCCTTTTCTCATTCAATTCTTTTTAATTCTTCAACCCCTTGATTAACCGAGACTTCATAGCAAGAACCTTGTTGGGTTTATTCCATTACTAGCTCAGTCTCAGTCCGCACTCTTCCCATATCTCATTTTTCTCCTTTTATCATCATACCTAAGAACTCTACACTAACTAGTGGATAGTCCACAGGTAGATCCCTCGGTTACAGCGGATCATGGGAACTCATACCTAACCTTATCGTCCTTATATCACCATACATAATGTAAAGTTGGTGGGTCTTTTTGGTATTGTTCATCTGCCATAGGAACCAATTGAAAATCATTTGAAAATCAATCCGGATACTTATGATATTTTATCAAAGCATTTTGTACCTGAATTGTTTTGATATTTTAGAATAAGAACTCCCCTCAACATGTGCATCAAATGTTTGAAATCGTTTTACCACGGAGGCAAGAGAAAGAATTAACTTCTTTGATTACCATTTTCTAAAAGATATCAACATCACTTCCCTAACCAAGACAAGTAGATAAAGCATTTTTGGGAAGGATGAGGTTTTCATGATTTTGCTCCCCCTCAATATGTGCCTCAAGATTTGAAAAGAGTTTTGCACATACTAGAGGGAACCTGCACATTGAGATAAGTGATCACGTTTCAAATCATAGGTTTAAGATAGATGCTCCCCTCAACATGTGCATGGAAAATTTGAAATCGTTTGTCACATGTGGGAAGAAGAGCATGTACATCCTTATAAAACCATTTACCGAATTATCAATTTAAATCCAATTTAAATCACACATTCTCCCCGGATCACAATTATTAAATCATTTGAGATTTGTGATCTCTTATAGATTTAAATTGATTTTGAAAGCTTTTAGGGAGAATTGTGACTTGATTATGAAAGCGTTTTAGCTGATAAGGATCGGATTTTAAGACTTTAAACTCCATTGATAAAACATGCATGAATATCTTTTGAAAACAATTGAATGCCAAATAACTTTTTAATTTAATTGAAATCATTCTCCCCTCAATCAATGACATAGGTTGTTGATTGAGAGATTGATATTTTGACAAATAAGTCAGATGATTATCAAAAATAGAGGCTGAGTTATTTTTCAAAGCGATTAGTTTTCGACAAATAAATGTTTATAGAATCAGAGCATGAGATTTTAAAAACATGATAAAGCATGGCTCTGTTCTTTCTTAGAAAAGCGGGTTACTGCCTGAAATGACAATAAACCATTGTTTCTCTTTCTCTCAAAAATTATTATTATTATTATTATTATTATTATTATTATTTTTTTTAATTTATTTATTTTTTTTATGAAAATTCGAACAACATCTAAAGTCCCGTGTCATTCTTTGAATGACAAAGCACAAAGACGTAGATATTATCGAACCGAGAAAAACAAAAAAAACAATATATATTATTTTTTTTTTATTTTTTTTTTCAAGTTTTTCAAATTTTTATGGATTTTGAAAATTTTATATTTTTGTATTTGATTTTTCGAATAGATATATACAAGAGAGAGATGAAGATAGACCTTTACTCCTCGTCTTCCTCACGAAGGCGTTTGAGTGTTACGGTTGAAGGCTTTTCATGCCCAGGCGTGGAAGAATAAACTCAAAGCGTTCTCTTGGAAGAGCTTTGGTGAAGATGTCACTAGCGATATTGGACCTCACAAAATAGAGTTCCACCACACCTTTTTCCACTTGTTCCCCGATGAAATGATGTCGAATGTCGATATGCTTTGCTCTTGAGTGTTGAACGTTGTTGCATGATAGAGCAATAGCACTTTTATTATCACGATCTGAGAGGGATTTTGTTGAATACAAAGCCATAGTCGGATAATTGAGATCTCATCCATAAGATTTGAGCACAACAAGATGACATGGCTATGTATTCACCTCTGTAGAGGAAATAGAAGTACTCATTTGCTTCTTTGAAGACCAGCTCACAAGCTTATCACCCAAAAGCGAGCACCTCGGATGTGCCGGCGAGTATCTTGACAACCTGCATGATCGGCATCTGCATAGGCCGTTAGTGACATACCGGTGTCCTTCTGGTACCATAGTCCCATATTGATGGTTCCTTGGAGATACCGAAAGACCCGTTTAACCGCTTCAAGGTGCTTTTTAGTAGGCTTAGCATGGTATCTAGCACACATGCAAGCAGAGAACAAGATATGCGGTCTACTAGCTGTGAGGTACATCAAGGATCCAATCATACTACGATATTTTGTTTGGTCAACCATGATCCCTGAGTGGTCCTCATCTAGTTTGGTTCGATCAATCATGGGGTGTCAACGAGGTCACTTGAATCAAATCCAAATTTCTTTAAGATCTCATTTGCATATTTAGATTGATTTATGAAAATGCCTCAGGGACTTTGTGAAATTTGTAATCCCAAGAAAATGACATTTGTCCCATCATTGACATTTGAAATTTTGAACTCATTTCATTAGAAAAGCGATCACATTCCATTGGATCAGTCGAGGCAAAAATAATATCATCAACATAAATTTGAACATGAATTAAATGTTTGCACGACTTCTGGTGAACAATGTTGGATCAACTGCTCCTTTGCTGAATCCGGTTGATAGAAGAAACTTTGTCAGTGTATCATACCATGCCCTTGGAGCTTGCTTTAAACCGTAAAGGGCCTTCTTCAAGCGATAAACGTGAGTAGGATGCTCTTGATTTACAAATCCTTGAGGTTGGTGGCGTAGATGCGACTTCTTTAAGATCTCCGGATTCGAAATGCCGTCTTCACATCCATCGATAGACTACCATGTTCTTACTAGCGGCATTAGCCGAAAGATTCGATTGCCTCGATTCGAGCAACTGGAGCAAAAGATTCTTCAAAGTCAATACCCTCCTCTTGGCGGTATCCTTTAGCAACTAATCGAGCCTTGTTCTTCAACACATCACCATGCTCATCAAGTTTCACTTTGAAGATCCATTTTAGAGCAATAATCATAGCACAATCTGGGCGGTACTAACTCCCATACATCTAGTCGATCGAACTCATGAATTTCATCTTGCATAGCATTGAACCGGCTATCTTCATTCATGGCGGTTTTAACATCTTTTGGTTCGATCTTAGAGTACGGAGTTGAAGAAGCACCATAAGGCATCGGTTGCAAGTTGTTTCCGTGTGGATCTTGGGCGAGAGGATTTCCAATGATGTTGTCTAATGGATGATCGTGAGTCCATTTTACGAGGTGTTCATGTGGTAGTTGTTGAGGGACTGAAGTAGCGAGTTGATGTCTCACGAAGAAGATGGTTCGATGAAGATTGAGAGCAAATATGTTTTCAAACGAAGCATCTTCAGGAGTAGCAAAGGGATTAACTTCATCATTGATGCGAAAGCAGTTCCATGATGTATATTTGAAGAATGATGATTTGTTGATGAGACTGAAGGATCAGCAGTAGGTGCTTCTTGACTTAAAGATATTGAGGCTGAGGGATTGACTTCATTCACGGAATATGAAGCCTCTGTTGTAGGGATCGACACCTCATTAGTACTTGGATCATAAAGTTCATCAAACATAGGATCAAACAATTTCTTTAAATCATCTTGAGATGGAGGTACATATGGAGTTTCTTGAGAAGAGTTTGGAACAAGGGATGAACCAATTGGGTTTTTGAAGTCGGGTCGAGCTGGAATTGTTCGGGAGCCGTTTGACGTCGACTCATCAAGCGTAGCGTGAATTGTTTCCATGATGTTTCTTTTGTTGTAGATTCGGTATCCCTTTTTGTTTGGTGCATACCTACAAATACTCCAATGTCTGCTTTAGCTCTAAGTTTGCCTAAGTCTTGACCCTCATTAGTTGGATAGCACAATGCTCCAAACACACGAAGGAAAGAGAGATTAGGTTTTCATTTGTGGACAAGTTCATATGGTGTCTTTCCATGAGCAGGTGTGAATCGGGGAGCGATTTTGTGTGTAGCATGCGGTGGCAATAGCTTGAGGAGAAACATTGGAACTTTTGAGTAAATCGGCATTGTTCTAGCGGCTTCTACAAGAGTTGATTTAGCCTTTCAACTACACCGTTCTGTTGAGGAGTTCGTGGAACACTTCTTTGATGGCTGATTCCAATGCTTTCATAAAATTCACTAAGTTGTTTGTTAACAAACTCGGTTCCATTATCTGTCCGGATAATTACGGCGGTTTTGTTAAGTCGAACTGCGGTATTTGATGAGTTTGATGATGATATCAGGAGTTTCATCCTTTGTCCTTAAGAACTTGACCAGGTGAATCTAGAGTAATCATCAACTACAACTAACACATATTTCTTCCCAAAGATATTCTACACTCTCATTGGTCCACATAAATCCATATGAATTGTATGAAGAACTTGTGCGAGTTAGTAGGTTTGGGTTTATGGGCATACTTCTTGCTTTTTCCCAATTGACATCTTTGAACAAAGATGATCCTTTTCATACTTTAGTCTAGGTAAACCTACAACTAAGTCCTTTACGGAGATCATTGATGGTGCGAAGTTCAAGTGATTGAGGCGTCGATGCCATAACCATGACTTTGAAGCCTTTGACAACAAGCAAATTGGAGAAGACTTCATCATATCTTCTATAGAGATGGTGTAAAGATTTGAACCACGAGTTCCTCTTAAAAGTTCCTTACCATCAAGTTCTCTAACAAAACAAGTATGTTTTAGAAGGCTACTTCTAGATCGAGTCCGAAATTGACCCGAGAGAGCAGTTATGACCAAGACCTTAAACATAGTATACTCTAGAGATAACACTATCACCAACAACATAATCACCATAACCCATAATTGCACGAAATGATCATTACGAATCTAAGCTGTCCGATGAATTTGCTCACGAAGTTCATGAGCAGCGACGGTCTCGGTCATATGCTTGGAGCGACTGAGTCCGGGTACCCGCGAGCGATTTGAGCGATCTGCGGTTGAACCGAGACAAGAATGGATAACTTGATAATTGAGATCCCCATGCAAGAATGGGTTCCACTTGGTTAGTAACGATGGTGGAACACCCATCGAAATAGAAACATCCATATCGAAGTAGAAGCAATGGAATCATTGGGAATAGATGCAATCTTTGGTGTCGTATTTGACCTATTCAAAGTATGTTCACTTCTTAAGGGAATAGTTCTACCGGTAGGCATCCATTTTCTAGTGGGCATAATCTTAGCAGTTTGAGAACAAAGCTGATTATTCTTATGGCCAAAAGGTATCCAATAATAACCTATCTTTATAAAAGTTCTTCTGTGGGTTTCCTTGTTTTCTAACAATCTCTCGTTTTTGCCTTTTTGCCTTATTTGCACGATTATTAGCATTAACAATTTTAGCTGGGCATTTGTGACATTAGACAAAGCATTCACACCACATTCATGATTAGCAACAGAATTCAAGCGGACATCATTACAAGGTTTGCAAATAGTATCGAATTGAATTAATTACTGATGCGCCTAAGGCTAATACTTGAATCAACACGATTCGTTTTATTCAACTCAAGCTTAAAGTTCCTAGATTGGTCTTCTACTCTCTTCCAATGCACATTTTAGCTTGCAAGGTCCTATCATTCCTTGTATTGTCTTGAGACTTTGACACGCTTTCGCTTTAATGTCATTGATTACTCCTGTAGAGGTAATTATGGGAACATTAGTTGGTTGATCTAATTTTGCATTCACGAACTAGGCGTGCAAGGATCGTATTACTAGGCGACACATTGATGTATACTTTCTTAAAGCTGGGCCTAGAATGGTTTGAAGGCTCGGCACTAGGCATAGAACAAGGCATCACGGCTTTGCCTTTTGCACCTAAGGTTAAGGATTTGGGACATGTTGCAATTACACATTCTAGCAACTCTTGAGATCGTTTGGCATGGAGGCAAGCAAACCTAATTTCACTATCAAGAGGTTTGTTAATGAAATCCTCTTCGACAATCTCACGGAGACATTCTAGACTATCCTTAAGGTGAGCACAATATTCATGAAAAGCATGTTCATTATTCCTAAGATGAGGAGGAATATATTTAAGCTGTCCTGTGTATTTGCGATCTAAGGGTGACTTTGAGACAACATTCTTATTGAAAACAAGTGGCGGTTTCCCATTTCACGACTTCTCAGATTCTCAATTTCCTTTTGTAAAGACGTTATTTTTTAGTTGTTTTGGTCACGGGTGACTTTTATTGAATCATATAACTCTTTAAAATGTCGTTTAACTTTTCATTTTCTTCTAGAAAACTCTCGTTTTCCTTTTGTAAGGCATCAACTAAGTTTTGAAGATGAAAAGTTTGAGAATTCGGAGAATCTAAAGGAGGAGGCATTTGGGAGCCTGTCATATTGTTCGTTTGACCCTTTAATTGAGAGATTTGGGCTTTCAACTTTATGATCGTGTTGCAATGAGCTTGAATCACGTTCATCACGTTTGTTAATTTGAAAAGCTGCATCAAACTCTGGAGCATCTGAGGATGTCTTGATATTTGAAGTTTTGACATTTTCTTTAAGATGTTGATATTTTAGTTGTAAATTAAAATGCTCAACTTCCAGTTTAGAAAAATGTTTAACCAAATTGTCGTGATCATCAGTTCAATTTTCTCGTTTAGTTTAGAATTAGATTTTTCAAGCTCAATGACACGATCATGGGAGACTTTCAGGGCAACAGATAATTCATGAAATTTGGAAGCATTAATGGAACAATTTGTAGCGATGAAAAACACATCTTGAGCATTGTCGAGGTTCTCATTTAGTTTATGCAAGTTCTTCCTCTCAATCTCATTATATTTTAGTGCTCGCTCATAGTCACTAACTTCAACTATCATTGCATCAAATTCCTTTTCCATTCCTTTAATATCAGTTTCTATCCCCTTTTTAAGACTCTCAAAGTGATCTTTTAGAAGTTTAAAGAAAGGCATGACCTCATTTAAATAACATTCTTTCATTTGCTCAAAACCCCTTTCTCCTTCCGTAATACCGGTGGGTGTGATCCTTTTCTTGCAAGTTTTCTCAAAATCAACAAATAGTTGAAGTATAACATATTGGCTAATTAAGGTCTTGCTTTTAGTGGCAATTGTTCTAGGAACAAGATGCATTGGTGTATTAGGAGGATACACGATTCGCTCTAGGCATTTTCCAAAGGGAGGGTTTGTTTCAACAATATTTTAAACTTTACGCTTATCTAAATCCATTTTCGAGAAAACTTGTTCGGGAGTCAACAATGTCAGAGGTTTAAACATGTTCAAGGAAATCCAGTTTTCCTTCTTGTAATCATGGGGTGTGATCTTTATTTTCTTCTCTCTACATTTAGGATCATCTAATTTCTTGTTCATCTTTTCCTAGTGACTTCATCTGATTTCTTATCTTCCTCGGTGCACTCAGCGCAACTAGGTTTCTGTCTAGGTTTAAGGATTTCATTGCCATCATAAAGAACCTTATGAGCATTTCTAGCCCTTTTAATGACCTCTGGATTTGGTTCCTTAACAAGGGGAATGCTATGCTTATAGCTTAGGACCCTATGCTTAGTGATCATGTGAGCAGTCTGAATGGTGTTCCCTTGTATGTACAACTTGTTTTCAAGTTTGTTTTCAAAGTTTTCAGATTAGAAAAATCTTTCAAGAGTTTTGATTCCTTTGCATTAAATTCTTGCTTAAGCATTTTCACATTTTCTTGAAGTTCTTGTTTTTGCTTAGCGGTTTTAGAAAGCTTTTCTTGCAAGGAATTTAACTCTTGTTTTAATACTTCTTCTCGAAAATTACTTTTTCTAATAATTATACGCACTTGGTCATCCATTTCCTGCTCACGAGTGGTCAACTCAAATTTAGCACGTTGTTCATAAATAGCAACACGTTCTTTATAGGCATTTAATTCAGATATTACAGACTCATCGGGGGCATGCGGTGTATTCATCAAAAATATAGTCATTGTTATTTGCGGGAGATGCATCACTTGATACAACTTCACTTTCACTTTGTTTCACATATTGATCATATGGGACAACATTGATATTACCCATATTTTCAATATTTGATACAAAAGTTTGAGTTGATAGTACTTTGTCATGCATCTTTTGCACATCGGCATCATCATTATAGTTTTAGTACCTCTGAGATGAGTTTGTCTTTGGATGGGCCAACTTGTGGTGAAGAGGAGACCTTGGGAGAAACCATTGGAGAAATGCTAGCCATAAAGATTGTGTGTGCGATGGGTCCATCATCCACATCAGTCGTATGCATCTGTCAGCTGACTTGAAAGGCATTCGATGATTGTGACCTATCTCTGAATAGAACGCTCATCCACATCGCATCATAGGTCTTGGCATTGCCCTTAGCTAGAAACAACAATTCCTCTTCATCCAAAGCGGCACCATTATCCACGAGCTTGCACAAGCGACATCTTATCTCGAAGTAATGGCGTGCTGGGCGCTTTGGAGATGTGTAGTTCCTTGCAATGTGTCCCTCACCACCACAATTATAACATTTGATCGGCTTAGCTTGACCTTGATTACCATTCCTTCCTCGATTCTGATTACCAACATAACCTCTACCGGCTCCACCTCTTCCCGATCATCTTGTCTTTCTGGTTTGCACCACGATCCTCCCATCTTTACTTGATAGCTTGATTGTGTGGGTTAGATGCGAGGTTGCATGTTTTGACGTGTTGCCGTGTGCATCGGCATCGGCTTGTTTGAACATAGGATCAGGAATTAGTTTGTGATTACCATTTCCCATGGGTATGACTTGTGAGGCTTTGGTTGTGATTCCGATGTTTGAGTAGAAGGCGGTTGAGTCATTAGACGAGCTTGTCTCTCCCTGGTTGGTTTTGAACTGATTAAGAACCAATTTTCAAACATAGCATGTCTCTCATTCCGAAGGAGGAAGGCATAGAGTTGCTCATAGTTTGTATTCTTCAATCCTTTAGTGAGCTTCACGGAGGTGACAAACTTGTGCCATTCGGGATTCATGTTGTTCACAAATTTTGAGTTCATCTGAATGTTAGGCATAGTCATTCTGATGTTCCTCATGTCATTCACCAACTTATGAAATCTCACATAGTACTCATAGACACTCTCATCGGGTTTCATCTTGAAGTGTTCAAATTCGTCATAGAGTTGTGATTCTCTGTCTTCCATAGTTAATTGAACACGAGAGAAGCATCTTGACATTATCCCATCTTGCCTTTGCTTGGTGTTGTGATTGATCAGGTTGTAGATGTCTTTAGGAAGACCTTGAAGAACAATGTTTGAAGCCACGATATCGACATCGAATCTCTTTTTCTCCTTATCGTCAAGCTCATCATACATCTTTGGCCTGTCCATTCCGTAAATCGAGTTCCATCTTGGTGATATCAAGTACATCTCTAGTCGTCTCAACTCGACACGGTCCTTCATCAATGGATTTGAGAATGTTGACACCATTTTCCTTTCCAAGGCGTTACAATCGATTCGTTGAGCCCAAGAATCGTGAGTCATTACTGTCAAGCATGGGTGGGCGAGTATCACGAACATTTGCTTGAACATCCTCGACAGCGATGGAGATGATAGTAGTAACGTTTGTAGACATGTTTCAAGCTCTACGGGATTTTGCAATTCTTTGATTAAACAGGAAATTGATTCTTTCCGCGAGTTTTACTAAACCAAAAGAACAACCGTAAGAGCGTAACACGAAGAAGAAAAAGGTCTAAATGAACAAGTCGCTAAACATACAACTCGCATGCGATCAACTTCAACACACTCAACTCGCTAATTAATCAAGTTAAGCTAAATAGCCAACTTCGCTTTAGTCTCAACTACACAATCAACTCGCTTGAACACTAAATTAAACTAAGTTAACTTCGCTAGCGTTACAACTTCGCTAAGTAGCAAGTGCTTTAGATCTCAAATTAAACCCAAAGAAACAACTCGCTTAGAACCCAAGTAGCATAAATATCAACTCGCTAAGCAGCTAAGTCGCATGTACCAACTCGCTTTAAATAACAAAGCAACTCGCTTTGAAGAAACACAAGTCAGAGACACAACTTCGCTAGTCCTTTTTCAAAAATAACCACTTTATCAATCCAAAACAACCAAACCACAATGATTTAAGGCTTCCAATTCAAAACATAAACACATATGATGATCCTAAACACAAAAGTACAAGCAAAATTCAAACTTTAACACAAGAATTTGTCCAAATGAATCAAACTCTCTTAAACCCTTAATACCCCAAAAACCTTATGAAATCCACCAAAACAAAGAGCATGAAAGATGAGTGATCAAACCATGGCTCTTGATACCAATTGTTGGATATTGGATTTCACAAACACTCTAAACCATGATCAAAGTAGGTGTATAAGAATGTTAGAGAGAGAGAGTTCTAGTGAGAGAAAGGAAGAGAGTTGGGAACTATAGTGAGAGAAAGAAAATATTATTATGAGCTCCAACTCTCTACCTTGGAGGGTAGAGAGTATTTATAGTCTTACATAAAAGCCACACAGCGGGCGTGGATCGGGCATCTGAGTGGGTAAAGACCGTCCGTCCTCCGCGGTGTTACTAACAAAATACTACTTAACATAAAATAACTACGACTCTGAGCTTTCTAACGATTACATATACTTGAGGTGACCGACTCTTTAATACATGGAATTTCTAATTCCTAACACTATTTATGTTTTAGTTAATTAATTATTCATTATCTTTGTTTTCTCTCAGCCTCTCTTCAGCTATGTTTTCTTTGATGTTTTTATGTGTTTTATATATAATTGTCATGTTATATAATTCCAACAAAAGGATCAAGATTTCTTCACATAGTGAATCCATTATAGGAGGCTTTAGATCACAGCAAATCATATTCCTATATCTTCATATGATCCAACTTGTGGTATGAATAAGAAAAACTACGTCGAAACAAGTCTTGGTACGAAATTGTTAAGTTCAGAGTAGTCAGCCATGATAATAAGCTTTTTCCCGAAGATCTTTGCCGTATGTGTGTTTCTGTCACGAGCATTTGCCAAAGTGTTTAAGTTCACCTCGAGTCATGCCATGATATTGTGTTGTCTATGTAACCAACATGAGAATGTAAGAGAGATCGAAAAGAAAATATTTGGCATGTAATTAAAGTTATATTGTATACCGAGAGATCATGACATGCACAGCAGCATTTCGTCGATTCATGAAATAATTTCATTTGACTCCAAATTCCAATCCTCATACTAAAAGTAGAGACACAAACACTATGAAGCGAAGGGACATGCGAGGAAGATTTTGGCTACAACTTAGGCGGTGTCATAACAAAGCCACTTTAAATGAGAAAAGTGAGTTCAAGTTCCAGTCGCTTTGCCAAAAGTGAAGATAATTTGATTAAAACTTTTGGCGTGGTTATATCCCTTAAAAGGTTGTTTTAATTTTGTTTTACTTGAATTAATTTCCTTATGTTTTTACTCATATGTAATACTTTTCGACAAGGACATGTCTTTGCCAAAGTTTTATTGAGAATGTTAACTAGTTGGTTATGTGTTTAATTAATAGTTTATTAAGTGATTAAATGAAGGTTGCTTTATTTTCTTTACCTTTAGGCGGACATGTTCTTGCCTAAGTTTAACCAAAATGTTGACTAGTTAATTATGTAGCTAAGTTGGGTGTACCGACAGTCGAGATGATGTTGATATACAAAGATGTTAAACAGACCAGTCGTCTTAGTTCAAAATGATATCAAAATTTTAGCGATTCGAACAATGTAGGTCCCGTCCAGGTTGAAGGCTGAGCGAGTTTCAATATTGTGTTGAACTTTTTTTGGTTTGTTAGAAGCAAAAATACGTCTTTGCTTTGAGTTATTTTGTTTATTTTGCTTCAAGCAGCGGTCATCGATGATAAAATTGATAAACCCACTTGCTTGTATATCTTTGATGTGGTCTTAAAATTTTGAGCACCAAAGCTTCGAAAGAGAATATTTATCTTTGTATAACAATATAGCGACCAAGAGGCAGCGTAAGCTTACACTCACGAAGATTGTTTGTGCATATAAATCCTCGGAAGCTGAGTATTTCAAAACCTAAGATAATGATTGAAACCTAAAAAACTCTGGCGTAACACACCGAGTGATAAGGATTTAAAACATACATTTTTAGAGGGTCATTTATGTTAGGTCACTAGTTTTACAAACACAAGTAATATAGAAAGAGATAAGGCGATTGAACAAGATCTAACACCTGTGCGTAATACTTAGGCGGTTTTAGTAGAGATGTATGTGAAAGGATAACTTGAACAACCAACCTTCAAATGAAGGTTAATAAAAGAAATATTTATAGGCAAGGAGCTAGGGCAACACTCCCTCTCCTTCCCTATTCCTTATTGGACTAAGGCCTAGGCTTATGGGCCTTCTACATAAGCCTAAGGCTAATTGCAAACATAAAGGCCATAATTAAGCTAACTATTAGATATTAATTACAAACACTTGATTATGGTTTAGGAGTGATTCCAACAATCTCCCCTCAAGTGTTGGTGATGAGCGGTGGCGTTGATGTAATAGTAGCGTTGGCGATCTCGACATTCTTCTTCTTGTGAGAAGATTTGCCTTGATTTGAACAATCTCCAGTGTAGAGATAGTTTTCTTTAGCGGTTATGCTTTGACGCCATCATTAACTTTGTTCTTTGATCATTGTTCTTTGTGATGAAAGTGATAGTATATTGTTGTTGTCGCATCAAGTCGCCTCAAGGTCTGCTTGCTTCTGATTGTCTCACGTCATTCTTCAACATGCTCACTAACTCTTTGGCGTTGGAAATCAATCTTGATGAGTTCTTTAAGTCTTTAACTTTGTAGATTCTTTGATTTGATGAAGAATCATTATTTGTTGTGTTGCTTTTGGATAGAACTTCCATTAGTAATGATGTTGGCGTGAGCATGAGAGAATCACCACGATCATCGGCTCGAGCTTCCATAAGAAGAAAAACATTTAAGCGGTTAGTAATAAGCGGATTCCGGCACTTACAAGTTTGAACTTTGAGAGTGTTAACAACATAGTGTGAAAACACAACTCTAATTCTTACAAAGGCCGTTCTGAGATGAGTCCCACAAGTGAGATAGCGATGTACCGAAGTACACCTACTGATTGGATGAGTGTTGAGGTACACGAAGCATCACCTCTGACGTAGACGTTTGAGACACACTAAGCGTAATCCGGGGGAGTTACCGAAGTGACTTCGGTAATTTGTTTGATGTTGACCACTGGCGGGGGTTTCCATTCAATCTGAGGATTACAATATGAACCTCTCATAAATGTTCTCGTGATTCTTGCTAAGATGCAGTGAAGGACTTCGATAATGTATCACGAATTCTTATTGTTGAAAATCAAGTGATGAAATGTCAAGTGTACCTAAGAGATCTTTTGATGAATCTCGTGGCTCTAGACTCAATAGTGCGTTTTGGTTTTCTGGCGGAGACTAGGAGAGGGTCTCCTTCTTCAATACCGCCAATCTCTAAGAGAAACCAATAGTTTACGTAGGGTTCCCTGTGAGAATGAAACAAGCTTCTATTAAGAGAAACTTTAGTGGATAAGAAGGTTTAGTGCATGCGTCCTTTGGGTCCATGGCGACTTTTAATCTTCAATACCGGCGTCAAAAAGTGACAACCCGTAGCATATGAATTGAACCGGTGCGCCTAAGTTGAATAATCACGGAGGGCTATTTCTTTTCACCCTTTTCTTTGCATTTTCTTATTAATTCTTCAACTCCTTCTTTCTCCGATTCTCATTTTCTCCTTTTACAATCATACCTAAGGACTTCTAAATATTAACTATTTGTGGTGTCCTTGGGTAGATCCATCCGGCTCTGGCGGATCATAGGACGGTTATTCTAACCTTAGTCACCTTATAACTCCATGACTAACCTATGTTGCCATTAAAACCACTATTGTGAAAAATCTCTCAAAGTGTTTGTGAATGAAAACATTTTAATACCCTTTGTTGAGATAAGATTTTGCATAAATACTCCCCCTCCACATGTGCTTAAGAGTTTTACGGTTAAAATGCACAGTGAGGAAAAGCCTTATTTTGAATTGATTCACTCAAGATAGACAATCCCTGCGAGACACGGTTACGTTGCATAGTTAAAGAGTTGCATTGTTAGCTTTTAGGTGACAACTAGCTCTAATAACTACCTTGAAGGTGTAGAAAATCCTCGAAGGATTGTCAAACCGTCGAGTTCATGTCTACCAAGAGTTTCTCGAATGGTACATTCTACTCGGACAAGTCCTTTCGAGACACGTTTACATCACTAGCGAACTAGCTTGAAATTATTACCGTCGGGACAAGTCTTTTCGAGTTACTAACAGTTAAGTATCGTCAATTCGTTGGTTAAGTCTTTTCACCACGAGAAATTTGCAACTAACATATTTCTTATCATATATTTTCTCCCCCTCAAAAATGGCATATAAAATGTTATTTTTGAATAGTTGAGAATAAATATGACCATTTAGAGTGTTGAGGGAAGAATGACCACTTAGAACAATTTGTGAACAAAGTTTCAAATACTCCCCTCACAAGTGATATAAGCGGTTGAGGTTTTGAAAAATCATAAGGAGAAGTACTTGTTCTTTTGAGCAAAACCTTGAAAAATGAAAGGTTTGATAGGTTTTACTCAAAAGTAAGAAGCTTTAGCTCCTTTTATAGGATTGTGGCACTGAAGCGTACCACAGGGTCCTTTATTTACAAGTGCGGGTTGTACAGCTTGTTATGTGCACAAGCCATGACATATATAATCACACATCCAAATGTAATAATAGAAGGAAACAATTCAGGGTACCGGGAAGTGCATTGATGTTCCAGGAGTGCGACGAGCGTTGAAAGCGGTGATGTTAATCTGGGTCGACCACCAAAAGCTTTCCAATCGTTCGAGGCGATCCCGAAACAACCTTTCATCAATCATCTTGATGATTCTCCTCACATCCCTTCGATCTGAGAATTCCATGTAGGAGACCCAATCTTGTGGCGTATATCCTTCAACCGATAGGCCAATCCGTCCTAACCATCTTCAAAGTGTGATCCCCGAACTTGTGAAGTTCACTACTGCGCCATTAAGCGAATTTCTTTGAAGTTCACTACGGTAAACAACTCGAAAGGTTTGCTAATGAGTGTTATTGTGAAGGCGGTTGAGATCGGGAAGATCTAGGCGGTGGAGTAAGTTGACTTGCAGTCCGATAAGATTCAAACCATCGGGGAGATCTTCTACCGTTCCTTGATGTATCGATCGATGATGATGAGCAATGACTTGATGAATTCACGTTGTACTTCGGTTGAAAACTGTCTCATGTGACCTTGTACTTTGGCAAGGTACATGTCTTCGATGTCGTTGATAGACAAATTCTCAAGTCAGCCTGAGAGAATGCATAATCCCTTCATCTTGTCGTTTTGACTACGATATTCTTTAGGAATGTAGTCCCACTTGAGGCGAGAGCAACGTGTTTGATGGCAACGATATCCTTAGTACTATACACGCATGTTGAGACTTACGAACTGGCGGCTTACGTAGTAGATTCGCGGCGTTCGGCCAATGATGAATCCCGTACAATGCATCTCAGTCGTATGCTTCCACGTTGTTGGAGAACAAGTGATTGGCACGTTCCTCGATGGCTATGCGGTTTGAGTATATAGCTGCTGGGAATGGAAGTGTCAACGATGTAGCATATTTCCTTGAACCATCGCCACCATGTAGAAGAAATTCCAGGTCTTTGTTGAAGAAATATAGAAAGGAATCTTTGGTTCATCTGGTTGGCCAATTGTTGGTAGAGGTTTTGACCAGTCGGTGTAGTATGGAGGGTTGTCCTTTGGTGTCGTCGTTTGCTTGGGTTGAGCCAATCCATGTTGTTAGACATAGCTCGAGCAATGTTCTCAAGGTGATATTAGACCTCGATGGCACTTTGAGCTATCTTTTAGAAGTTGGCTTCATTCTTGATTAGCTCAGTTCAGTTTAGTCATCTTCTTCACATGGAACTTTTCTTGCAAAGTTTTGCATGCTCAATGTATTACCGTCTAAATTTGACCTTCTTCGAGGTAGGAGTGTTGTTAACAAGAGTAGCAAACCATTCAAATTCCTTTGTTTAATCGTCATCTAGCCATGATGGCGACGGAGTCGGCGTCTTCTTCTTCTTCTTTTTTGAAGGCCTAGATGATGATTCTGGTTTCTGAACTTGTTTGGGAGAGGTGGGTTGTTGTAGGGGCTCAAGGACCTCTTCATCGTCACCACCCGTATACTCAAAGTGATCATCGGTTTTCGGAGTCGGGGGTGGTAACTTCGGAATAGATCTGAGGTTTTTAGTAGAAGCGAGGAGGACTGTTGAGTAGGAGTTCTTTGTGGAGGAGGTTGCATCGAAGAAGATTCACGACTTGTTTACGGCGTTTAGGTCGCGAGTCTTTATCCTTATCCTTGTCTTCATCGTCTCTAGGGCGTTTAGACTTTTCGACTAAATCTACAAGCTTCTTGAAGTTGGTAGTCCGACAATGCTTGAAACAATTTTGCTTCATGAGAATTGAACATTCAGTCGTACGACATTTGTGTTACAAGCTTGGCCCCAATTCATTATTGAGAAAACTCTAGGATGGTTGGATTGATTGTGGCGGTTAAAGGCGTTGATCGAATAGTTTGCTTGCGTCTGCATAGATTTGGATAAAGTTGTTTGGTGAACAACTCCTTTGTGACTTTAGGAGCGTACTCGAAAGGTACTTTTTAGTGTATCCTTGATCATTTCGTTCGATTCCTCTTGACGGTGATTTTTCATGAATTCTTGAACAAACTTCCTTTCTCCTTTCATCTTTTCATTTCGTCATACAGATCTTTGTATGTGATCGACAAAGAAATTCAACTTTTGTTGAGCACGTCTTTCTTTCGACTTGTTTGACAACTTTGAATTCTTTATGAGTGAGAAATCCAAGAACGAGGTGGTTTCTTCACTGATTTGGATGATGATTTGGTTGATTTCTTTGATGGTGGTGGTGAGGAATGAGATGATGAATCTGATGAGGAGGAGACATGAGGAGGCTCTGGGTCCTTTGGAGGCAGAGTATCCTCCTTGGAGCGAGTTGAATTTGTTGAGAAGAAATCATCATAATCTCTTAGTCATCTTGTCTAGTTTTAGCCTATTCATCATCGAACCCAGCTTCTTCATCAGTCTTTTCTTTCGGTTTATCCTTTTCGGTTCCTCATGTTAAAATCGTGGAGCTCCTTCTGGCGTTTGTTGTTGCGAGTGGTGGCACGGATCCACTATCGGGTTGATTAACGCATCGGACGGTGAGAGTGGGCGACACCACTTGACCTCCGGGGCCACCCATTTGTTCTTTTCAAATTCTTGCTTTTTGAAGGTGTCTAACGATATGAAACTTCTTACTGTATGATATATCCAGTTGCTCTTCTTCATCATCTGAGCTTTCATCATAAGGCACAAGTACGGAGTTTTCCCTTGCCTTTATCGGCTTGAGGACTTGGAGGTTTAGTGCTGAAGGAGTCATCCTTTGTAGTTTGAGTAGGTAATCTCTTCATCACGCCGGTACAACTTGAGCTTTCGTCCACAAGCTTTCTTGCTATTGTTCGGGATGGGAATAGGTTGACTTCCTTTACGGGAACAATCCTTTTATGAGGAGGATTCCTTTTGGGAAGCTTCCTATAACTTTCAGAACTTACTGCACTTCCAGCACTTCCTCTTCTGGTTCTCCGAGTAGGTGTACCAGAAGATTTTCATCGATATGACCAACTTTGCCTTCTGCTGAATACCTTTTATGCGTTTCAAGCTTTTTGATTTCATCGATTAGAAGGTGATCGGTAACACCGCACCTTGTTTCTTTGTAGACGATTCTTTGATTGACGGATAATGTAGGTTCAGTCAACATATCGTGATTATGCGGGTCATTGAGCCTCTGCGGAATATCGGGATGAAGTCCAAGTATCTCGGATCAACAACTTTGTGTATCGACATAGGAATCTTTGAGCCAAGTTTCTTGTGAAATGACATCATGTCTTCCCATATCGGTGCTTCAATTCGATGTCCTTTTTGTTGATTAATGCCCAGAAGATTTGTAGTTCCATGAGCTTGGGATGCTCATAACCACTATCCGCGACTAGAGACCGATTTGGTGATGATGTAGAGTTCTCGGTTGAGGAATGTTCTTAAGCTCCACATGAGAGTGCTTAGTGATTATTCCGAAGCTTCATCATAGTATTATCAATCAGAATTGAAGCTGTCTCTTCAGTAGGTGTGGCAAAGTCGGTTGGTGCGATGTCGGAATGATAAGAACAGCTCGTAAGTGAGGTGATGGTGACTTGTTTGTGATTGAGGTCATCCTTGTCACGCACTTTGACCCTTGATTCTGCATAGAATTCGGAATTGTTGAATGTAGATTTCGAGTGGCGAGGGAGTGTGAAGCATGTTACGGTAGGGATGATTCTTTAGAACATCCACAGCAATCAAGCAAGACGATTCTGAGCAAGTGAGGGTTTCAAAATCAACCCTAAGGTTGTTCTTTCCAATCTTTCTCGGATAGCCATTGGGGAAGATATCGGCAATTGTGAACTTCGGTGCATCCACATTCATTTGTTGCGACCATGTCGTGATGCGAAATAACATTAGCCAAAGAACCAACATATCGAAGACATAAGTGTTAGTCAACAGAAGGTTTTATTGTCTAGTTATTGAATATACGATTAATGATTATTCACGAGTCCTAAGTCACTTGTTTGTTCAATAGTCCAATGACGTCGTGAAATGTTTAGTGAGTTAGTTAACTTTAAGTTTTAAAGTTTATTTTATCACTTATTGTTCACAACATATCAAACGTTTAAGTTTATTAGTGACATTATTGGATTCGTGACGTTATGATTAGTTTATTTACAAGTTTGTACGCGTAACAATTCATAATGAAGGTCAATCAAGGCTTAGGCATAGTTTTGGCAAAGTTAAGCGTGAATAATGACATGCAGCGTAGGCGAAATTTTACTGGGATCCTAACTACGGCGTAAGAAATGTTCAGCGTAGGAAAAGGGACCTTATGCGTAAACTTACTGGCGTAGTATATAAACCTTATGCGTAAGGCTTACTCGTAAGAGTAGACCTTATGCATAGAGGTCACTTGTTCACGCATCCTTCACGGGGATACGCGTAGTCCCATTTGTAGAACCTTACAGCGTAATAGTTATGCGTAGGATTATTCTTCGCGTAACTTGACTACGCGTAGGTAATCCTTATCGTAGAGTTCAAATGACCTTGATTCGAATATTAAGCAAACACGAAATAAATCATCATATCATCAATCTTAACACATATATTCATTTCTAAAAATCAACTCATGGCATGAAAGCTTGTTAAACATTTACGTGAAAGTCATACAGCGTAAGTCAAAACCTAAGGGTTATGAATTATGCATAAGATTTCTAACCATGGAAATTGCACCAAACTTTTTTTGGTAGGTCTTAGATGTTATAAGAGTCTATAATAACCAAGTTTAACACTCGATTAAGTGATGAATCCATTAAACCCTAATTCCTAATTATGAGTAAATCGGTGTTTTTGGGTTGTTATAGAGCACGGATATCATCAATTCAACATCATATAACATAACAATCTTTTGCACCAAACACTTCACATTTGAAAACCCCAAAATCATAAACCCTAATTTTGAAAATCATTCAATTCGAGTTTCTGGGTTTGTTTTGAGGATAGAAAACATATCATTGATGTTATTAAAACATTTTGACACTATCTTTTTAACCACAAACACATAACACATGATCATGTGTTCTTCATAGTATCGAAGAACACAAAATCACCCATATAAGTAGATTTGACCATTGGATTCATTTGAAAATCAAAACCAATGTTTAAAAACATGTAAGAAACATTAATCAACTTACAAATTGATGATCAAAAACACAGATTGGATGAACGATTTTTAGGCGTAGGATCTTTTAGGTGTAAGTAATAAATGTGATGGAGTAGTTAGGTAGGAGGTGTTTTTATTTAAAATAACTTTAAGATTTTAACATTTTTGGTCCCTCCACCTTTTTCTTTTTTCAAACAAAGCCATTTAACTTCCATTTTGGTTACCAAACAAAGATTTTAAGAAAGAAACTTGACGACACTTCCCATCGACTTAAGAAAAATAATGAAAGGTTATAAATTTTAGTCAGAGTGTCATTGAACCGAAAATTTACCACCATTGATAAAAGCAATGGATAGGATAACATGCAAGTACAGAGATGTTTGAAACAGTTAAGTGATAATTTTCTCCCCTCAACACTTGATCGGAAAATCTTGAATTTTGAAAGATTTTAGTGTTGAAGGAAAAAATGTACTTGCCATGTTGAAAGAAAAATAGATTAGAAGAATATTTTTGTTGTTTTATCGAGTTTATATTTTTGTATTTTGTTTTGAAAAATTATTTACAAAAGATGTTTTGGTGTTTGGCGAGGTTTTAAAGGCTGTTTTAGGAGGTCATCCAATTCCTCTTGAGTCAAACACCTCATACCAATCCGATGGACCAACTCATTAAACCTAGCGGGAGGCAAGGCTTTGGTGAGAAGATCATAATTGGTATTCGTACCCGAATATAATTCAAGCGTACCACATTCCCGTGGTCCTTGATGAAATGATATCGAAGATCGATGTGCTTTGATTTCAGTCTTTGGTTGCACGAGATGCGCAATGGCACTCGATTGTCGCGATACATCGGGATTACGTCAAATACGTAACCATAGTCTTTGAGTTGTGTTCTCATCCAGATGACTTGGCACAACCGCGGACATGGCTACATATACTGCTTCGTTGGCGATGTACAATCACGCTTCTTCGATTGCCATGACACGGTTTATCACCAATAAATTGTAAAGCTCTGAAGTGCTTTTCCGTGAGTCTAAGCATCTGCGTGGTCGGCGTCTGAAAAGCGATTAGTTCAAAACCGAATCCCGGATACAGTTCCCAGTTAATGGTTCCCTTGATGTATCGGAGGATTCTTTTAGCCTAGAGAGGTGGGTTTCATTGGTCGCGGCCCGATAGCAGGAGCATAGATACGGCAAAGACAATATCATGTCTGCTGGCTGTTAGATACATGAGAGACCCAATAATACTACGGTATTTTGTAGGGTCCACCAATTTCCCATGTAAATCGTCTAGCTTCTTGGTATGAGCCATTGGTGTGGCATAGGTGTCAGAGGTTTTCATTCCAAATTTGTTTAACAATTCAAGGGCATATTTGGGTGACTGAAAATACCACGGGGTGATTGATGAACTTGTGGTCCTAGAAAGAATGTAAGTTCACCCATCATGGACATTTCAAAAAAATTCTTCATTAGTTTTGCAAAAGCGATTGAAAACTTTTTATGTGTAGACCCAAAATGATGTCATCCACGTAAATTTGAACAATTAAGATATGTGCCCCGTGATATTGTATAAAAGTAGAGTCGACCGAACCTTTGGTGAAATTATTAGAGGAGAAAGATGATAGCTTATCGTACCATGCCGAGGAGCTTGTTTGAGACCATCTGAGCTTTGTTAGTTTGTAGACGTGGTTGAGCTTCGGGATCAAGCGAATCCATCCGGTTGGTGACATAAACCGTTTCTTTAAGTTGTCCATTGAGAAGCAGCAGTTTGACATCCATCGATAGACTGTCATATTCATATAAGCCGTAGCGTTGAAATATCCGAACACCTCAAGGCGAGCAACCTGGGCAAAAGATTCTTCAAAGTCTATTCCCTCTTCTCGGCGATAACCCTTAGCAACTAGCGTGACTTGTTTGGATAACATTCCTTCACATCCAATTTGTTTCCAAATCCATTTTAGACCAATGGCGTAGACCCCTGTTGGTCTTTCAATCAGTTCCCATACTTCAAGACGTTTGAATTGGTTGAGTTCTTCTTCATGGATTCAATCGGTTGTCTTTTGTCATTCGCGTCTTTAATGTTTTAGGCTCAGATTGGCGGGCGGTGAGTGCATAAATGCAATGTTCACCATCTGTGTGAAGACGTTGTCTCGTAACGCTGGTTGATTCGGGTTGCCAATGATGTTTTCTAGAGGATGGTCTTTTGTCCATCTATGTGTGGAGGGTTGATGTTGGTATACATTGTGCGGATTCTGAGGATTCAAATGGTTTGTTGAAGATTCGCGACATCAGTGCGTGATCTCATTAGCAAGCGGGTTGAAGCATTTGGATCAAAATGCAGGTGGGGTACTTCATTGAGAATATCATCGGCAATTCATCATTGTTAGGCGGTTTGTTCAACTGTTGTGTTGGAGTCCTGGTGGTGCTTAACTGACCGTAGTTGTTGTAGCAGTGTATCGGTATAAGAGTATTGTAACACCCCCAAAATCCGCGATGGCAGCGGAAGACTATTTGGGGAATTATTAAGTAAGGATCATAGTCATAAGTTATGAAAAGCGACTCTAAAGAGGGGTTTAAATAAAGTTGTTACCATTTCATAAATCTCAGAGTGTTTTAGAAAGCCAAAGGGAATACATGTTTGAAATTACATAAAGATAGTTTTTAAGCGTTTACGAAATGATAACTTTAATTGAAAAACTACACCCACTTCAGCGTCCCTTGGCGTCCCTCCACGCCTTCATGATATCTAATTAGTACAAAGAGATGAACATGCTTAAAAATATCAACAAAATGTTGAGTGATATTCATAGGTTTAAATAAAGGGGTTGAACACAAGTAAAAGATGATAATTGCTTCGAATACAATCACCATGGAAAACATAGATTATTATTATGCTCTAAGCTCATGACACCAAACTAACTTTGCCTTACACCTAATTCTTGGTGTAGTAATAATATTGCCCTCGGAGATGGGATTGCCAATTATAGTTAATAAATAAAGTGCACCCGGTTATTTCCGATAACCGAGTGAAAGGTCGTTAATTCCATAGTACTATCCACAATATTCGCGTTCCTTTCGCAAGTGATTAATGGTTCATGATGTAAGGGACTTATGGCGGGCAACTTAGGCTATAATAATAATGATCAGGCAGCATGATTTAAGAAAAGACTTGTGTTCTAGTTTATAGCATGCATCTCCCTCAGCGGGTTTAAAAATAAGTAAAGCGAATATGAACTCACCTTAGTAAGCATATCTGAGTAGTAAAAGAAGTCAAGTAAGTGGTGCAGAGTCGCAGATCCGCGACCTATAATTTATATACCAATACTTTAATTAATACCCTTGTATTTTGACTTGATAATATTCATATATATATCAAAAGTTTAAGTTATTTAGTGTATCGTTTATTATTGTACATGATTAACTTTGGCTCATGGAAGTGCTTAGACACGCACAAAAGTATTAAAACAAATGAGTCGTGGGTTTGTAAATGCTTAGGGAGATGATGTACGGAAAATATCATAAACAAATAGTAGCATTATTTATATCATAAAAGGCGTTGCTTAAAATATAAATATATATATACGAAAAAGTAATAGTTTATTATAATGAAAGCCCAAAAAATAAAATAAATTCCGTTTTATACGTTATAATTGTCTTTTAGAAAAATGGGTATGACTTGTTTATATGTCAAAATATATTTGATAATGAGAAATGTAGGAAATTATTATTGTTTTAAAAATAAATCTACGTTTTTATGCAATTAGAAGTTAATTGTATTTACGTTATCATATGTTTACTATAAGATGGGACATCGTGAAAATAATATTGGAGAAATACATCAAAGCGAGTAGGCGAGCTAGTTGTGAAGCAGTAGCGGAAAGATCAAAAGACAAGTGGCCGTAATAGTTTAGAATGGCGACTTTGTTATGCTTAGTGTTATGAAGTTTTATTTGTTAGTTCGATACTTTACAAACTCTTGTGTTAAAAGAAAAGTGAGTTTAATACATATCATTTTTGTATGTTAAATGGTTTCATTCAACAGTCACTTGGCGTAGTTTGGACTCAAGAGTGAAATCCCGAGTCATAGCATTGGTTTAGGTGGCCCAGCCACGACATTAATCCAACCCAGCCCCATTATGAGAAACAAAAGGAAGTAAGCTTGAAAGCTGGATTACTTTTTAAATGAAAATGGGCGATACATCAATTGGGCTTGATCCAATAAACGCTATTGTAAAAATAAAAAGAGAATAACATGTCTTAAGAAAGGTCGGCGTAAATGAAAGCGAACACCCCTTTTTTGTGTCGTTCTTTGAACCAGGAGGACAAACCAAAGCGCTGAATGGGTCTTTGAAAATCAGCGATGCACCCATTTGCTGTACCAAACGCACCTAATTGCTGTACCCCAACTTGCACCTTTTGATGGCGCAATATTTGCAGCAGCTAAACACCCCTTTTGGGTGGCTGCGTGGCAGCAGCTAAACACCCTTTGGGTGGCTGAAAGAAAGTAGCCGAGACGAACACCCCGTTGTGGGCTGAATGCATTGTAAACAAACACACCTATTTGGTTCGAAAACAGTATAAAGGACCACATTGGGGCTGGAAAAATCTGTTTCAAAACACACAATCTTAACGAAGGTGTCGCGAGCCATTGCAGACCACTCGCTCTTGACTCGCGAGTCCAACAGATAGTCTAGTTCGACCTTAGAACCTAGTGACAATAATTTGAGCATAGCATTGAGTCAAAGACTCAAATGGAAGGGACAAACCCATTCAGAACAACTCTAAACCAAACACTAGTACTCAACGTACAAGTTGGAATAAAGTCGAGACCAAGCAAGTGATTTCGTAAAACAAAGTTTAGTCGTACCAAATAGATCGTTAGCTAACGAATATGAATCGAAACGTTCAATCCTTCTACCCAAAGTTTAGTTTAAACATAACATGTTTACTTAGCTTTTGATATCTCATAATTTAAAACCAAAGAAACTACGAAAAGTTCACCCGTTGTGGGTTTCGACCTCAACACAAACTAAGATAACAGCGTTAAAATTCGCCTCTGTGATTCAATCCACAGTGGGTTTTGACAAGTTTTTAGCAAGTGGTTTCATAGACTTAGTTTACCCATTTTTTCTCGACCCATGAAGCCTCAGGTTAACGAAAACCATAGATGAAAAACATATAAGCCAAACACAGTAAGTAGCTTTAATTTTCTATCCAACTTAAGGTTTAAAAGATGTATGATTGCTAGTGTCTAAAGAAGCTATAATAACACTAAGTACTACATGAGCCAATAAGCCATTGATTCCAACACCAATTTCTTAACCCAAGATCAATCAACTTAGTCTCATATTACTTTCAATAAATTCGACAATGGTTAAGAGTTTTAGTGATTTCTTATCAAAATCAAAACACCCATTATACTTAATAACAAGATTAAACCAAAGTTAACATTACAACAAGAATCAATATAAGACTAAGAAGGAAGTCATGAAACCTTGCTAAGCCGACGAAGACCTTTCTTTGGTGATTCACACAATCTTTACCCAAACTCCAACCGAACACTTCTATGATAATTCGAAACCCTTTTTGGTGATAAAAGTGAGTGAGGAATGTGTGAATACCCAGGTCATTCGTGGCCTTCATATAGGTGTAGATGAGGAAGTCCTTCCTTGGACCATAATATGGTGGGGTAGCTTAAGAGTCCTTCTTGGGAAAGCTTACAAGGTCTTCCGTGGTTTTTCTTGATGGTATCCTCAGCCCGTGGACCAAAAGAGGACAAGAGGTCCTTGGTTTTGTCGATTTGTTTCCATGGGGAAAAGCCAAAGAGGTATTCATTCCTGGATTGAAGTTATAAGTGATGTTGGGAAGGATGTTTTGGAGGTTATACTCCTTGGGGAAAAAGAGCGTGTGTGCGGGGAGTGGGAAGGAGGAGGAGGCGAAAATGGAGGAGGCTGTTGGTGTTGTGGGGCGTATTTCACGAAGAAGCGGAGGAAGGCGATCTGATAAGGAGAAAGAGGGGGGAGCGTGGGTATATGTGGGGATAAGATTATTTGGTTTTTATTATTTTTGTATATTAGTTATTTGTTGTAAAATAAAAAGGTAGAGGTATTTATCTTGTGTAAAGATTTTGTACACGATGTATCAAACTATTTAACTTTTCGTAAGTGTATAGCTTTGACGGAACAATTACATTACTTATATTTCTGGATACGTCATAATTAAACTGACGTGATATTGGTAAACTTTAGATTTTTATTAGTTCGTTTTTATTTCCTCGCGTTTTCTTTTATTTTATTTTGGTACGCGTCTTGGACTCATAAGACAAGAAAATTTTCTTGTGAGACTGATTTAGAAATGATAAAGATCAGGCATGGTTAAATAAGACTACTCGGATATGCATAATTTTTATGCAAGAAAAGATGAAATGTACATGCTAAAATGCTCAATTTAGATCAAATAAATTTGTTAAACGGTCTGATTCATAAATATGAAGATTTAAAATAGTGAAATTTTTTGAGTGTATATAAGTATTATCAGGTTGAGCAAGCTGGCCGGATACACCGGAGCACGTTCATCAATATCGTCAGAGGAGCAAATAACCTTTCCATTTGTTGACGAGTTACCGGGGGCTTTGATCACCGCTGATGATGGGGTTGAGGGAAGTTTAAGCGGTTGTGTCCGGGTTCTAAGTTGTTATACTCAGAAGCCATTTCCGTAAGTTCATCAAAATGAGCATGAATCGTTTCCATCACCTTTTTGTAGACGATTCAGTTGAAACCTTTTGAATTATCACAGATATCCGATAAAGACTCCAATGTCAACTTTGGCTTTGAGCTTTCCAAAGTCACCACGATCATTATTCGGATAGCAAAGAGATCCAAATACATGAAAGTGTTTTAGATTCGGTTTTCTATTATGGACGATCTTGAAAGGTGTTTTGTTGTGGCGTTTTGTAATCATAGAATGGTTTTGAGTATAGCATGCATGAGATACTTCTGCCCATAAGTATTCTGGAAGTTTAGCATTGATTAACATTGTTCTTGCAGCTTCCACTAACGTTCGGTTTCGTCTTTCAACAACTCGTTTTGTTCGGTGTGTGCGTCAATAGATGTTTGATGTCTGAATTCCACTTTCTCATAGAATTCACGAAGGTTTGGTTAACAAATTCAGGTTCCTTTGTCTGTTCGATTGTTGCGATTGTTGCGGAGTCTGAACTTGTATTTTTGTGAGAAAGGTGATGATCATTTGTGGAGCTTGGTCTTTGCTTCGAAGAAAGTAGACCCAAGTCCATCGTGAATAGTCATCAACAATTACTAAGATGTAGCGTTTGCCATTGATCGTTTACACACGCATCGGGCCACACAAATCCATGTGAAGAAGATGAAGCACATACTGAGAGTTGTGTTCCACCTTTGAAGGAAAATGAGCACGAGTGCTTTTCCTTGTTCACAAGCTGAGCAAAGGTGATCTTTAGAATACCGAATCCGTGGGAGTCCTTCAACTAGTTTGTGTCGAGCAAGGTTGGTGATGGTTTGAAAGTTTAGATGTGAGAGACAATGGTGCCATAGCCAGGATTTTGTTGATGTTGCCTTTGAAAGTAAGCAGATGGGAGATGAAGCAACCATGTCTTTCATAGAGATAGTGTAGAGACTAGAATTACGCGATCCGGACATAAGGTCATTTCCTTGTAGATCACGAATGAAACAAGTTTTCTCCCTGAAAGCAACCTCCAAATCTCCATCACAAAGCCGACTCTCAAAACAAATTATGACCGAGGCCTTCCACATAGTAAACCCTGCTGATTTCGATGTTCCCATTGACATAGTCTCCGTAGCCCATGATAGCTGCGAAGTGATCATTCCGAACCCGACAAAGGTGCCAATGAACTTTGCAATAAAGTTTGATAACAGTTTAAGATTGCTGTCATGTGTCGGGAACATCCGCTATCAACAATCCAGAGAATGATCTGTATCACCTGCATTACACAGACGACACAGATGGAATAGAAGTAGATGTGGAACCCGAAATGTTAGAGGGTTCCATAGCGGTATAGTAGATATACACACATCAATAGCTATAGGTATCCATTTAAATCCTAGTGTGTTATATATCCATTTCTGCCATCTATAACTACTTTTGCTTTAGTCTTAGTGAATGCACTAGGTGGTACTACATTCTAGGAGGTGAAACCGAGCTACAGGGGACATCAATGCTTGCCTTAGAATCTAAAGAAGGCGGTCTACCAAGCACAGACTTAGAAAGATTAGTGGGCCTAGAGGTATTCCGATTCTTAGGATTCCTTAAACGAGAGATGATAGCTTTAGCAACACATTTATCATGACAATCAAAATTCATACTTTTACGACAAATAACACAAGGTGCATCGATGAATATCAAAAGTGTTTAACGGTTTAGCATTCGTTACATCACTATTTCTATTACATTTGCCAGACGCAATATCTATAGTGGAAGCAACGTGAGTCTTATTCATAGTCCTAGGGTGTTCTTCTACTTTAGCATTCCTTATTGATCTTTTCTTAGGTCGCAACTTCCTATTCTTGGATTGAGTGCTCCTAGGCTGTGAAGTGCGGACGTTTGGAAAAGACGCAACTATTCCTGTTTCAGTAGAAGGAAGCACGTTAGCAACTTGTGATTTGGCAGTGAGGGATTCTAGGTTCATGATTACTAAGTGTTCTTGGGCTATTCTCTTAACGATGGTTGGCGGAAGTTGTTCATACTTTCCTAACATTTCTCTTAACTTGAAGATAGTGTGAATCGATCTTGATTTTCAGACCGAACATTTCCAGCAAAATGCATAACTTCTTTAGTGTGTGCAAGATAATGATCAAGTTCATTTGATGCTTCATCACGAGTCTTTTGAGTAAATCAAATATGACACCATATTCCTTTTAACTTTTACAAGTTCTTGTTCATATTTTGAGATTTGACACTTAAAGACACGTTTTGATCATCCAGTTGCTCAATTTTAGGATCGAAGTTTTGTCACGCGACTCGGCGATTTTGTTGAAAAGCAAGTTGTTGATCGTGAATATCTTTTGACACCAATTAAGACGACGTATTGCATTTGAAAGTTCGTTTGACAATCGTTTGTTTTCAACTTTTAAGGACTCGACTCGAAGCACATTATCGTGTTCTCAACATTTACCACGAATCAACAATCAGCGAGAGATATAATCAAATGCATATGACAAAGAATTCAATAACAAACATTATGGACATCAACACCGATGACATCTTCCAAGAGTCGATCAACATCTTTTCTCAACAGTTTCTTTTTACGCTTAGTATTAGAAATAGATGTTTTGTTTTCTCAAAAACGACCTTCATCACTCCAAGTTCCTTATGAAAATCCTTTTCCCAAGCAAATGCACAATTTTTCAAATTTTTAACATTAGGTAAAAGATTTTTCTGAAAAATGTCTCTTTGTTCTCGCGCCAGAGGCGATTGAAAATGTTCAATTTTGATTTCAGAACGATATTCTATCTCATGTTGTAAAATTTTGAGGTCACCATGAAAATGTCAAAATATCTAAGAATTTTTCGATTTTCAGGGTTTGAATTTACTTCACTAATGGAAGGTAAAGGACCATAAATTTGTGCATAATCTGGTTGGGGATTAACATTAGAAGACTCGGGTGTTTTGATGATAACCCTTGGTGTGTTAGAAGAATCCGTTGGTGTGACGAAAGTGACCGGTTTTGAATAATTAAAAGGTTTGTTGTAAACAACTTTTTCTAATTTTGATCGACTCTCGTCTTCGGCATCTAATTCCTCTTGACGATGATATTCAACAACACTCATAACAGAATTATCAATTTTATATTCTGCACTGGAAACTTTAGGATTTGGTTTGAATGCTTTGGTTGAAAGCTTAGGTTTGTAATCGGCAAGATTCGGTCCATATCCATTTGGATTTGGTTTTAAAGTAAACTTTTCAATAGTTGTGACCGACTCGCCATGTTTGTAAACAACAGTTTTAAACTCTTTAAGTTTGTTTTGCAAGCCGATGATTTCTTCAAGATGATCATCTATTCGTTTCGTTGAATGCTTTTTGTATGAGAGAACTGTTTTTGAAAAGTTAACAACTCAGCCTTAGCTTTTTGATTTTCCAAGGTGAGAGCGTTAATTTGCTTTTTATGTTCATGTTTCAGTTGTTCTATTTCAGACAACAAAGCATTCTTCGAAGCGGCTAGATCACGCATCTGCGCTCTAAATATTTTATTTTGATGAAGATTTGGCAAAGGCTGGTTCAAAACCTTTTTCACGTTTTTCTTGAGTTTTGAAAAAGTTGAGTTGCTTTTGTAAACATTCAAAATCCTTTGTTAACAGTGCATTTTTACTTTTCAAGTCCTGATTAATTGCATGACATTCTTCCACTATGGTTTGTTGGTCTTGTATTAAACGAGCAAAATCTGGATGAGGCAAAAGTTCGGCGTGTTCAACGTGAGTCACAACATGATCATTACTGAGATCCTCAAGTATAACCACGGAGTCAATTTGATTATCAAAGGAAACCGTTTGGTCATCTTGATCGTCAAATATAACTACGGGGTCTAGTTGAAAATCGTCGAATGAGATGTGGATGACTCATTTTGAACATTCGAGCTTTGCCGGATTCGATGTTGGCGGAGATAGTAGATCGAGAGATAAATATGGTTTGTTCGGGTACTGAGACAAGCCATCAGTGTCATACACTGGGCCTGTGTCACTCATGTGTAACTCATGCATATTAGCCATCAACATAACAGCTACCGCATTGGCCCGCAAGTCCTCCATATCATCATCGAGTCTGCATTTGCCATAAAACTCGTTCTTTGTCTGTGAGAGTCCACCAGACTTCATCCTTAAGAGCCAAAAGAAGAGCCTCTTTGAAATAAGCACTGCGCCTAGTCCTTGGCTTTGGGCATGCATTAGCCAGTGTCCCTTCTCATTGCAGTTGTAGCATCGAAGACCATTCAACCCATTCTGAGCATTTCCCTGTTCCACCACTTGAGCTCTGTTGTTATTCCTACCCACAGCATTAAACCCTTGACCACCTCATTTGACTGACCATAACCACGATTCTTAACTTCAACTCGTCCATTGTTCACACAATGATTCCTTGTATTAGATGTGGAACGAATACGATTGTTGGATTTGTTGGTATAACGGCTAAAAGCATTAGCAATCATAACAAATCCTTGTTGCAATGCTTCGAACGGATCGGATTCCTCATTAGTTTGATTATGAAGTGCTTGATCATTGTTGTTGTTGTAAGGAACCAATTGATTTTGTTGAGGTTGCTGTGATTGATCGTTTGGTGGGTTTGAATTAGTTGGTTGAGGAGAATAATTTTGTTGAGCATATAAGGCAAGTTTTTGATTTTCCGGATGTGTGGGTGGAGCAATTTGAGCACGGAGAATCCTTTCCCGATCAACTTCCTTTTCATGAGGCTTCAAGTAATCGTACAACAATCTGTAGGTAGAATGATGCATGTTCTTCGCTTGACGGAGAAAAATGACATACTTCTCCCATTCAGGACCAAGACTACTTAGGAACTTAGTATTCACTGCAATTCTTGGCATGATGATGTTGTGTTTATCCAAATCATTGATGATGTCTGAAAATCGATGATGATAGGACTCTAGTGTCTCTCCAGGTTCAATCATGAAGTGTTCATAAGCCAAGTAAATTTTGGATTCCAAATCCTCCCGATTGAGTACAGATCCTTCCATAAGAAGACGAATATGATCCCACATTTTTCTGTGCAGCGGTCTTTTGAGCATCAACACTATGAAGAATTGGGTTTGGTAATCCTAAGAGGATGTATTCCATTGCAAGCTCATCAACTTCATAGTGTAGAAGTTCTTGAGGATTCAAGTCTACAATAGTAGCAATGTTCGTTTGTTCATCTCTTGGTGGAATAGCATTTGGATCTCAAGTACAATGATAGTAGTCATCTCAAATGGACCTTCCAAGATAACCTTCTTTAAGAACTTTCCATGTGGCTTCTTTAGATCACAAAACCTAAAGAACCTTATCACCCATTGATCGTAGTTTCTGGAAGTGAGCATTGGAGGTCTATCAAGTGATCTAGCCTCATGAATTGATTGTTGGATGCTTAAAGCTTCACACATCTTTGCAAACCAAGTGGGTTCCTTCATAGTGTTCCTTGATGGATGTTGATTGAATTCATTTGTGTAGGGTTGAACTTGAAGACTTGGTGGTGGTTGAACCATTTGAGGTTGTGGAATTGCAGCAAGTTGTGGGGTATGTTGTTGATTAAATTGTTGTTGATAAATTGCTTGTTGTTGATTCCATTGTTGATGTTGTGGAGTTAGTTGTTGTTGTTGTTGAGGATAAGTGTAAGGGAAATAGTTAGAGTATGGTGGTTGTGACATGTTGAAAACTTGTGTTGGTAAAATGGATCTTTGTAGTCGAATGAACCTTTGTTGATGAAGTGTCCTTAGGCGTAGAAATCACAATAACCAAGTAGCACTTATGCGTAAAAACACCAAAGTTACGCGTAACAATTAGAGGTTACGCGTAGAATTTAGCTTACGCGTAAGTAAGGAAAAAAACGCTAAAGTTATGCGTAGACAAAAGTTAGGCGTAGAAAGTTAGGCGTAGGATTATCTTATGCGTAAGACTAGGCTTAGGCGTAAGAAAAATCTTATGCGTAGGATTTCTACGCGTAAGCTTTATGCTTATGCGTAATTTTAGGGTTTTATCCCAAGTGATCTTTTACACTTCACAGTGCAAAAGATATCCAAAGTCGACGTATTTTCAGACTTATCCAAGTAAGAAAACACGGAGTAAACCACGAAAACGAAGATCAAACCAAGGATAACCTTACGCGTAGTTTTAGGGTTTTGCTACGCGTAGGATTACTCGTAAAAGTGATAATGCCCAAATATGTTTCTAAACCGGTTTTTGTGTGATAAAATAGCTTCAATAACACCAAAAGACACAAAAGTGTGAAACTTGATGATCCAAAGCTCGTAAAACAGTTACGCGTAGGATGATACACACGTTCAAAAACAAGCTTAAACAACTTAGATCCACACGTAAAGGTTGAAACTTTTTACCAAAAACAAGTATTTTAACACCTTAAAACATTGAAAGTACAAGAATCTTGGATTAAAAAGTGTAAAAAACAAGTTTTTAAGCGAAGCAAAGAATATGTTATCTTTACGCGTAAGACCCAAAACCAAAATCTTCAAAACAAAAGTGTGCACCCAACTATTTGGCGATTGATACCATTGTTAGGTCACTAGTTTTACAAACACAAGTAATATAGAAAGAGATAAGGCGATTGAACAAGATCTAACACACACACACGTAATACTTAGACGGTTTAGGCGTAGAGATGTATGTGAAAGGATAACTTGAACAACCAACCTTCAAATGAAGGTTAATACAAAGTATTTATAGGCAAGGAGCTAGGGAAACAATTTAAGCTCTAAATCGTTACATTTTATATCCGTTACTGCTTAAAATCGTTTCTTTTCACATTTTAGGTCTTTTGGAGGCAAATTGTTGGAATGAAGCATTTTTGGACGAAAAGGAGCGAAAACATGAAGAAAACGGCAAAGTCAAGAAAACAAGACTAATTCTGAAGCCTGACGGCTTCCCAACTCCAAGGGCGACGCCGTCGCTCACAGGGTATTCCAAAAACTCTCAAGCGATGGCACTAAACATATTTTGGTCTTAACAAGTGACGGCGTCACGCCTTAGTCTAGAAGGCCGTCACTATTTCTTTTCATACCATACGACAAAGTCTCTATCCAACCGACGTCCAGAAGCAATCCAGACTACGTCACCACTTCTTACCCGACACCATCCCAATGATAACTTGGTCAAGACGAAACCCCAATGACGGCGATCAGACGACGTCACCATCAAAATGAGATGCCGTCGCGAGTGTAAAATCTATATATAGACTTCAAATTTTTTGTATTTTGGAGAGCAAACCCTAATTCGTTTAAGGTCCGACTTGGGCAGTATTTTAGGGTTCCCAACCCTCTTTTACACTTAAAGATAAGTTTGTTTATCCAATCTATCACCATGTTTCATCTATGTCTGATTGTTTGTTTGTATTCTTGCTTATCTATCATGCGTAACTAAATTAATTAGTGTTTGCTTAGATCCAATGAAACCTTGTTATTGATTATTGTCAGGTTGTCTCTTGTTCTAAATGATAGACGCTAGAGTAAGGAAAACTGTCTTATTCTTTAATTGTTGCGAGCTTGAACGTCCTAAATAGGAAAAAGCCTGAGAGTGCACTTAGGCCATCGTTGTGTTTGTTGTGTGAGTTGTAGCTCAAGGGTAATAGGATATTTGGGGGAGATACTTCAGTACTTGGCGATCCCGGATGTTCTAGATGAGAGTTACGATTCATAGAATTGGGGAATTAGGCACCACCCTATGACTAACACGGAATACAACGCACCAATTAGAATGAGGATGTAACAATTCAACTGACCAATAAAAGATAACTAGGGAGTATGAAAATCTAAGTGAACACGTTTTTAATTATCATAAGAAACACACTCACTCGATCCATAGCTTTTACTTTTATTTAGTTTAATTAGTTTTTAATTTAAATTGTTAAGTAGTTTAATTGGTAGAATTACCAACCCCCACTCTTCAACCCTCGAGATTTTACTTGCTTTCATAAAAATATAAAAGACTAAAAAGAATCTTCCTCAACACACCTTTTCGTCATACATCTCTACTAGCATCTCTATTCCCCTAGAGAACGATTAACCCCCTGGGCTTGCCTATACTACCTTTGCATCGATTAGGTACACTGCCTAGTGGGATATAAAGCTTGCTCGCAGAAAAGGAAGTCTTTTGACCCCGAACCACGCTATCAAGTTTTTGGCGCCGCTACCGGGGAATAGAATAGCTAGTTAGGTTTCTATCTCGATTAGATTCACTCGCTTGATTCCTATCAAGTGAGCTTTTTTCTTTTTTATTTGCTTTCTTGTAGTCTATCCCTCTTCTTCGTGTTTTTGTTCGCAACCTTGTCACTTTTCATCATGGAAGGTAATAATCCACCCAACAACGATCCACCTCAACATCTACTACCACCACCAAACCCACCACCAGAAGACCCGCCAAGAGGTCGTACTCTTGGTGAATACTCTAGACCAAGCCATCAACACTATAGGAACACCATTGAGATTCCCCGGTTAGCTCAAACTACGACCTTGCGATCCGACACCATCCGGTTGGTGCAAAACAGATGTGCATTCCATGGTCTTCGTTCCGAAGATCCTAATCAGCATCTCAAGGATTTCTTAAAAATCATTGATTCAATTGACCTTGATGCTACCACTGGGGAGACTACGCGATTGCGTCTCTTCTAATTCTCTTTACGGGAACAAGCTAGTAATTGGCTTGAGCGTCTTCCCGCGAGATCCATCTCAAGTTGGGATGATCTCACCACCCGTTTCCTCGCCTAATTTTTCCCACCGGGCAGAACCACTAAGCTTAGGAATAATATCTTGATGTTCCAACAACGTCAAGGTGAAACCCTTTATGAGGCGTGGACTCGATTCAAGGACTTACTCCATAAAGTCCCTCACCATGGCATTGATCTTTGGCTCCAAGTCCAAATCTTTTATGATCATGTCAATCCCTCCACTCGATGAACTATTGATTATGCCGCTGGTGGAAGGTTAAGTAACCTCGATGTCGGAACGTGCTGGGAGTTCATCGAAGAATTGGAACAATACAAAGAAGAAGAATGGGAAGATCCAATACTCCCTGAAGAAAGAAGTTTGGATGCCTAAGGACAATTATTCAAAAGCATGAAGGAACAAGTGAATGAGTTGATGAGGATGGAAATGTCCACACATGATTTTAAGGAAAAATTTCATGAACATGTGGACTTAGTCGAAGGGTTTGTATTTCAAGAAAAATCGCGACAAAGTGAATTTGATGAAGTAATGTTGACATTCGTTAACAACCAAGAGAAACAACTACAACTTCTCAATGTTCACATGACAAAAACCCGCGACACTTTTTTGGAATTAGCTTATAATTTCATGATAAAACTTCGTGGAGAAATCACAAAAGAAGCTATACCTAGAAAGGTTGAGAAGGTGTTTGCGATACCGGAGCTCGTGAATGCAATTATTGAACCCTCTCCAAACCCGAACGACGAGACATTCCCCTAGTAAATTCGCAATATAGCGAACTCTCTAGCCTTAACACTCCTTGTGTAAAAGAAATCTTTCCCAGAGACATGTTCATTGGAAGAGTGCAGGTTACACTTACCAACTTCCATAACATAAAGAAATGTTTCTTTGGGTTCAAACCGGGGCCGCGAGATGCCCTCACCAAACCCCCAAATTTCCCCAAGGTTCTTCTTGAAAGACGAATTAACTCATTTACTACTCACCATTGTGGAGATTACAAGCGGATTGACAAAATGATTTTTAAAATAAGCACCAATATATTTTTCAAAAATAGTAACAAAGTTTTCGACCCGGGTGGATTTGCAAAATATTTTTGAAAAAAATCGGGCCGTGACACCGTCGCAATTTAAACGCTGACGTCGTCACTTTTTTCGATAAGATACTTAAAAACCCAAACCATCTCTTTCATTCTCTACCCTACACATTCTATCCGCCCCACACATACAACTTCGACCTCTCAAGGCTAATTTCTCCAATTTGTGTTGTCAATCTCCACTTGATAAGTAATAATTGTAAATTTTTGTCTAATAAATTGCTCAATTCCTCCTTCAATTGTGGTTTCCCCTTTGATCCGAAACCTTTTTAATTAGTTATGCTTAATGCTTAATTTGCCCATAAATCTTGTTAATTGAACAATAGATTAAGCGATTGGTAGTGTTAGCATGTGGGTTTGATTTTGTGTGGAGTTTGGAAAAGATTGGTGACTAAACCACCTTGCCCTTTTGCTGCAGCGGGGATGTTTGGGTTAAGGAAACATGGTTTAAAACATTGATTTTTCCCTCAGAAATCTCGGATTTGAAATAAAACTGACCGCGACGGTGTCAGCCCGTCGGCGTGACGCCGTCAGAACCCTCTGATGCGATTTATTTGCTTTGTTTCACTACTCATTGGTTCCCGTTGTTTGGTACTTTATTTCATAAAATGAGAAAGAGGTCTAGACGCAACCGGGGGCAGTCCTCTGGGTCTTAAGAAAATTATGCGGAAACCATGCAGAGTTGGGGTTTCTTTAAAACTGATGCAGCCCTAACCCGGTTCAATGTGTTACTCCATCAAACCATTTGTGGAAAACTAGAAGGGGGGGGGGGTTGAATAGTTTTACCAATTTAAAACTTCCTTTTAAATATTTAGATCGACTTATGTCAATCTATTTGGTTGTTTTTATGTTGGGCGTTGATAGATAGATATATAGCGTGTAATCAAAGATAAGAGTAAGAAGCATATAACCACGACACAAGTATTTATAGTGGTTCGGCTACAAGGACACCTTCCTTGCCCTACTCCACTCCTCGAGTCACCTACTCGAGAGTTCGTAAACACTACACCAATCTACTTATGGCGGAGAAGCCTTCACAACGTCGCTTAACCTTTTTCTGGTTCAAAGCTAAATACCGAGTTCTTTCACACCAAGGCGAACCACACCTAACACAACGTCTCCTACCCTTTATATGGTGCTAGGCTAACCACCGGGTTCTTTCACTCCAAGGTGAACCACACCTACACAACGTCGCCTACCCTTTATTAGGTACTAGGCTAAGCACCTAGTTCTATTACCATGGAGGAACTACTACCCATCACAACACAACACCTAATCTCAAGGAGATCTACTCCTTGTTATAACACCATCAAGGATATCACCATCCTTGGATCTAGTACTAGTCTATCTTGTACATCGAAACACACCATATCGATTGTACATCTAAGGCACCTTTCACTAATGCCTTTAGCTAGATCTTCAAGAAACCTTTCACTAATGTCATGTGGCTAGATCTTCAAGACACCTTTCACTAATGTCTTGTAACTTGGCTTCTAGGCACCTTTCACTAATGCCTACAATATGGACGATCGACACCTTTCACTAATGTCTTCGTCTTGACCCTTAAGACATCTTTCACTAATGTCTTCAACACTACACTTCTTAGAAGTAAGAAAAGAATCATCAACAAGAAGACTTCAGTAGCCTTGATGATGAGGAAGCATGGCAACTCTTGGACTTGAGCTTGCTCGACTTCAAAGGTGGTGATCTTGCCTTTAAGAGGAACCTAAAAGATCACACAAAAACAAAAGACAAACTACATAAATCTCTTGGATCTGAGGTTAGAGAGATATAATACTTGGAGAGAGTATATGTGAAAGTGGTGAGCTAAAAGGAAGAAATGGCTCACTATTTATAGAAGAAAAAACACTACTGTTCCCTGGATCCCACGGATCCCTCCCTTGAGGGATATGTCCAGTGTATTACTGGGGATCCGTGGGACGCTCCCTTTTACCCATGGGTATTTTGGTTATGGGTCATGGGTCATGGGTTGATCCATGGGTCTTTAGCTAGATACAATGTATCTCTTGAGTGCAATGCACCTAGTCACATGGGTATGGGTCAAAACCATGGGTTATGGATATTATCGATATATGATATAAGCATGATGTCATGTAATGGGTTATGGGTCAAGCTCCATGGGTCATGGGCTTTGGGTTGTACCCAACTACATTCAATGTATTTGCCCAATGGGTTATGATACTTAAGTTTCTACCCATTTATATTACCCAATATACTACATACTAGTTATGTGTATATTTTCCCAAATATGTAAACACTAGTTGTTGTACATATGTAATATTAAATCATAAAATCACTTATACTTGTTTTAGTGTTTTATGTGAAAATGTTTAATATGTTAGAAACTATTAGTTCAAACCATTTACGTATTTTATTTGTTTCGTTAAAATGATTTTACGTTTGTTATCGACAAAACATTAGAAGATCGTAAAATATAAATAAACGTTTTTACGGCTTATTTTTATTAACACCATTGACCCGGGTGCTGTTTTGGATTGGGATTTTCTACAGAATCACCAACTTGAGAGGGGCTTTAGAGAAAGCATTAGGAAGGATGCATTCACCGATCCTTAGTGGGAAAGGTTGTTTAGGATTCGCGAGCCGGTATATAGTGAACTTGTGCCTGAATTTCACGCCACTTACTCCATGTGCATTGGGATGTGTAGAGGTGATGTAACGGCCCAGGGTATTCAATTCAGGTTGGGGGAGTTTGGCGGCAATGTTCGGTGGTAGAGTTTGGTTGGAGAATGGGGTTGTATTCTCAACGAGATGCTGGGAACGGTATCTTTAGGCAGGCTCTGAGTTTAGGTTTACCACCAGGTATGATTTGTGGGGCATTCAGTTTTGGCGCTCTATTGTTGATCATGATTATATCACTGGGAGCACACTTGCTTCTCATATCAGGGACCCCAGTATCAGGCTTGCGTACCGCTGCATTGCTTTCACCATAGTGGGGCGTAAGGACACTGCTCACCGTGTCACTCTTCCTAATATGTTCTACCTCAATTCCATCTATGCTCCAGGGGTGTATTGCAACATCCCTTTCTGGCTAGATGATTACCTGAGGACTGCCAGTGAGACTAGGACCACCGATAGGGTTTATGGGGGTATGTTCGTCAACAAGCTTGCCAAGTCTTATGGCATTTTGAGGGAGGAGATTCTGGGGTATTTGAATGTTGTGGCTACACCCAAGGTTGTGAAGGCCAAGTCTCTAAAGGCCATGGATTTGGGTGGCTCATATGCATGGTTCCGCCCTCAAGCACCAAGGTAGGATGACGACGACGACGATGATGAGGAGGAGGAGCAGCAACAGCAGCAGGAGGATGGAGCTGGTAGCTCCGCTAACCCCTACAGATAGATGGATAGAGGGGATTAGCTTTAGGATGTCAAAGTCTTCATGTGTAAATTGAATAACTACAAAACAAAGGTTAGAAAAAAAGTATAATTCATAATTTCCTGCAAATGTGGTCCAAGTTAGTAGAAAATAGTTTTCTGTCTCACGGATCCCACGGTTCCCTCCTAGTAGGGATCCGTCTAGCCCAACTAAAGGGATCCGTCTATCTGATGAATAAAATCAGTAAATGGTGGTATAACAAATAGTGTTATCACCAAAGTGAGATATGTAACATAAACATATACTCAGAAATATAGCAAGTAGCATGTAATTTCATTTAATGAAACTAGAGTTATGATATATATGACTCTAAAAACTAAGAAAATAGAAGATACATGACTAGGAATTTCTAGACCAACTATCGCTTGATGCTAGGACACCACTAAAATCTTCTAGCTCAAGTTTTGTTTAGGTTTAATCTCGTCAAAACGTTCGAGGAGATGATAGAACATGAAACGTTGGTCTTCTCGTACTTCATGTATCAAAATTTCAACATGTTGACAATGATAACAATCTTTGTCATGGCTAGGTAGTGGTGGTGGAAGAAATGAAATGGCTTGATGTAAAGGATCAAGTGAAGCGGGTTGGGGAGCCTCAAACGACGGAGGAATTGGTGGAGGCGCATTTGAAGATGGCTCGACCAAGAATGATGGTGGTGGTAGAGAAGTGTCAACTTCCATATGGTCGGGTGGTTGACTTTGATAATTTCTCATAATCCAAATGGGATTATATGATGGTGACGGCGAAAAGGAAGCCGGAGCAAGTGTTGACTCAACACCTTGATTTTGTACAATTATTCCTCCTAATGAGGAAAATGTTGTCGGCGGAGGCGGATGAGACGGCCTAGGATGCAAGTCCTCTAAATTGTAGAGGTGTGGTGATGATAGTGGAGATGTAAAAGAGATAGCTCTAGGAACTAATGGTGATGGTTTAGTGGAGATGATATTGTTTGGCCTAGGAGGTATGGTGGTGTTTGGCATAGGTAGTTTTGTGGGTACTATCCTTTTAGGAATTGGTTTTGGTTGATTAAAGATCCTATCATTTGTTGGCTTGACCGAAGATGATTCGGTTGAGGAAATTTCGTGTATAACACGAGCCTTTTTCTTGGGTGGTTCTTTGGTGGATAAGTTACTACTTGGGGTTTTCCTCATGATGAGATGATTTCAAGAGGTTTGTAAAGATTTCTAAAATGCTGAAAGTTAGGATGAAGGTGATGACTATGGAGGTCCTAACAAAGTGGTTTATAAACCAAGATAATTGGCAAGTGCATTTAAGCCTTAAGCCACTAAGATTCATTGGAATGTGATGATTAACATGCACAAGAGTCAACTTCAGAGTTTGTAATGATCTAGGAACTCATTTAAGATGAGATGGAGTGCTTGAATTAGCAAGATGAGCTCGAAATGATTGTTTTAGCTTGAGTTGACATAACTTGTCATACGGATCCCACGGTTCCTTCCAATGAGGGATCCGCCTAGGCTAATCCTAGGGATCCGTCTATCATGAGCTAAGAAAGGATAGCAATGATGCTTGTAGGTCTAATGCCTATTTCTTCTTGTGTGTTTCAGTTCATCTAAGTGTCTTAAATGAAGAGGTGCTTGAATACTTAAGAGTAATGAGTGTTGTAGCAAATGATTGCCTTTTAAGGAAGAAATTGGAACCTTCATGAGTACCAATGAATGAACAGGGATGACACTAAAGATTTTGATGGTGTTAAATGGAGCTAAATGATCCTAGTGATCAGATAGTGAATTAGGATAATGTCTTGGAGAAGATCCTAAAGGTTTTAAGATGGAAGAGCTAGAATTTGATCAACATTGACCAATTTTTGAGGTAAGGATGATTATGATCAATTTTGCCATAATCGAAAGATTTCCAAAGCTAGATATGAGGATCATGTGAGAATGACAAGTGAGTTTAAAAGCGGAAGAGTAATGAGTTTAGGTAAGATGATAGATCTACAAGATTTTTGGGTGTGATCTAAGTGAGTTATGCGTGAGTATGAGTTTACTCATCTTTGAAATGCACTATGTCTAGCTTAGTGTGAAGTGATCTAAGGACATGTTTGAAATACAATGATTGTAATTGCATTGGAGCGGAAATATGGTGAGTTTTGGTGAAGTGATAAATCAAAAGCACCTTGAATGTGATCCTAAGTTAGCTATGAGTGAGGGTGAGACATACTGAGCTTGAGGAAGATATAAGTGATCCTAAAGTATCATGTTTAACTAGTCCAATAAAGACTGGAAGGTTGGATTGATGCAAGCAAGCTAAAAATGCACCTCTATCCACTCGGATCCCACGGATCCTTCATTTGAGGGATCCGGCTAGTTATAACCAAGGGATCCGGTGTCTGAGACAGATTTCCTTAACAGAATGGTTGCATAAATTTGCTTTATGTATCGAATTTTGAAACTAATGATTTCTTACAGCAAGCATGTATGTATACATGTAAAACATAGCAATGAGAGCATGTAAGAATAGCACATAAGCAATTAATATGAAATCTAGCTCACAAATAACATAGAGGTTTATCAAACTTAACAAGCACTTGTTCAAGAAGCTCAAAACATATTTACGATCTAGATTAGTAAATCGTTTGTATTAACAATGGCATGCGTCCTTAAGACAGTGATTTGTTTAGAAGGTTGTTTTGGTTTAGTGAAGGTAATGAACTAAGTATAGTTATTACGGATGGTGATTAGTATACAATGAACTTCATCCTTGAAGTATTGTAGCTCTTCTCGATCAAAGCAAGATAATCGCTTGATGAGGCAAGTGGTTGTGATTAACTAAAAGAAAAATTAATTTTACAACTTGTTTGATTAGTAATCCTAAGACAACACAAAGTATTTCCATTGTAAACTTACTTTAGGAAAACATAGGAGTATAAATTTCTCAAGTGAGAGAATGAATATGAGAATATTACTAGCGGTGCTCAATTACGGCTAAACACGACCATTTTTATGGGCGATTCCACATACCCAACTTCTCTCAAGGAAGCAATTCAACCGTTAGGTCAAATTGAGTTTCTAGTCCAATAAGTTCTCCAGTATTCATTCTCAAGTTAGGAAAATTTATATTCCTACAATGGCCTATCGAAGAGTAACAATGATGATACTTTGCTTCGTTTATATTAATATTATACTTGAACCAACTAAGGTGACGAAGGTGTAAAAAAAATTAAAAGTTGTCTATATGGTGAACAAAAAAAAATGGTTGGATGAGCTAGTTCAACATATGTTGTTGGAAAGCTCGAGTTTGGACTTTCGGATATGAACAATTATATTTGCGTTGCAAAATAATTTACTTGAGTATATCGGATGAAATAATCAAGTTGTCAATCCTACTATGAAGCTTGGAGAGCGATCATGAAAGGGAAAACGGGAGAGTACATCATCAACACAAGTGTAGGTTATGATCCGATGTACATTCTTGTTGTTTTTAGAAAACGATACAAGAAAATATGAAATCAAGAAATCATATAGGTACATAAAACATTTATGTTGCACACATGACAAACTCAATCAAAAAGCCATTTTAGTGTGTTATATGTTTTAAACATTTTTCAACTTATAAAACTAACATTTTTACACAACTAGATGTTATCCCAAACACTCCTTCAAGTAGCACATTGATTAGTAGAAAATTACTAAATCGACAAGCAAGAGAATAAATAGCAAGGTAAGGAAACCACATATGTTAATCAATCAAACAAGCACAAAAGCTATTTGAGATAAGCAAATAATCAAGTAATGCAAGGGAAACAATTTATCATTTAGCATAGCATACGAAAGTTCTTTTCATCGCTTTGTGTTAAACATGTATACCAAGCTTGATTAGTTTCCTTTATAAATATGATCAAAACCTTAATTTCAAAAGAAGACACATTGTTATTCAAAGATGAAAACATCCGTCTCCAATTAGATCAAAAGTTTGTGCAAAATTTATGACCGAAAAGTGACTTTCTTTTATAAATCAATGATTCTATAAAATTTTGTTTTGAATCAGTTTATGAAATCAGTTTTAAATGAAAGTAGACTCAAATACCTTTAAAACGATAGGTGGCACGACTTCTAACGACTTACGGTTAATTAGTTATGAATTTTTGAAATTCAGACAGAAACTGTCTTCTGTACCACGGATCCCACGGATCCCTTGCTTGAGGGATCCGTCCAGTGTAAACTGAGGGATCCGTGTATCTTACACAGATTTACAAAAATGCATGTTTTGACCCGACGAAAAGGTTTAACCTTTGTAGACCTTTTAGTGAAGTTATATTAGCCATTTTAATCTTTATTCAAGCTTGATTAACAAGATATCTAACAACAAAACTTCAAAGAAAAAAAAATCACTAATACACTTTTCATATTATGCTTATTATAAGATAAAAGCATATATCACCATTTTATCCATAGGCAATTTATCACATCTTTGACCAATAATTGTAACTAAGAAAAAATACCTTTGCTATATTCCCTTTTTATGGTTTTAGAAACAATAGACGCAAAATACTTCATGATCTTCTAAGATACCCAAATCCTTGTATGAAGAATTCTCAAAAGAAAATGTTAGAATGATCTATCAATATCCAACATATGATGATTTCTAAAAACATGACTTTTTGTTTTAAGAAATTCCCATCTTTGTAGTTTTCAAACATACACGGATCGTATCAAGTTTTTAAAGTACAACATACTCTAAAAACTTGGTAACGAAGCTCTGGTACCAATTGTGGAAAACTAGAAGGGGGGGGGGGGGTTGAATAGTTTTACCAATTTAAAACTTCCTTTTAAATATTTAGATCGACTTATGTCAATCTATTTGGTTGTTTATGTTGGACGTTGATAGATAGATATATAAACGTGTAATGAAAGATAAAGAGTAAGAAGCACATCACCACAACACAAGTATTTATAGTGGTTCGGCTACAAGGACACCTTCCTTGCCCTACTCCACTCCCCAAGTCACCTACTCGAGAGTTCGTAAACACTACACCAATCTCCTTATGGCGGAGAAGCCTTCACAACGTCGCTTAACCTTTTTCCGGTACAAAGCTAAATACCGAGTTCTTTCACACCAAGGCGAACCACACCTAACACAACGTCGCCTACTCTTTATACGGTGCTAGGCTAACCACCGGGTTCTTTCACTCCAAGGTGAACCACACCTACACAACGTCGCCTACCCTTTATTAGGTACTAGGCTAAGCACCTAGTTCCATTACCATGGAGGAACTACTACCCATCACAACACAACACCTAATCTCAAGGAGATCTACTCCTTGTTACAACACCATCCTTAGATCTAGTACTAGTCTATCTTGTACATCGAAACACACCATATCGATTGTACATCTAAGGCACCTTTCACTAATGCCTTTAGCTAGATCTTGAAGAAACCTTTCACTAATGTCTTGTGGCTAGATCTTCAAGACACCTTTCACTAATGTCTTGTAACTTGGCTTCTAGGCACCTTTCACTAATGCCTACAATATGGACGATCGACACCTTTCACTAATGTCTTCGTCTTGACCCTTGAGACATCTTTCACTAATGTCTTCAACACTACACTTCTTAGAAGTAAGAAAAGAATCATCAACAAGAAGACTTCAGTAGCCTTGATGATGAGGAAGCATGGCAACTCTTGGACTTGAGCTTGCTCGACTTCAAAGGTGGTGATCTTGCCTTTAAGAGGAACCTAGAAGATCACACAAAAACAAAAGACAAACTACATAGATCTCTTGGATCTGAGGTTAGAGAGATATAATACTTGGAGAGAGTATGTGTGAAAGTGGTGAGCTAAAAGGAAGAAATGGCTCACTATTTATAGAAGAAAAACACTACTGTTCCCCGGATCCCACGGATCCCTCCCTTGAGGGATCCGTCTAGTGTATTACTGGGGATCCGTGGGACGCTCCCTTTTACCCATGGGTATTTTGGTTATGGGTCATGGGTCATGGGTTGATCCATGGGTCTTTAGCTAGATACAATGTATCTCTTGAGTGCAATGCACCTAGTCACATGGGTATGGGTCAAAACCATGGGTTATGGATATTATCGATATATGATATAAGCATGATGTCATGTAATGGGTTATGGGTCAAGCTCCATGGGTCATGGGCTTTGGGTTGTACCCAACTACATTCAATGTATTTGCCCAATGGGTTATGATACTTAAGTTTCTACCCATTTATATTACCCAATATACTACATACTAGTTATGTGTATATTTTACCCAAATATGTAAACACTAGTTGTTGTACATATGTAATATTAAATCATAAAATCACTTATACTTGTTTTAGTGTTTTATGTGAAAATGTTTAATATGTTAGAAACTATTAGTTCAAACCATTTACGTATTTTATTTGTTTCGTTAAAATGATTTTACGTTTGTTATCGACAACAAGCTTGCCAAGTCTTATGGCATTTTGAGGGAGGAGATTCTGGGGTATTTGAATGTTGTGGCTACACCCAAGGTTGTGAAGGCCAAGTCTCTAAAGGCCATGGATGTGATCATGGATTTGGGTGGCTCATATGCATGGTTCCGCCCTCAAGCACCAAGGTAGGATGACGACGACGACGATGATGAGGAGGAGGAGCAGCAACAGCAGCAGGAGGATGGAGCTGGTAGCTCCGCTGACCCCTCTGAGACAGATGGATAGAGGGGATTGGCAGGCGTACCAAGGGACATGGATGGGTCGGATGGACGCATGGATGACCCAACAGGACCAGATGGCCAGTTAGACATATGATCACACGGTCTGACAGAAGCAACATCTATCTATGCGTGATCATGTGGATCCCCACCTGCAGATTTACCCGTTTCCTGGCCGTGAGCAGGATTATCCACCTTATGGGTATACCAACCACCTCCCTCATGGTTATGAGTATTGATATGACACTGCCCATGACCAGTGATTGATTTGTTTGTTTGTGGTGATCTTATGAACAATTTTTATGATGATATATTCTAAAACATTTTTTATTTGGTCTGTAATAGCTTAGGTTGATCGTGGAACAATTCTATGTTTGGATGATTGCGTGATATTTAGTTTAGGATGTTCATATTGATTTCGACTTTTCATTTGTTTGTTTGTTTGTTTTTCATTTTTTTTGTGTTTTTTATTTTTCTTTTTTATTATTACTTAATTCTCATATTAATATTATTTTGTGAAAATGCTTTATTTTTTTTAACTTCGTCTTAATTGCATATAAATGTATTTTACAAAAATATAAGTGTAGGAAAGATCATATGTGTTTTTAGAACTAATATCAACATTAGATTAACAATAATTGAAATTGTATATATGTGTGTTTATTAGAGTCAAATGCTTGTATCGAGTCACAATAGATGTTTTGCATGAATTTTCAAGGTCATTAAAGAAGTAATTCTTCCAGAAATTTTTCGGAAAACGCATCTGACTCATTCTGTCAAGACAACCTGACGGCGTCGGGATTAACACCCGACGACGTCAGGCAATGTATAAACAGTTTCCAGATTTTTCGTTTTCTGTCTAATTTTTAATTTTTGAAAATTTACAATTCTTAATTTTCCAGAAATCTGCAAACATCCATTTTAGAAGCATTATATCTTTACTTGCTTTCTAGTGTAGTTTTGTTTTTATATAGTTTTTACTGCCGATTTTACCCGAGGTTTAGTTTTCATTTTCTTATAAGTGCGCAGGTGATATTAGACAAGAAGATGAAGTACATGATGGAAGCAACACTTATTACTTGCTCATTCTTCTTGGAGGAGGATTTAACCGCATATTCTACACATTTCCTACCGAGCTAATCAGGGGAGTATTAGTTTCTCTCTTTTATTTCACCTTTCTCTATCATAACTTTGATACTTTCGAGGAACATTGGGGACAATGTTTAGTTTAAGTGTAGGGAGGAAGAATAAAACGAGAACTTAGAAACTATTCACTCACTTGATTTTTGCCTTGTCCTTGGTAAATTGCGTAATAAACTATGAGAAATATTTGTTAGGGTAATTTTAGCACCAAATTTAAATTTTTTATGGCATGTATGAGTAAAACTTTAGTCTTAATAAAGCGTCTCATGGATAAGAGTTATATGACTAGCAAAAAAATCGTATACCACTCAAATTCCACCTAAAAAATGTGAGGTTCGCTTCTAGATCTTTAGAAATAAAATCATTCATCTTTAATGCTTAGTGAGTATACCGGTAGTATAATAGATTGTAGAACTTGTTTTGTGATGCATTTCGAGATCGCTAGTGAGACTACATTCATGTAGTTAGGACTCACTAAATGATAAGAGGCATTAGGATAACCCTTGTTTTAAACCTGTAATTTAATTACGTCAACCTCATCGGTTGAGTAATTTTTCCGATACCCCTAGTTAACCCCTTAGAGCCTATCTTTTTGCGGTTCTCGTGATGTTTCGGTTTTCGAAATATCAATGAAGAGTATTGTTTACAGTCCACCCCCAAATGTTACACCCAAATCGCTTTAGCCCACCTTGTATGCACTCATCTTTAGTACGTTATTGTAACTATTGTTAAACCCTTAGTTCAATTATCTAGTTACTTGCATGGTTGCTAAGTCGAGTTATATCTTTTGTATACAGCTTTTGGATGATTGAGACTCATAGGTTAAAGTAGTATTTTATGGAGTAACGAGAAGAAACGTTAAATTTAAATTCCTTTTGTCTACGTAATTAAGTACTCCAAGTGTTTTGATCTTTTCAATTCGGGTCAATTATTGTTAGTAAAATAAAAACTCAAGTGTAGGGATGCTCTTATAAATCCCTTTATTTTGATGTTATCTTAGAGGATGGTAGGGTAAGAATGTATGGAAAAAAAAGGAAAAATGAGAGAAGTGAAAAAATAAATAAATAAAAAAAAGAGAAAACATACGGACTACCATCCTACATCTATCTTTTATGTTTTATGTTTATATATTATGTTTATTTAAAGTTGTTATTTAGTGTTAGTGAGTCAAGTGTTGGCTTAGCAACGCCGCGTTTTACATGCATGTAACTTAGATTTTTTATTTGCCACCACTAAAATTTCCCATATCCAACAAAACCCTTTTATTCCTTACCCGAAGCCTAACATTATAACCCTTTGTAAAGACCTCTAAGATAGTTATTCACAGAGTACTCAAATTGTTGGTATTTTCTTCCATAAATTATTTCATATATATTATGTGAAAACAAAATTCAGTGAGGTTAATATATACGTTTTAGGGGTCATTTAAGCCGTAAATCGTTACATTTTATATCCGTTACTTCTTAAAATCGTTCCTTTTCACATTTTAGTTCTTTTGGAGGCAAATTGATGGAATGAAGCATTTTTGGACGAAAAGGAGAGAAAACATGAAGAAAACGACAGATTCAAGAAAACAAGGCTAATTCTGAATCCTGACGGCGTCCCAACTCTAAGGGCGACACCGTCACTCACAGGGTATTCCAAAATCTCTCAAGCGACTGCTCAGAACATATTTTGGTCTTAACAAGTAATGGCGTCACGCCTTAATGTCGCTCTTTCTTTTCACACCAGACGACCAAGACTCTATCCAGCCGACGTCCAGAAGCAATCCAGACGGCGTCACTACTTCCTACCCGACGCCGTCCCAATGATGACTTGGTCAAGACGAAACCTTGATGACGGCAATCAGACGACGTCACCATCAAAAGGCGACGCCGTCGCGAGTGTAAAATCTATACATAGACTTTGAATTTTCTGTATTTTGTGTGCATTATTTTGGAGAGCAAACCCTAATTCGTTTAAGGTCCGACTTGGGTAGTATTTTAGGGTTCCAAACCCTCTTTTACACTTAAAGATAAGTTTGTTTATCCAATCTATCACCATGTTTCATCTATGTCTGATTATTTGTTTGTGTTCTTGCTTATCTATCATGCGTAACTAAAGTAATTAGTGTTTGCTTAGATCCCATGAAAGCTAGTTACAGATTATTGTTAGGTTGTCTCATGTTCTAATTGGTAGACGCTAGAGTAAGGAAACTGGTTTCTTCTTTAATTGTTGCGAGCTTGAACGTCCTAAATAGGAAAAAGCCTGAGAGTGCACTTAAGCCATCTTTGTGTTTATTGCATGAGTTATAGCTTAAGGATAATAGGATATTCAGGGGAGATACTTCGGTACTTGGCGAGCTCGGATGTTCTAGAGGATAGTTACGATTCATAGAATTGGGGAATTAGGCACCACCCTATGACTAACACGGAATACAACGCATCAATTAGAATGATGATGTGAGAATTCAACCGACATATAAAAGATATCTAGGCAGTAAGAAAATCTTAGTGAACACGTTTTTAATTATCATAAGAAACACACTCACTCAATCCATAGCTTTTACTTTTATTAGTTTTTAATTTAAATTGTGAAGTAGTTATCGGTAGAATTACCAACCCCTACTCTTCAAACCCTGAGATTTTACGTGTTTTCATTAAAAAATAGAAAAGACTAAAAAGAATCTTCCTCACCTCACCTTTTCGTCATACATCTCTATTAACATTTCTATTCCTTTTGAGAACGATCAACCCCATGGGCTTGCCTATATTACATTGCAAGATTAGATACACTGCCTAATGGGTTGTAAAGCTTGCTTGCGGAAAAGGAAGTTTTTCGATCCCAAACCACGCTATCACCTTTTGAAAATTTGTTGTTAAAACTAGAACTCAATACCAACTCAATCAAATGGTGTTATCTCTAGTAAAATAAAGCTACATGTTGTAATGGAACCAAATGCTAGATAAATAACTTTATATTACAGTAGTTGGAACTTTATTAGATTATAAGTACTTATATTTACAAAAGAGTACGGATTTTAAGAGTTAGAATCAAAAGAGAAGAAAATTTAAAATAAAAATGATGAGTAGTAATTATAATTATATATTCGAAATGTATCGACTTGAATTAGATGCATTCATATTTATTTAAAAGTGAAAAATTAAGGAAAAACAAATATTCTTGAAAGTGAAAAATTAAAAAACTATATATGAAAACGATAAACTTTTATTATTATTTTCGTTTATAACCCATAACCCATATTATTTTCATTTAGTTCAAATCGTGTTTAATTTTTAAATTCTTTTTATTATTATTCGCTATAACTCATAAACATTTTTTTATCACTACAACTATCTGCCACAAAAAAATCTCGTTGCTATGCATGGGTACTCGGCTAGTACATATAATAGATGCAATTCATCAAATTATATAAATCTTGTGCATTTTTTGTTCTTTACATGCTAAATGTGGTTCTAATGCTATTTGCATTGTTTTCAATACAAAATTACTTTTGAAATGATAAGTAATACATCTAAATTATTTAATATGGATCTAATTCAAGTCTATACATTTTCAATATGGTATACATTTTCAATATGGGTTCTCATGCTTTTCAATGTAAGTTATTTTACTAAAACGGCTAATTAGATGCAATTATTAATAAGCAACATCTCAACATGTATACACACATATTTGATATATCTATTGAGTACAAGTTGTCTAGACAATAGGAATAATTCATAAAGTACCATAAAACATCCGCATCATACCAAGTTGAATCATTATAAATAGGTAAATAATATATAAAAGGTAGTATAAAAATACATCTATATTGTATAAAAGTCCATAGATCATGGGCATTGTATCATAAACAAGTCACTATCAATAAAAGCTGTCTAGTGCCTATAAGAATTTCCATATTAGGAAAACGCAAAGGTTTCTTAACTCGCTCAAAATAAGTCAAGGTCCCAAAAATAGCACCACTATATGGGATTTCGATTGGACACCACTTGGAACAATCTGCTTTGCACTTTTAGGTCGATGTGCTTTTAGTTTAGTTGTATTTGAGATTCTTAGGTTTTCAAAAAGATTCATGGTACAATTTTTATACATTATCAAGAAGAATGCTTCGTCCACTATGCCAAGCTGATAATGCATTATATTGGACAATATATATATATATATGTCGAAATGGTTTCAAGTGTCACGCTTCCAGAGGCGGGTTTGAAGGTCGAAAAGGGCAAAGGAAGGCTCGCGTATGGTTGGGTTCGCATGGAAATGTCCCAAAAGGCAAAGATTTTGGAAAAAGAAATTGGTGCAATTGGTGATAAGTCCAGTTTGTATATGTGTTTTAAGTGTTTATTAATCATGTTTCAAATCACGTCATTTAAGCTTTAATAGATATCTTTTAATACACTTCTTGATTATGTAGGTAATATTTAAAATGGAGCTAAAATGGCGAAGTTGCAAGATAACCTGATAAAGTGATAAGCAAAGTGCATGGATTTAGCCAACTTGTTAATCTTAAAGTTTGATGAGTCTGAAGAAGTAAGAAGTGAGATTTAGCCAACCAAGAGCAACACGGTGCCAAAGACAAGAAGTTAGAGATGAGGTTTGACGTATGGTTTGTAGTTTTACTAATTCTACACGTCCATATACAGTTGGGATAACAGCCAATAATATTGAGTTTAATTTTACGAAGACTATGGTCAAGACGATTATACAACAAGAGAAGTCACACCCATTTATTAGCTCACAACAAAGGTTGATACTCACACCATTTTTTCTTATACATCCATCACACTGTACAACATTTTAATGCAGACTGTACAAGACAGTAATGCACAATTGTGATGTATGTATAAAAAAAATGTTTTGAGTATCAACACCCTTATATATACCATGACGAATGAAGACCTCTAAACCTACGAACACATCATTCTTTAATATTGTTCCAGCCGGAAACTCCATTCAAAACCAAAAGTTCGATCGTGAAAATAATAAAGAAAGGAAGTTCAGAGTCTTTTTGGTCTTGTTTTGGCGAATATACAATCACAAAAGAAGGATCGCAAGTTATTAAAAGATAATGTCTACAGACTTAGTTGTTTGGCTAAACATCTCACAATCACAACTGGATTAGGTTCTGATCTTTTATGCGTCAAAGATTAATTTTGTTTGAAAAATTCTAGAGTTGTGGACACTTTGATGTAGATTTGTTTTTAATGCATATTTTATGTCTTTCATCATTGTGTTATTAAACTAATTTTATAGTTAGTTGTAAAACCGTATAATATTGTGGTTGTTCTGATCGTGCCAAATCGTTCTAAGTGATGTACGAGACGATTGATGCCAATACACATATTCCGTGATCATAATTTTTTTTATTGATTTAGTACTGGTTTTGTCTATAAACTTTGAGCAACCGCATACTTAGGGCTCGTTTGGTTCGCAGAATGTTTTTGACGGAATTGGAATCTGTTTAAGGAATTGGAATGTGAAGGAATGGAATGTTAGAAATTGAAATCCTTAGGATTTAAAATCGAGCGGAATTGAAATCTGCAAATCTTAGCAGCGTGTTTGGTTGGAAGAAAGAAATGAGAAAAAACAATTATATTAAAATATTTAAAATTTAATTTTAGTTTAAGATTAATAAACTAAATATTATTTAATAAATAAATTACTTATCAAATTGTAATAATAATTTTTTAAATAATATTATATAAACTAATATATTAAATAAATAATTTTTTATATAAAATACAATTGTATTTTTTAAAGTATAAATTAAAAAAGTAAGCCATAAATAATAATAATAATAATAATAATAATAATAATAATAATAATAATAATAATAATAAAATAAATAAATAAAATAAATAAAAATAGTAAAAATAAAATAATAATAATAATTAAAATAAAAAATAAAAAAAAAATAAATAAATAAAATAAATAAATAATAATAATAATAATAATAATAATAATAATAATAATAATAATAATAATAATATTAATAATAATAATAGTAATAATGATAAAGATAATATGAATTATTGGAATTGTAAACAATCCTACCATATTGCACTGGAATGTTGAATTCCATATATATGGGATTTTGAAGGAATTCATTCCATTCGTTTCTAACAAACGATAGGAATGGAATTGATTCCAAATTCTTTAAAATTTTCAACCAAAGCGTTATGAAATGGAATTGAATTCCATTCGTAGAATCCTTAGGATTCCGTAGACCAAGCAGGTAATAAAACAAATACATTAGTTATCTTATGATAAAAAGTGAAACCGGAAGTAGTTGTGTTTTTAATTTATAAGTCTCACATTCTTAGATTTATTTCTTGTTTCAATTTCATTTCCATAATTTTAATCAATTCAGTTTTAAGTAGTAGTTATAATCTATCTTGCCTAATCAAAAAGAATTTATTGCTTTTTGTAAGTTCAAATAGGAATTATAGTGTTTACTATAAGTTTCTCGTGGATACGGTCACTTACTTGTCCTACTCTAAAGTAGGTTATTTAGAATTATTCTTAATAGAATCAACGTCCTCAAGTCTTCAATCAAGTAGCAAAGGATTTATGTAGTAGACAGGGGCGGAGCCATGTGATAACTAGTGGGGGGCGATGCCTTCAACAAACCTCCTGCCGACACACAAATTATATAAGAAAAAAAATCAAAACAGAAGAAGAAAGCTTAAGTGCCCTCGGCATAAAATCCGAGTGCCCACTGCGCTTATTGACTCTGGTTGGGAAGAAACTGGTGACCTGAAACATCTTCTGGTGTTATATCTTCTAATCGGGAAAAATGGCGGATGGGGAAGGTGGGTAAAGTGAGATCGAGACTTTTGAGGAACTAAGTAATAAAGTTAGTACGGAGTATCAAAGAGTTTATTACTACCTCCGTCCCAAAATATAAGTCCGCTTTTGACTTTTCAAAGTCTTTCTCTTCATATTTTGACTGTGATTATTTTTTCGGTGTTATATAATAATTTGTGAAAACTATATAAATAGATTCGTGTTTCAAATGTATTTTCATTGGTATGTTTTTCATCAAGTATCATATAGTACGAAAAAAAATAATTTCGATCAAAGTAAGAAAAAAAAGACTTTGAAAAGTTAAATATGGACTTATATTTTAGGACGGAGGGAGTAATAAGTTATTGATTTGTACAGATTAGACCCTTTATTGTCTTTTTAATCTAAATCTAGACCCTTTTATAAAAAATACTGGTATATAATAAATAGCAGAATTTGTCTCTCCTTACCAATAACTTATGGATGCTATGATTTTATAATTATAATAATTCATGTTGATGTCGAGTTAAATATTTTGATATTATATAGTGAGTTAGTGATTATAGTTTGTTTATTTTTCATATTATAATTATATTGCTTTACTGACATTATTTAAATAATCGTATAATTTGATAAATGTTTAATTTCTATTTCTCCATGAATTACATACCGGATGTATGAATTCAATAAACAAAGTGAGTGAATGTTTTCAAGTAAACCAGTTTATATTGCCAATTAGAATTCATCTTGAATATAGTGCAAATAAAATCCGACCCGACCCGACTTTGGTTTAAATTACGTAAAAAATGACATTTATCGACAAGCTATCTAACCCAAATTTTTTGAACCGATGCCCCCTTTAATCACTTTTCTTGGCTCCGCCACTGGTAGTAGATGATAGTACAAGAGATAATAGAAGGGAACTTTGCATTTTCATTGACACAAGATGACACTTATTTCTAACATTGTTTAACTTTGTTACATATTGTTAAAACTAAAACTTTTTTTATGTGAAATGATGAATTTGACCTGACTTTTACATGTAAACTATTATTTGTGCCATTGGCTGCAAAAAAAAAATACTCTCTTTCATGCAAATTACTCAACCATCATCTTTTAATCTCATGTATATGTAAATTTATAAAGTTTTACATCAAACAAGCAATAAACGTTTGTTTTGATCCTCTTCAATTTGATGTCCATTTTGTTAAGCTTTTTTTTTTTTTTTTTTTTTACATTTTTGCGCAAATTATCTTACTATATTTTGTAATGAAATTTTTTTCGTTTTATAACTTTAAAAACAAGAATAAAATCACATATTAAGATTAATTCTTGAAGCATTACGAAATACTACAAAATTAGTTAATGGTTTATCTCTTCTGATTGAGTTCATCTTACTTAGTCACTTTTATGTCCTACAAGTACATTTTTCCTTACACAGTTTTGTCTCTTTACACAGTTCTATATACTCATATTCTTCTCAATTTTATCATACTTATTTATTACAAAGTTATTACGAATTTTATAATTTTTTTTATATCTTTTAAAAAACATGTACAAACTTTATAAAATATATACAAAATAATAACTAAAATTATCAAACTATTTTATATCAAAAGCTTAAAATTTAATCTTCTTTCATTTGAGACATTTTTTCTCCATATATAAATTTACACACACAAAATAATAATAATAATAATAATAATAATAATAATAATAATAATAAAATTCTTAAATTTTATGGTTTATAAAAATCATTTCATAATAAATTTTAGTTGTGATGCGTACGAAACCAAAAGCATCGAACTGGAAATAAAGGATTAGATTATTGTGTAGGAGTGTGTAAAAGTTGTGTTGTATGTGGGGAGAGGGTAATCTTAATGTTTAGAAAAAATAGTCATAGTTTTAACAATATATTACAAAAGTAAGTCAAGTAGGAAATAAGTATCATCTTGAGTCACAAAATTGCAAATTGCCCTAAGAGAAACCCTAAAGATAAATCCTAACGGATCAAAACCTCACAAGTGGCTTTGAGAAAACTAATGTCTAATGATACAAAGCATGCGCATTCTTGGAGTTCATCTTAAAAAAGAGCATGAAATGGTAAGTTGGTAAAACTAGGTTTGTTTGATTTTCAAAGACTTATTTGGTAAATTGGTAGGTACTTTAGTTAGTATTTTGACTTCCAGTTGATCCAAACAGAGTTAGTTGCAAATTGTGTTTGAAATATAAATTTGTTTTAACTAAAATTGAAAATCATAAATGCGATTGTGTTTCGAGCTTTATTCTGTTGGAATTAAATAATCATGACAAGCATATTAATAATATAAATTGCAAGCAATCCAAGCAAGCACAATGATCAAGAATCAACAACCCTAAAATTAGGGTTTGAAGCAATTGAATAAACCCTAATTCGATTAGGGTTCTTCACAAAAATTCAATTGGGATTTTCCTACGGTCTTGTACACGCATATTGATAGTTATTCACTGCGAATGCTAGTTTCTTGATCACAATAGCTTAACCAAACACTTAAGTTACGCTCAAGGTCAATCACAAATCCCTTCGTGGGGTTTTGTATGTCGACCAAAGAGTAAGAGGAAGGAAAAAGGAGAAGTTTGGCCTACTATGGAGATCAAGTGTTCCAAAGAATGAATACATGAGGATGTATTTATACTATAATGGTAGAGTCAAAGTTTACAAAGGGTTCCTATGTGGGATCCCTTTGTTCGACCGGTTTTAAAAGCCCAAGAGGGATTCTAGATCCTTCTTGGTTTGTTTCCTTATATCCGTATTCCTTTTACATTTAACGACCGTTAGACTTTTTACCGTTAAGTCCTATCGACCGTTAGACGCTTATTGTGAAATAATAATTAATTCATAACATCTATATTAATTATTAAAACATTGAATCTCATACGCAATGCGTGCAATCCCATAATCTCGTGTTCGAATCCGGTTATACGTATATTAAATATAGTCCACAAACTTAGAGCTCTCACTTGGACATATCTTGATATAGGTAATGACATTGGTAGCGTCTAGCAAACACGTGAATGCCCCCAGAACAACCATGAGTGTGGTTTCCAAAAAAAACCTTTTAATGATTCATCATTATACTTATCCTTTTGTTACTAATACCACGTTAAATATGGATATGGATCTTAGTCATTCCATTTATTTAACTACTCTGTTTCTAGTTATATTCTGATTGAACAAGATTATCAAATCATCTGAACGCATTCCAGATTGATCTTGGGTATGGCCATACAAACATCTTGTCAACCCTAAGAAGGGCCCAACAGTATTATACTTCGAAATAAATTCGAAGGAACAAATTCTTTCTTGACTACGAGCAAAACTCATGAATTTCACAACACTTCTAAAAACAGCCCTTATTACTACATGTTACGGATAATGTTAGACCATTTTCTGAGAATTGGGCTACACCCGCGACAGTTTCCTGGCATCTCAAGTCAGAGGACAAATACGCATGATTTACTTGATGACAAAGATCCATAAAGTACAATCATGTAGTTGGGATCAGTCCGATATTTAAATCTTTTGAATATCATGTGAGTTTGGCATGACCACACATCAATATACATAAGTATATTCTACCAAACCTCATATTTGTCTGAATTCAATCACATTCCCATATGATTGATCGACAACAGACTATTTAGAATAACATAAGTTATTCATGGATTTAAACATTCAATATATATCATACAATATTATTAATGAAAAATAAAAATACTAAGTAATTTATTCATTAAAATAATAATTGTTTATTACATCCCTTATCCAAATACTAACCAACAGATCTACATGAAACTACTAGCTAAATAAAGTCCAATGCTATTAGCTTGCGGAGTAAGCTTTTCCTTAGGTAAAGCCTCCGTGAAGGGATAAGCTGGATTGTCATCTGTGTGAACTTTGAGTAGATTGATTTCACATATTTCGACTTGTTCTCGAACATAGTGATATCGTCGAGGAAAATTTCTGGTGCCCTTCATGACTCCAGGTTCATTGGCGAATGTAATTGCTCTAGAATTTTCGCAATACAATTTCATAGGCTCATCATTTGAAGGCATAACTCCGAGCCCTGAAATGAAATTTCTAATCCAAACAGCTTTCATCGCAGCTTCTGAAGCAGCTATGCACTCAACTTCTATTGCAGACATCGCAATACTACTTTGCTTTGTGCTCTTCCAGTCTATTGCTCCTCCATTGACTACAAAGACATATCTCGTCTGAGATTTCATATCATCTTTATTAGTTTGCTAGGACGCATCGCAGAAACCTTTAACATCAAGCTCTGCCTATGGATTTCCACCGTACACTAGAAACATATCTCGAGTAGCCTTTAAGTACTTGAGAATGTTTTTAACAGCACGCCAGTGAAGATCACCTGAGTTCTGTTGATATCGATGGGTGATATTTTGTGCAAACGTCACATCTGGCCTTGTACATCTTACTGCATACATGATAGATCTTACAACCAAAGCATAAGAACTCTACTCATGCGTGCCACCTCAGCAGGTGTTGAAGCACATATTTTGCTAATTAAGCTATATTCTACTTGCATTGGCAGATATCTCTTTTTTTAATCTTTCATCCTGAATCTTTTCAAGATTTTATCAATGTAAGCACTCTGACTTAATCCAATCAACCGCCTAGATCTATCTCTGTAGATCTAAATTCCAAGGATGTATCTTTGCTTCTCTTAAATCCTTCATATAAAAACAATTTCCAAGATAGGCCTTAAGCCATGTTCTACTAGCAATGGCATACATCCATTTTTGGAATGTGTTTTCTCATAATTAATATGTCATAGACATACAGGATAGAAAAGTAACATTACTCCCACTAGCTTTATGGTATACACATGGCTCATCGAGATTCTGAGTGAAACCAAACTTCTTTATTTCCTCGTCATATCTCTTATTCCATTGCCTTGATGCATGCTTCAATCCAAAAATGGATCTTTGAAGTTTGCATACTCGCTTTGGAAATTGTGGATTCACAAACCCCTCAGGCTGCGCCATATAGATATCTTAATCTAGGCGACCATTCAAGAAGGCGTTTTTGACATCCATCTACCAAATCGCATAGTCATAGTATGCTGATATGGCTGTGAGAATCCTAATAGCTCTAATGCACTACGAGGAAGCGTCTCTCCTGAGTCAACCCGTAGGTTTGAGTAAAACCTTTAGCTACGGGCGAGCCTTATAGGTGTGTGTACCTTGCCATCCATGTTAGTCTTCTTCTTGAAGAGCCACTTACTTCCAACGACTCTAGAATTAGGAGGAAGGTCTACTTCAATCCATACTTCATTATCTTTCATAGATTGCATCTCCCCATTCATTGATGCTTTCCATTTGTCTTTTTTAGGATCAGTCATGGCAGCCTTATAGTTAGCGGGTTCTCCAATATCCCCTAAACTATATTCCTCAACCTCTACATTAAGACATAGACGTTCAAGAGCACGTATAGTCCTTTCAAACCTACGAATGGGAGTAACTTCAGGTGGAGGTGCAAGATATTCAGGATCTATTTGAAGTTGGCTAGTGTTTTCAAAAGGTGATGTATCTTCTTGATCATCTTCTAGATCATAAACTCTCCCACTGAATTCTTGAGATATGAGATTCTTTTGAAGGGAATCTCCATACCTAGCCACAATGACTTTGTTTTCAAGTGGGAAGTAACAATAATAACCTATTGTTTCCTTTGGATATCCTATGAAGATACACTTAACAGGTCTCTGTTGGAGTTTATCAGATGAGTCATGTTTAACAAATGCCTCACAACCCCAGACTTTTAAGTAAGACAAGTTGGGATCTTTTCCATACCATAACTTGTATGGAGTCTTATCAACCTTCTTAGTTGGAACCATATTTAAAATGTGAACATCAGTTTCCAAAGCATAATCCCAAAAGGACAAGGAAAGAGTTGTAAGATTAAACATTGATCGTACCATATCTAGAAATCTACGATTTCGTCTCTCAGATACACCATTTGGCTGTGGTATATATGGAGATGTGAGTTGTTGGACAATACCACACTCTATAAGGTAATGTTTAAACTATTGGCTAATGTATACACCAACTCTATCGGATCGAAGAGCCTTAATCTTCTTTTCAAGTTGCAATTCTACTTCATTCTTGAAAACCTTAAATGTTTCAAACACTTCATGTTTATGTTAAGTAAATAAACATAACCATAATGACTAAAATCATTTGTGAAGGTTAAGAAGTAGCTAGCACCTTTCTTTGACACATGTCTAAGTGGTCCACATACATCTGTATGTATCACTCCAAGTAGATCTGAAGCCCATTCCGTTTGATGTGAAAAAAGGTTTCCTTGTCATCTTCCCATATATACAAGATTCACACTTATCAAATGATTCATCATTGATATGTTGCAAAATCCCATCGTGTTGCAGCTTTTCCATGTGTTTCTTGCATATGTGAGCAAGTCGATAATGCCAAAGATAAGTAGAATCCATGTCAGACTCGATTATCTTATTATTGATGCTAAAAACAGAATTATTAGTATCATTCACAATATCACGCATATCAATTTTTCGAACACACCATTTACAGGAATTGCATTAAAATAAAAAACATTATTTAAAGAAACAGAAATTCCATAACTAGTAAATGTGTGAACAAAACCAATATCTTTTAACAAGGAAACTGAAACAATACCTCTAATTATAGAAGGTGCGTAATGACAGTTGTCTGAAACTAGTATTAAGCCCGAAGGCAAAACTAAACCAAACGTTCCTATGGCTTCAACAAATGCACGCACTCCATTTCCTACGTACAGGTATTGCTCCCCATAGGCAAGCTTCCTTCCTCCTCTAAATCCCTGTAATGTGTTACAAATATGAATACCACATCCAGCGTCATACACCAAAGAAATTATTTTATGAGGAAAAGCAAATAATTCTATTACAAAGATACCATAAGTGCTGGCAACATGTACATCATTCTTGTTCTTTTTTTCTCGCAACTCTGAGAGCTAAAGTGGACAGTTCCTCTTCCAGTGTCCTACCTCGGTGCATTGGTGGCAAGCCATATCCTTTCCAGGATGGTATTTCTTCTTGGGAGGGTCCTTTTTAGGATTGGGTTGATAAGTCATAACCTGCTGCTTACCTTCTCCCTTCCCCTTGTTCACTTGCGGCTTTGGCTTATGAATCCTACCACCTTTTATTGCTAGTACCTGAGGTGTAGGATCCTTTTTCGGTAAACCCTTCTCATAGTGAATTAGCATAGCATGCAACTCACTAATTGTCTTCCCGGTGCAATGCATATTATAATTGGGCACAAATCCATCAAATTCATTGTTAATGGATCTGTTGATCATGCTGGTATGTGCTAAAACACATACCTTTTCATTATCAAAATTGACCCAAGATAACCAAGAAAGAGCCGTTTATTGCTAATATTTGTGGTTTTCTTGAGTTTGTGCTTGTCGCGGTATGGATATGTAAAACATAAAAGGACCCAAATCGGGCGTAAATCGAGCCGCGAGAGAGAGTGTGCAAAGATCTTGGGGTGCTATTTCAGGGATTTTGTTGCTTAAAAGATCAAAATCGCGGAGTTAGGGACATGGTTTGGGAGATTTCGAAAACCGTCATTATATCACATTTTCACTTTACACCTTTCATTTTACCATTTTTTTACAAATAATCCCTCAACTTTCCTAAATTACCATTTCACCCCTCATAAATTTCACTTACCTAATTCACCCTCACATTTCATAATTTACACTTTTGGACCCTTGTTCTTGCAAATATTACATATATGGTCCTTAATGTATATTATTAATATTACACCTAATATATCCTTTATCCAACCCATTATATCCAATTCACAATACACTTACCAAGCCCAAAACCCAATCCATTATCAAAATCCAACACCAGGCTATATCTAACTTTACGACACACTCTTGACATACTTAAGCGAGTCAACCCCAGCACGGTCAGCCGAGTTTTGAAATATAATAAACAAACACAACTAGCGGTGTTTATCTTCCTTCCTCCCAAACATACCCATTTACCCACTTTACCCAATTACCATTTACCCAACAAACATCATTACTAAGCATCTTACAAACCCATCTGAAAGGCTCGACATGGCGAGAGTGTTGTCGGCATATAAGTGCCACAGGTGGACAAATTGATGCACCTCATTGGACAAAGCCACCTCACTAATCCATCCTATGCCTGAGATTGGATATGATGACAAGATGGGAAATCAAAGGTCGAATTAGACATTCATGAAGCTTCCAAAAGTCAAGGCCTCTCCTCATGGCTATATAATCCCTTTTCAAGTCACATTGTAATTTGTCCATCTCTTGGGTTTTAGAGAGATTTTGACCATTTCTTTCTGTCATTTTAATAGTTTTCGATGGATTAATTAAGATTTATTTCAAGTATTGTAATCTGTTTATCAATGCAATTCACTTTTTGTCAAATTAAATTTCATTTGTCAATTTAATCTTAGTTCAAATTACGGAGTTTGATTCTTTAAATTCTTGTTTACATAATCTAGCATAAGCACAGCTTATGTGAGATTACTGATTACCAAGCTCTAATTCTCGGTTTGCAAAAAGTCAAATAAAGTCAATGTTCTAAGTCAAATGAGTTTTAGTGTAAATGTTTTAAAAGTACTTTGTAATGATGAGTTTAAAAGTGATTTGAGTAGTTGGATTAAGTTGAGTGATAGTTTCATTGATTTTTCAGTAGGTGTAATTGTGTTTTGGCGGTTTGTAGGGTGTTTGGATTCTTGATATCTGTTGCTAGAGGTTTATCTGATGGGTCAAATCGGTAACTTGAAGTTTGTTATAGTGATTACGGTCTTATATGTCCTTGTTTTGTGATTGCATTCATCATAAGTCAAAATTGCTTTTCAACTGTTCTTGTTTGCATTTCTGTTAGAATCAGTAACCATAATCATCACATATAGGTTTAGAAGTTAATAAGTGAGCTTGCTTTGTTCTCATTTCATCAGATTATATCATCATCAGTCCATAATTGCTTCAAATCTCATTTTAGTCAACCTTTTAACTGTTTTAAGAAAGTGTGTCACAAAATCTGGTTTTGCATAACTTTGCAGCAATTGCATAGTCTTCATCTCGGTTAGTTAGGGTCTCAATTTGGTCCAGTGATAGTGGATAGGTGGTCTTTAGAACCACACTTTTAGTTTTCGGTTAGCTTATTACATAAGCCCTTGAATAGCTCAAACGATTGGGGTCAGAGCCATTGTTTTTGTTGGTCTTGATTAGCCATTTCTTAGTAGAATGCTTATTAGGTGTTAGGAGTAGCCTTAATTAGTTGCCTTAGAGTAGTTTTAGAATTATCTAGCTTATGTTATCAGTTGGTGCATTTAATAGCTTAATTGCTTATTTTAGAGTAGCTTATTTTGAATCATTAACATTGCTTATTTTAGAGTAGCTTATTTTGAAAAATTAATTTTTCAATTTTAATAGATTAAGATAAATATAAAAAGTATAAAAAATATTTTTTCCTTATTTTTCTCCTTTTATTTAGTATTTTTCATAATTTAAATTAGATTTAAATAGTATTAAATTCATAGAAAATAGGAAATTAATCAAAAAAATACAAAAATAGTTTTGAAAATTCTCTTAGGGTATTTTAGATTTTAGAAAAGTAATTCCATAATTTTACCCTTTGTTTTTATAATTTTTAGTTATTTAGTCTTATTTTTAAAGTTAATAATTAGTTTTTAATTTTAATAAAATCAAGAAAAATCCTAAAAAATAGTTTTAATTCATAAATAGTTTTCTAATATCATTTTAGAGTAAAAAGTAATTTTAGGTTATTTTTAGGATTTAGAATAGACGTTATTGCTTTTTATTCGCGTTTCGTTTAAATTCCGTTTTTGCGTTTTAGTGTAGAATTGCTAGTTTGCCTTAATTCTTAGGATTTCCCATAGATTTAAGTTCCTTATGCTTTCCTTATCCCGTAGTTTAGATAATATCATTTTATGCCCTATGCTATTCAAATCAAGAATAATCGAGGCGTGAGTTGGAAATTCCATTCAACCTCGTTGGAGCGATCTCGGTGCTCCAACCTAACTGCGTTTGAGTTGCAGGTATACTACACTTCTCATCTATTATTGGTCGGTCATAGCCGTTTTAAGTTTCTTACGGTTAGTCATTCACAAGTGGCTAGCTTGTGTGAGTAAACTTTCCATAGTGTTTGAGCATGCACCTAATCATTGTTTTCGGTAATGCATATTATAATTGAGGATTGTTTATGTTCACTGAATCACATGCCAACACAAATATCTTGCGGAAATTGGTAGTTGAGACGCTCAAGTTGATCAATGTAACTTTTCATCTCAAGTACATGAGTACTCATGGATTTACCGTCCTCCATTTTGCAGCCGTGTGGAGAATCTAGAAGATCAAAAAGTTCTACACCTGCCTTTTTCTCAAACATAGATTTGAGCTCAGTAAGCATATTTTGGGGAGAATGATGCTCAAATTGCTTTTGCAAAGTGGGAACCATACTGCCCAGCATAAGACATGCGGCCTCATTGTGACGGTTGTACTGAGTAGTCCATGCTACTAAAACCTCATTCATGGAGTTTGCAGGAGGAGTTGGAGGACAAGGTCGTTCTAATACATCAATTCTTTTAGCAACTCGCAGGACAATCCTCAGCTTCCTATACCAATAATTGAAATTATCTTCAGTCAATTTTTCTCGATCAATCATAGATTTGAAAGCAGAACATATTGTGTGGTTATCAGGTTGAGCCATTTGATAGAAAAAAACTCAAAAGTTAGTACTTTTGATAATTCAACCTTTAAAGAAAATTAAATACCCATTGGTTAATATTCATATAAACCATAAAATTTTCTTAAATCTAGGATCCAAATTAACATAGTACCATTACATCAGTTGATCTGCTAGTAATGATAGTATTTAATAAGGTAATAGTCGAACAATAATTGGCAAACCTGTTGCAATTCCTAGATTATTATGAGATTTACTAATTGCCAAACTGAGTGCAATGTAAACATGTTTCATCCCATTTTATGCCTTGGGTTACCAGATCTCACTCTAACTCAATTAAGTTATCCAATTTAAGAAACTGTAAATTATTCCACCTATGTCTAACATAACGTGGAGATTTACCTTGTGATTACAATCTAGCTACGTCTAACAGCAACCGCAAATGTTTCTTTAACTGGATGGCATAAACTTAAATTCCAAAGGGTACAAATACTTTTGATTGTGTGTAATCAAATATGTACGAAGAAGCATGCATACATCTTCGTATACTAGTTTTAATAAAACTTTACTCAATTAAGTTTTCTTATTAAGAATAAAAAAACAAAGTGTTAATCGTGGTATTGGGTAAACCAATCAAAGAATTACCAATAATTATCATCTACTAAATAATACTACTGCATGAGTCATAAGACCCAAGTTATTCGGATAATTACCACAAAGTGGCGCGTAGAATTCAGGTAATTTACCCTTAAGATGTTTTTGTCAAACAAATAGTCGTAGGTAACTCCATTTTGACAAACAAAGAAGTGGAGAAGGGGGTCAGCATGAAGCGTATTAAAAACCTTCTTCTTTAGGTTGCAAATAGATGACAACCTCCTTATACCTCTATTATAGTTTTTCAAGAATGGATGAGCCTTTCTAACTATTTATACGAATAACATCAATCGACTAAACGTTTAAGTTTTCATTCTTAAAAAACACATTAAAACCATTATTAGTCTGGTTTAATTTTCTATTATAAAACACCTTTTGCTATGTTACTTATCAAACAATAATAAAAAGCAAACAAGAAAATAACCAACTAATAATAAACATGCGTAAATAAAATCAACTAACATGTATATTTTGAACTAAAACTCTCACTTGTTTTCGATCTAGGCACAAGTGAACCACATACATCGATAAATCGATTGCGTAAGTCCCGCGCTAAAAATATACAATAACACACAAAAGTTGATTAAATAAACAAGACATAATGAGGTCTTCCCCAATTTTAAAATTAATTAAATTTTATGTAATTAACGTGTCATGCAAACTTAATTACTAAAACCTTAATTAATTAACATATATCGTTTTAATTAAGAATGCAAACCATACATAAAAATTAAAGCATATACATATCAAATATTATATATTCATGACAAAACATGCATGTTTTCATCATGGATCCCAACATAGTCACTTATTATCATATAATCAAGTCAAGAAAGAACGATTACATAACGACATAAATCAATTACTCATTAATCATAACACATAAAAAATTGCATGGAACCTAGGGTTTCTACAATTTTGCAAAACCTATATATATATATATTATACATAGGGTCGTACGACCCATAAACAAAACCAAAAATTAGGGTTTCAAAATAAACCTAATTAACATGCAATAATCATCAAGATTCGCTTTTTTATGCGTTTAGGTAATTAATAACACAATATTAATCTGGCTCGTGATGCCACTATTGGAATTAAATAATCATGACAAGCATATTAATAATATAAATCACATAGAGCACGTAACATAAGACTTAATCAAATACTTGTAATTAATTAACCAAAACATAAAAGTAAACGTACCTTGCAAGCAATCCAAGCAAACACAATGATCAAGAATCAACAACCTTAAAACTAGGGTTTGAAGCAATCGAATAAACCATAATTCGATTAGGGTTCTTAAAAAAATCCAATTAGGTATTGCAAAACTGTAGAAACCATAGGTTTTTAAAATCAACGCAAATGTGATAACATCAAATAGTCCTGAGTTTCAAAGCATTAATTTTCCCCTATATCATCACATTTTGAGTTAATTATTGGTGAAAACATCCTTATTCCTTATTATTTCATTTAGGGACACATGAAGTAAAGGCGCTATTGGCGTTTTCAAGCCCTATTGATTCGACTATCTCTTAATTACGGCGTAACCAAGTGACGGATTCACGCCTTAACTAAAGATTACGAAGGCTACAGTAAACCTCTCGGCTTCGGTTCGCCGTAACTCTTGATAAGCACCAAATCAACAAAGACTACGGCGTAGCCTCTCGAGCTAAGCCGTAATAAAGATTTAAACGGATTCTTGAAGCTACTGGTAGTAACCCGGCTAAGGTTACGCGTAACCAATGGATAAGCACTGAAGATTGAAGGAAGTTACGGCGTAACTACCTAATAAGGTTACGTCGTAACTAGTTTGAAGCCTACAAATAGTCGATGGTTTTATCAGTTTTAGATATCTCTCCTTTCCCAAACCGAAGGTTTGGGGAGATCAAAACACAGAAGAAGAAGCATGGTTTAGGAGCGAATACGAGAAGTCCTCTACGATTTCCTTTGTATTCGAGTTTGGATTCTTTTTATATTTTTATAGATCTTATATTATGAATTCATATCATTAATTAAAGTTTGCATTTATGTTATTGTTATTCTCTATAATTCTTTATAGACATTTGCTAGTCTTTTTAGTATATCGCTAGCCTTGGTAGTATTATAAGCTTGGTAGTATCTAAAGGGCTCGGAGATATGACCAACCTGACCATCGATAGATAGCAGTATGGGAGGAATTGGCCATAGTATGACCACTCTTCGTTTGCTTGGCCGACCAAATGATCACTTATCAAGTGGAGGTATTTAAGAGGTTAGGGGAATCTAAGTTCTACGGTCGGGTTCCCACGTCTAGATCTAGTAGATTTGGTGCTTAATGATTGCTATTAGGTTGCCGAATGATCCTGGGTGACCTGCTCATCTTGGTGAGGAATCTAAGAACCATAGGCCATGACGAATCGACCAAAGGAGTCGGGTGATAATTAACCACTATATTGAATCTTGGTATAGGGAATCAATTCATATTTGTATTCTTTATTAAGCTTCGTTTATCTATCTCTTTTCCCTAAATTTCGGGTGTCTGTGTAAGTAGAATAATAGCTTATCTATGGATTATATCAACTTTGTCATACCCATATATTATCTAATCATCTTAGTTCTTTCAAGGTCACAGCTCTCTTAGGACGATACTCGGATTTAACTAAGGCTTTACTATATCGATCGGGTACTCGCCTTAGTATGTGTCTATCCTAAGTTATCTAAGTTTACAAATATTAAAAGCAGGATGAAATAGCACATTAGCTTTTGGCATTTGCTGGCAGGATTAATGAAAGATCTAAGGTATTTCATATTCACCTCATTAAGAGATTTGAGCACTTTATAAGGATGCGTTTCTAAATCTCCCTATTGCAATATTACATAATTCATATTCTCACTACTAGAATTCGGCGTAACTCCTTTCATGGGTTCTGACGTAAGTATTGCAATTTATTAAAATTATTATAAAATCTTTTTGACTAATTAGTTCGACGTACTCTTTCTGAGAGTTCGACGTAACCACTATACAATCGGATATATAAAAATCGACCTTTGATTAAAATTAGAAATTTAACTACGGCGTAACCCTTATTAGGATTACGAAGTAACCCTTTCACAACCAATTAATATTCTAAAAATATTAGTTACGGCGTAACTAAATGATCAAATTATGCCGTAATTATCTTGGCGGTATAAAAACCTTACGGAATAAAAACTAGGTTTTACACACACACTTTCACCGCCCACACAAACAGTAGATTTTTTCTCCAAAAAATTTTCATCGAGCTCTCTTCATCTTTATCATTCTTCATGGCTGGTAAGATCTATCTTTACTCTTTTTGATTTGTTTCTTACAATTATTTCAATTAGGGTTATATTTTAATATTTTAGGAATCTTGCCTATTTGAATTAATTATTGATATTGGTTTGATTTATTGACAATTTTGATGATTTTCTCATGTTATTTTGATTCGTGTCCTTTCACTACGGTTCGATTTAGGTGTTTTGGCTTTATTTAAATTGAGTTTTGGGTCAATCACAAACTTAGTGGGTTAGGCGCGGTCCCTCATCACTAATAGGTTAAAAATTTATCAAAACTTTTTACCTCTTGAAAAAAATTGATGGTTCCGGCGTAATCTATTGCGTAATTGACACATCTGAGGTGCTGAGTTTCTAGGGAAGTTACGGCGTAACTGGGAGTTTAGTTACGCCGTAATTATTATATCTGTAATTACGACGTAGCAGTTTGATTTAGCTACGCCATAACCCTTAAAATTACCTAATTACGGCGTAACTCTTGTTTTGGTTACTGCCAGTAACTTGACATCGATAAGGTTTGCACTTACATTTCTTGTCTTATTTTCGGTGCAAACAATCCCACAATTGGCCTAGGTTTTTGGCACACCCGATGCTGGTATTAGGCGGTTGTCGTGGAAGAGTCACGAAATTAAGGGGAAAGAATATCAATCAACCCGAGGCACTTGATTTTGATGCATTTGTTACTTTGGCAAACGGGAAAGCTAGTAGGAGATTAAGGAAGTTTTGAAAAAAGTTCAGTTCGTGTATTTGGGGAGTTCACGTGTAATGCATGGTTGAGGCTATTCAGGATCACGGAGCCGGTCATTCCAGAGTACGTCCGTGAATTCCTTGCTAGTGTGGAATTTCGTCGAGTTGGTTGATGATGGCACGGAGTCAATGTTTTTTCAGCTTGGGGGCGTTTGGAGAAGTTTGAATCTTAAGCAGTTTACTACAAGGATGGGTTTGTATACTAAGGAGGACATGGAAACAGAGGCTTTTAAACGGTTCTATAACACATGCTGGAGAAGAAGGGATGAGTCCCAAGACCTTGCTGCTTATTTTGACTAGATCGCTGTTACGGGTGGTTATGATCCAAAGAGCCCACCATCCTACGTGATGGTGAGGAACCCATTCGTCGAACGGGTGCACGCTTGCTTGCTTGATCTATTCGAGCAAGACACTTCGCCAAAGAAAAGATGACTATGGATGATGTTTACCTAATGCAGGGCATGGAAGGGGGGAACAACATTGATGTTCCTTTCTATTTGGCGAGGTTTATGGCTGTTGGTGCTAAGGGTTTTTCATCTAGGAGTCCTTTTGCAGAGGGCTCACTTTATTGGGAGGTTGGCTAGAGTTTTGATCTTATGACCGATGCAAAACTTTAGCTAGGGTGACCAGGTAGGAGACTAATTTGATAGGGGCTGCTAAGCTAGTGGAGTTAGGGATTTGCAGCCAGGATATTTATGTGTTGCGATTGAACTAGACTGGGACAACCCCAATGAGAAAATAAGGGGAGGCTAGTGGTGCAGGTGGTGAACTGAGAAGAAGCCAGGGCAGGTGCCTGGGAGGATCGAAGAAGGGTGCATGTGAATGTGGGGAGAGGTTGCAGCTCATTGATGAGAGGCTTAAGGGAATGTCATCCCATTTAACGAGGAGATTGAAAGCCTCGAGGCGGTCTTTATGGTCTTAGTAACCAGTTTGTTTGAGGGTTTCTGGTACATTGGAAGGTGGGCAGGAGCTCCAGGCAGGATTTCTTTCCACTAGAGTCTTGGATCGGACTAGCCGGATGCTTCAACACATGCATTTGAGCCACCCTAGGTGGGAAGGTCCTGAGTACGTTATAGTAGCCTAACATCCCGATTCGAAGTCCAGGAGGAGTGGCATTCATGCAGCCCCCCCTGCCCACTCTGAAGCACCACGGAGCACTCTATATGGAGCCCTCCAATTCCACTCGATGGATCATGATCTTCTAGGGACAGTGATTTCCCTATTTGATGAAACAATTTGAAAACAATTTTGAAACCCATGTCTGTTAATAACTTAACATGTGGATATTTGTGTTCTATCCGTAATTGTCCCGCCGGGTACAAAATTTTCCTTATATGTTGTGCGTTTTTGGTTCTGTGATGCCGTTACGGCAGTTAACTTAGGATTAGTTACTCCATAACCCATGCTGCGTAGGCAATGTTTGAAGCAGCAACACAAATAGTTAAGGCCGTCCCGGAAAACCATAAGCATTAGCCACCCTTGACCCACCTTTAACCTTTAGTGAGACATCTTGAGCAACCATTCGAGAGGGGAGGAGTTATTTCTTTCTTGATTTATTTTTCATTTCTATTTTTATTTTCCTTTTTCTTGCGCAAATGGGACTTTGTACACTTCAAGTGGGGGGATAGGAATAGAAATGAAGTGTACGAGTACTTAGCTTACTTGCTCTAATTTTCTAGTTGGTTTCAAAATTTTAAGCTTATTTGAATTTTTTTTGTCATATTCTTAACCAATCTAGATTCACATAAAGCCGAGCACACTATAACCCTTATTGCCATTGGTGAGATTTAGCCTTTTCGTTTCCCCCATTTTACCCAAATCTACCATAAATTGAGTGTGCCGATAGTATTGTAAACTTTAGAACTTGGCTTTTACATCACTTCGAGACCATAAACGAGTAGTGTATTAAGTTAGCTTGGTGCATCTAAAGCATATCGTTGCATATGCAAAAATAAAAAATAAAAAAAAATAAAAAATGAAGTATTAGTGTTAATAGTGCGAAAAATTATAAGCACTACATGAAGAAATTGGCATTGAGAATAATCTTCTCGATCACATTCGAAGGTTGGAAGAATTTTTCAAGAGTAAACAATGGTGGATTCCGGTGACATGTATTGACCATATGAAGATGAACCTTGAATTATTGGTGGGACGATGGCAACTCGGTTTTAAGCTAAAACTATTTGTTTTCTTTATTCCTTTTCACCCATTAAAATATCCCATGCCTATCCTCATCCTTTTTTGTCGTGAAGCGGTTTAGGTGATGCATGAAGCATCCTTGATGTCTTGGCCATGGATTTGGTCATGTATCATTGATTTTGTCTACTTGCCGTGACACGTTTAGTAATGACAACACCCCTAAGCCTTTGATACTCAACCCAACATTGCTTTCTAAAATTTGTCTTAACCTTAGCTCTAGTGGTGGAGTTGTGTGTAATTGCCAAGCTTATGATAGAATACTTACTATGTCCGTGCAATTGAGTGATCACCATGAAATTAACACTTAGAATAGGATGAGGTGAGAGTTTTCGTTCCCATTTCGTGAGGTGTTAGCTCTTATTAATATTCTAGCATGGAAATTAAAACTGCGCATTCTTCAAGGATGTATCTTTTGCAGTCTAAATTGGTCCACTTGAGGGCAAGTAGATTTAAGTGGGGGATATTTGATAACATCAAATAGTCCCGAGTTTCTAAGCCGTTAATTTCCCCATGTATCATCACATTTTGAGTTAATTATTAGTGAAAACATCCTTATTCCTTATTAGTTCATTTCAGGGACACATTCGAGTAAGTTGAAGGCTATTGGAGTTTTCAAGCCCTATTGATTCAACTATCTCTTAATTACGGCGTAACCAAGTGATGAAGTTACGACGCAACTAAAGATTACGAAGGCTACGGCGTAACCCTCAGCTTAGGTTACGCGGTAACTACTGATAAGCACCAAATCAACAAAGACTACGGCGTAGCCCTCAGCTCAGGCTACGCCGTAATAAAGATTTTGATAAGATCGTTTATAAGCTCCGCTAGGGATCAATAACAAAGACAAATAACATGCACAACGGAATAAACTAATCAATTCTTTGTTATTGAACAAGGTTTTCATTCACCAATACTAACTAATCTTAGACGTTTATAGGAACACGTCTAGATAATTAAACTACTAACTAAACTATTCACCTAGGCATTTACAAGACTATACGCCTAGGACGCAAACACACCTTATCGACTACATCTTGGAAGACATACATATTAAACCTACACCTATGTCCTCTTTATATACTAGAGGATTAGGGTTTACAAAATACTACAAAGAACTAATAAATAAAACTTCTTTTGCAAGCAAGTCCTTCCATCTTTTTGTAGGTTTCCTTCTTGTCGTTATAAGTCCCTCTTGTTCATTCTTTTTGTCTTATCAACTCAAAATATAATTCCCAACAATCTTCCCTAGTTGATAATGACAAAACCATTCTTGAACGAACTTCCCTAGACGAAGTAGAGAAATGGAGATCAGGGATCTCACCATGAATGAAACAAGTATGTCTTCCTTGTCTTCCCCTTAATCCATGTCATGCCACTCAAACATCTCTTCCCCTTTTTGTTATTATCCAAATAGGGAACGTATGCAAATAATGATCTGACCACCACGTAACCAATCTCATACTTCCAATCTAAGCCGTCCAATGCTTCGAATTGCCCTCCATGAAGAACACCAAAATGCTTACTAAAAATGAATCCAAAACAGTTAGAAAACTCCAACCAGCAAAAACTCCAACTAGCAGTAGTATTAATAACGATAAAAGTAGTAAAAACAAACACTTCCCCTTGAATGGTGCATGAACATCAAATGATTCTTCAAATCTGTAAGCTCCTTGTAATGATCACTTGTGAAGAAAACCAAATATAACGAATTTGATTAAGAAGTAAAATATCCCAAACTTGTATCTTATATCTTGCACTATGGATGACATTGAACGTATACCTATGTATAAAGAGACCTCAATCTCTTGACAATAATCACTGAGCACAATAACGTCACTCCTTTAAGTGTTATGTCAATTCTTTGTCATAATCATTGAAGCACGAACAAGTTACCTTAAAAGTAGTGAGAATCCTTTTAAGATATAATAAAACACATATCCAAGTAATTCCACTTCACCTTCAAATAAGTGATAAATAATCGTCTTCGTAATCAATTATGCAATAAATCCAAATTCGAGCCTTTTAAAACCTTTAAGAATAAATTCCAAATTTTCTTGTGTGTGTGAACAAAAATTTCAATCTGTGTGTGTCGCCAAAAATCCATAACAATTATTATGCTCAACTTCCCCTCAATACCAAAACAAGCCTATTATATTAGAGACCCATGATCCCACCATAAAAAAATAGACCAATAATACTCCATTGATGACAATTGAATCTTCACCAATGTCAAACAAGTAGTAGCAGCACTTTAAAACAACGAGCAGTACTTTCAACTTATACGGGCGAGCAGCTTAGTACTTTTACAAGAACGAGCAGTACTTTCAAGGATAAACATCAGTACTTTGAGCAATTTAGGGTTTCGACATCAGTACTTTGAGTATAAACAGCAGTACTTTAAGTAAACAACAGTACTTTGTCAGCAGCCATATTCAACAGCCTGTAACTTTTGCATAAAAGCTCAAATCGACGATCCCTCCGGTGGAAAGTTAGATGGGTATATAGAGAACGTCCACCTTAAATTTCATCACGATCCAACGGTTAACGAAAACGTTATGAGCGTTTCAAAATAGTGTTGTAGTAACCTTACGGAACTTTTTCAGTTTCTGCAGCAAACTTCGACAGCTTATAACTTTTGATTGAGAGCTCTAATTAACAATCCCTTCGGTGAAACTTTAGATGGATATATGAGATGCACCGAAAAATTGTAGCTTGATCCAACGGTTCACTAAAAAGTTATGCCCTCTTGAAAACAGCCCTGCAGAAAGTTGCAAAAATTGACATTTGCTAGACATTTGCTAGTCTTTTCATAGATCGCTAGCCTTTTCATAGATCGCTAGCCTTGGTAGTATTATAAGCTTGGTAGTATCTAAAGGGCTTGTAGATATGACCAACTGCCACGTTGATAGATAGCGAAGTATGGGAGGAATGAATTGCCATAGTACGACCACTCTTAGTATGCGAATTGACCAAATGATCACTTATCAAGTGGAGGTATTTAAGAGGTTTGGGGGAATCTAAGTTCCTAACGGCCGGGTTCCCACCGTCTAGATCTAGTAGATATGGTGCTTAATGACTGCTATTAGGTTGCCGAATGATCCGGGTGACCTGCTCATCTTGGTGAGGAATCTAAGAACCATAGGCCATGACGAATCGACCAAAGGAGTCTGGTGATAATTAACCACTATATTGAATCTTGGTATCGGGAATCAATTCATATTTGTATTCTTTATTAAGCTTCGTTTATCTATCTCTTTTCCCTAAATTTCTGGTGTCTGTGTAAGTAGAATAATAGCTTATCTATGGATTATATCAACTTTGTCATACCCATATATTATCTAATCATCTTAGTTCTTTCAAGGTCACAGCTCTCTTGGGACGATACTCGGATTTACCTAAGGCTTTACTACATCTGATCGGGTACTCTGCCCATTAGTATGTGTCTATCCTAAGTTATCTAAGTTTACAAATATTAAAAGCAGGATGAAATAGCACATCAGCTTTTTAAGATAGACAACAATCATTATGCCAAACACTAAAATAACTATTAACAACAATCATCAACTAGTTATGTTACTATAATCTTTCAACATTCATATTTCTTCTAGATCACCATTTCCACTAATTCATTACAGCTATACTATAGTTTCCACTAAATTTCTCTATGCTTGACATCATGATATAATCATCTATACATGCCACTAATGATAGTAAAAACATCTAAAACACCATATTATCATGATCCACCAATTTAAACATAAACTCCAATAATAAAAAAATAATGAAAAACGCCTAACCCATCATTAGGAAACAATCACAATCAACAAGATTAACCTAAAACATATAATAATACTATCCTCATGAGACCCCTAATCGAATTCATGGTTAAAACACATAACTAGATATTTACATAAATTTGAGAAAATTCATCTAAAACCTCTTGAAGCTCTATTAATCCTTCATATCCCTTGATTAACCTTGCTAGAACTTGCCAAATACTTGTTGTAATTTAGGATATTTCTTCATGGAAAGGAAATGGAAAAACATGCTCCTGGACTTGATATGAGACGTGGCACAAATGGAGGGAATAACCTCATGGGTCGTGTTTTGTGATAAACCTAAAGGATAAAATGGTATTTTCCTACTAATTTGGTACTTTTACAAATCAAGCGCTCATATTAGAGCTATGTTATAAATCAAATCCTAACTAGTTATCTTTTATGTTATATTAGGTCTTGATGGTGCAACTGTATAATAAACTAAGTCCTTTTCTGATAAGTACTTGCACCTCTGCTCCTTAATTGGTTATAAACTTAACTGAACTTACATTTTAATATTCCATACTTAACATTATAATATCTATAACTAAACTGTAGAATTTGAGGTGTTACACATAAGAACAAGTTCTTCATTAGCCACAACTGTATCAATCTTCTTTAAAAGCCTAGAATCTGAGTTTGGCTTTTGATTCCAAGTTTACCGCATACCCGTTTGGTTAATATGCGTCACTTTAAAGGCATCAACACATTCTTTAAATTATTTCTTAGCAATTGTACCCCACGAAGACCCACATGAAGTATCCTCAATACGCAACGAAGCATCAAAATCCCCCATAATCGTCCATGGCCTCATCTCAAGAAACCTTTTATGTAATGATAAATCATTTCATAAAGGACGACCTTGAATATAATCATTTACTGCATAGACAAAAGACTATGAGTCTTTTAAAATAGAATGAGCAATGCAATGGAGCACTTGCTCAAATTGTGTAACCACCATCACATCAACAATATCTAGATTCCATCTCTCAACAAATCACGTTCCTCCTTCGCACGATTTACTACTAGACGTCTATATCCAGTTTCCAAGGACTTTATGACATATCTTACTAACTTTGTCTATAACTACATGGGATTCCAAAATTGTACAAATACACAACTGATTGCCCTGAATCACTTCTCGAATCTCAGATTGTTTAGGGACACGATTCAATCCCTTTAAATTCCAAGCCGCGACAGTAATCATTGGAAACATTTTCTATGGGAGTGCGTGCCCCCTATACTTTCCCAGCCTAATGTCATGAATTTCGAAGTCTCATCATTGGCATCTTCCAGGTTAACCATGCTTTAAACATTCTCAAAACTGAGTTTTACCTCTAGTCACATACATAATGGCAGAAATAGATTGAGCAACATTGGGTGTGTGAGATGTTCATTGGAGTTTGGGTTAAGATGATAGTATATATTAGGAGTTTGGCAAAAGCAAAAAAAAACATAACTTTACTTACGTGACTAAATTAGGAGTTTGAGTTAAGATGATAGTATATATTAGGTTAATGAGATGATAGTATATAAATTTAGGAGTTAGGGCAGGAAACCATCAACAAAGCTTAAGCAGGAACAAAATAATGGAAAAACGAGACGATACATCATTGCATATTGCTATAGAGGGATATAATTTCATGTATGGAGTTTCTAAGTAGTACAAATGAGCAAGAGTTAAAGGAATTATTATCCAAAAAGAATCAATCAGGTGAAACTCATATTGCTATAAAGGGATATAATTTCAAGTATGGAGTTTCTAAGTAGTACAAATGAGCAAGAGTTAAAGGAATTATTATCCAAAAAGAATCAATCAGGTGAAACTCAACTCTGAGGCTGCGACTATCAAACCGAAGAATGGGTTGGATGCATTTCACATCGCTGCAAAACAAGGAGATATGGGTATGAGTTAGAAGATGATGGGTGATGCATTTGGAATTTGTATAACATGATGTAATTTGATAATGGGTTACAGATGTTACACATGCAATTAACCAAAAGTTTAAGTGGAAAATTTTATGGGGAATGTGTTAAAATCGGCTTGGCTAATGAACATGACATCTCATCTCTCCATCCATGTGTAACACCCCCAAAATTTGGTACAACGGAAGACTTAATCAAGCATTCGGGGCGCTACTGGATTGGTACACAACACAAGAATAGGAAAACAAAATAATCATAAATCATTCACAACCAATCCCATAGTTAATTATCCGGTTACAATTATTTCAAAATATCCAAAAGTAAGGCCCAAAAGAGATCATAAAATAGGTCCACAATTATTATCAGAGTCTAAAGTGATCCTCCAACCATGCATCTTCTGCCAAGCCTCCAAGAAACAAGCAATCCAAGCATCATATTAATTACCTGAGAAAACATGCTAAAAGGTCAGCTAACACTGGTGAGTTCATAGGTTTAATTATAAATTCAATAGTGGACCTGATAGAGTTTATTTGCTATGCGAGACTAAGACAGATATACAATAAACATTCCAAATACATTCCATCAACAATCGAGATCTCAGCAGGGCCCCAAGCGACTCTAGCCAGGTCCCACAATTGTAGCAAAATTTGACATCAATGCTACCCTGGACTAGGTCGGAGTAAACATCTATTCTTAGCTAGGTCACATAGTTATAGGAAGGGATTGCTATCTTAGACTAAGTCAATATCTACCACATATCTATCCATTACTAGTCAACACATAAGCAAATCAAAAAGAGTAAAAGCAGGTCCAAGAAAAGAGTAGCATGCTTTCTCACCCTAATTTAGTTAAAACACAGTTAAAAATGGGGATCTGAAACTCACCTCGATCAAGCAAAGCACAAATAATCAATAGCAAAGCAGATAAGCAGCTAACACGGCTCGGCAACTACTGACTCGGCACAACCTATTAATATAAATCTATTCTTAATACATTTTCCAATTCCAATATTTTCTATCCCGAATATATTCCAATTCTTATTTCCAAAAACATCTCGTTTCTCAATTTAGTTACAAGCGTTTGGTACCATCGTGTGAGGTTTCGACTCGATAAGACTCCATGGATGCACTATATTTCTAGCAATGCGACTCACGACAACACAATGCAACTTCTAAGCGAAAAGCTTTATAGTTTAATAAGTTTCAAAATAAATCGTTAGAACTTATCGAATTAGTCAACTCGATAAACTCAACTATTTATTTATTTCACTTATTATTCCAAAAACTAGTCACAACCTAACGAGTTATAAGGATAATTTTTTCATTAATATATTTATCCTACGCACTTAACGGGCTCTTATTGGATTCGTCAACCCGATACGTCCACTATCTACGTGGGTTAAACCTATTAATGGCAAGTCACCCTCAACCCATGAATATACCATAATGCTTATTAAACACTCATAAATGACATATTTTGGTAAACGTGCCCTCGAAACATTTAATAACTCATTATTATAAAATCTTTCCATTTTCAAGTCATTAGTTCCCCTTTAAATATCGAATAACAAGTTGAGTCTTGTTACTAAATATTTAATACAAGAACTTACTATTTTCTATTTTCTAGTTTATTTACATGTTTATATATATATATATATATATATATATATATATATATATATATATATTAATATATATATATTATTATATATATATTATATATATATATGTATATAGATATATATATATATATTATAGATATATAATTATATAATATATATATATATATATATATATATATATATTACGTCAAGTTTTCAATTTACATTTCGAGTTATTATCCATCTCGAGTTCACAAGTCCGAGTCATGACTCTCGGCTTTTTATATGTCATATTGTCCAATAAATAGTATAAGTCCATGTTACGGCGTTTTCGGGGTCAACCGAGACTAGAAAGTCACGATAACACCGACGTTGCGCAAAGCTCACATATATATACTTTCAAGTCCAAATAAACATTTCCACTCGTTACCGGCCCTAAACATACGGCTCGGCAACGTATCAACAATCTCCATTTCAAGTCAACATCATTCCCGATCTCAAATCAAATATCAAACCGCACCCGAAACCAATGCCGAGACCCTATTGGCCTCGACTTGGCCACGTTAAGACCCACGCGAACCAAACGAACCCTATTGGTTCTTTGGCTCCCTCGTGTCTCATCCAAATACCACACGACCGGACCATCTTGGTCCCGGTCACTCCATTACCAACAACAACCTCCAAAACAATATCACGACAACCAAACCCGGACCATAGGGTCCTTGTGGTTCTCGGCTACGACTTAACGCGACACCAACCGGACCATTTTGGTCCTTATGGCTCGCGGCGTCTCCCCAACGCAACCCAAACCGGACCTTCATGGTCCCGGTTAACTTTCAACACCATCAAACCTCCAATTTCAATACAAACCCACAATCAAATACATCAAAATAACAAATTAGAAATGCACACGCGAGACCCGACACGACACACATGATACCAATTCGTCTTATTACGTTTTTATCATTTTTAAAACTAGTTTATACGTTTTTGTCCATCTAAACCCAACCAAAATGGACGAACGAGACAAAAGAAGTCTCGAACGTTCTTTCTTCCCGATCTATACTTGGAACACGAAAACAGGAAAAAAAGTGGTGATTAGGGCACGTTTGGGTGGCGGGATGGTGGAGATGTGGCGAGCGATCTATACCAAATGAAAGAGCAGAATGAGAGGGTTATTTTGGTGGTGGTGGTGGTGAAGACCCACGCGGCGTGGTGGCGGTGAGGTGGCCGGAAAGTGGGCGGCGGCAAGATGGGAGGAGAGAGAGAGAGAGATAGAGAGAGAGAGAGAGAGAGAGAGAGAGAGAGAGAGAAGTGAGTTAGGGTTTTGATGTGGAAGATAGTGTGTGTGTGTGTGTGTGTGTGTGTGTGTGTGTTGGGTATATATATTTTTGAGTGGGGATTAAAGTATAATTATTTGGAGATTGGGGTGCCGGCGATACACAAACACCGGGGACCCAAGCCGTAATTTTTGTAAACTTTCCCGAACTACTCCTCAAGGGCTCGTATATTTATAACTAGTGACCGGATATTTTTATTAATAGCGTCATTGTTTTTAATTACCTTTTTCCACAAGTTTTGATTATTAACACGTCTTATTCTCACGTAACGAGTTAAATGTTACTTTTTCTCTTGTTTTAGGTTTTTACTGTGCCGACTCAAGTAGTGCCTAACATTACGGGCCATAACTCATTTAATACCAAAATCAATCATAAAAAGCAAATAAACGATACCAAGTCAAGTCATCATTATTCCGAAATAGCTTCTATAGGCAATCTACTCGATCTAACTAGCGTAATGCGGTACCTAAAAGGGCTCTCTAATTTGCCAGTTGTCACACCATGGCTTATGATCAGTTAAAAGAACCGACTTCTCTCACAAAATATGGCTTATGAATAGTAAACTGATTTTTTTAAAATTATCTTAGTTGACAGTAATTCCTCTAAGTATTCATATGGAAAATGTATATTTATATAATTCAAAAACCAAGATGAGGAATAAAGATTAATTTATTTTTCTTTTAAATCTACCTTTTTATCGTTCAGTAGCTTCATATTGTAATTTGTCAAATTTCTCAATTTTTTTTCACAATAAGATGAGGCTATATATAGTTTACGTATTTTGTTTTTAGTGCAAATATGAATATATTTAAACTAAACGATCTCTTATGTTTTATTGATAACAAATATGTATGTAACTTGTAATATATACCGTAAAATGTGTAAGTTACTCGTAACCATAAATCATCAAAACATATAAATATCAACACTTCTCGTCTTCAACGTCTCGAGTCTTCTCGTGCTTCAACTGAGGTTCGAATATGTTTGTTATGTTGCATTATAATCAAAACATCTACTAAACTATTGAGAATGTTTAAAATGTATTTTGAAGTCGGTAAGTATCTACAATTTCAATCATTCTCTTTTAGAACCCTATTTTAAATTTTATTCCTAACCGATCTCTCAGTGGCGATTTTTGAAGGAAAATATCGAATTGTTCAAATCTCTTTTTCTTCAATAATCATCAACTTGGTATTTAATATTCATTGATTCCTACTTTTTCGTTGATCTAATTGATTCCTATTGGTCCACTTAATCGTGGGTTGGTGGTTCATAATATTCATCAAGAAGTGGGTCGGTGTAATATTAAAAGCTTGGTGTTCGTTATATTGAATATTCAGTTGCATGCAAACCGATCTCCATCGTACTATCACTGGATTGATTATGGGTTAGTTCATCATTCTTTATTGCTTATAAACCCTAGTTTTTTACTAGGGTTTAATTAATACGTAGCGATTACGTGGTTTGGCTTGGGTTTTTTTTTCTTGTTTCGATTGTGTTTTTTTTGGTTAGGGTTGGTTTATTGCGTGTTGATGGAGGGTGTGTCTAACGTTGATAGGTGCTGCCCTCCTCCGATTAACGAGGGGATTAGTTCTCGTACTGATGGACAAGTGGAGCCGATTCCACTTGGTTCGAGCATAGTCATGATGAACTATCATGACAGCCTTGAAGGTCATGATACTTTAATGAAAATTCGGGCTATTGAAAGAAAAATATTTGAGGGAACACTTGTTTTGTGGGTTGACGATGGGAAACCATTAAAACCAGTGTGACTATGATGCTACTAAATTCTGGGGCTAATCCATTTGAGCAGGCTTAAGGTGCCGCGTCACAGAAGGAGCTAGAGGAGATGCTTAATGCTATGGTTATTATCGAAACCTACTATGATAACGAGTGTTCCTCGGCTTCTAATGGTAATGCTACTAGTAGTCTATTAATGTTAATGATAAGGTTGATCGAATGCACATGGGGTTGTTGGTATTTGAGAAGGTTGGTGTGTCTGCTGAAAACAACCTTCTACATCATATGTTGGTGTTACTTCTAGTGAACCTAAGAAACACACGTCAAACTTTCGTTAGGTTGGAATGTAATAGAAAGCTAATGGTGTGGATCTTTCTGTTCCCGATGAAAGTGGTTGAAGAGGTGAACTCTAGGTTTGATAATACTTTGTATGGGTATTTCCTTGGTCAACGACTTGCTTTTCCTGTTGTTGATTACTTGACGCAATGCGTGGGCTAAGTTGGTTTACAAAGGTAATGATGAATTCAAAGGGGTTCTTCTTTTTTAAGTTCAATTCGAAGAAAGGTGTTGATGATGTTCTTGAAAACGGTCCTTGGTTGATTAGAAATGTACCTATTATTCTTAAACCATGGACATTGAACACCAACTTACTTAAAGAGGATTTGACCAACATCCCGGTGTGGGTTAAATTCCATGATGTTCCTCTTGCTATGTTTCTTTATGATGGCCTTAGTCTCCTTGTCACATTGATAGGCACGCCCAAAAGGTTAGATGCTTTCACTAGCTAAATGTGCAAGGACTCGTGGGGTCGTAGTAGTTTTGCTAGATGCATGATTGAAGTGAAGTCGGATGAGATGCTTAGGGACAGTCTTACTGTTGAGATACCGTTACTTGATGGGTCGGGTTAGACTATTGAGAAGATACGGGTTGAATATGAGTGGAAACCACCTCATTGTGATAAATGTAAGATTTTGGTCATACTCTTATTGAATGTCCTAAAGTTGTTGAACCTCCTGCTCAGCCTACTAAGCGTGCTAATGATGGTTCAAGGCGGTTAATAACAAGAAGAAGAGAAAGAGGAGGTCTACTTTCCGGGTCAAGGAGGGTTTTCTAACATGTTGTGGGTAGCATTTCAATATCAACCCAAAAAGACTCCTCCGAACCTAAGAAAGTGGAACATAGAAAGAATGCTTTGATGTGGCTAGTTCGAGTGGAACAAATATTTCTACATTTAACCAGTTTGATGCTCTTAATAAGGAATATACGGATGCGTTTGGTAGTCCTTCTAATGACACCAACAAGGATGTGGATTCTGGTCATACAATGGAAGTTAATGAAGATAAGTCTACTAAGACAGGTACTGCATCACAAGAACCCCTTGTGAGTGAGTTGAAAGAGATGGAGTAGGATATGGCTCTAATACTAGTGATTCTTGTATTCCGCCCTCTCATCTACTAAGAGAGTTAATTCTTTTTCTAAAGTGGGAGATATCGTGGTTTCTGATTCTGATGATGAGGTGATTGCTAACCCATTTGATGAGGTGCTAATCTGTTCAGTGGTGGTGGCCATGAGTTTGAAGATGAGTATGATGACTATGATGACTATGCGAAGCAGGTTTATGATCTTCAGGGAATTGGATGCCTTTAATGTCATGTATGGCACCAAGCTTCAAGGTCCTAGGAAGTAATTTTCTTTCGTTTTGTCCTATGTTATCATTTGAGTAGTGGTTTGTTTTCTTGTTTAGAAAATATGAAGTATCTTGTTATGTAAGCTTTATGCCTATGTAACGGGCTGAGATATGGATTTCACTCATATCCATTGTACTTAAACGTTTCTTTGGTTAATATATTTACCAGGGTGCAGGATTACTCCTCTTTACCCAAAAAAAAACCCTATTTTAAATTTTATACAAGGTATGAACATGAATTTGCAAACTAGCCTAATGATCAAAATTGCACTTATTTCATATACTTGCATCAAAGCACTTTAATCATTTTATAAAATCTCTTGCATCATTTATAAAATGCATCCTAAACACTAACGCTATTTTTGTAAAAACCCATTAAAAGATTTATAAAAATGAATTTGACAACTAGCAAGAATCTTTCACTTTGGGAATTGATTTAAATCTCATCTTTCATTGAAAGATGAATTAACAATACTTTTAAAAATCCAAAACCAAAGAGGATAACATCAACTGTGTTATTGCATTGAACCTTTCATAATCCATTTATAGCCATTGAGTCTTTAACACTTTAAGAAGAGATAAAAACTTGTGCTCCTCTAACTCTTTTCTAAGATATCTTGTATGGAAATAATGAAAACAAAAGTTGAAAGATATCTCAAAACGGCTATAAACTTTTGTTCAAATCTGTTGAACCACATATCCAAAACAGGGGACGGATCTGTGGATCCGTATACCTCTGTAAGCATATATTCCTGCCTATTTAACCAACTCATTTAACCACTGTTTAAAGTAAGCTTTTGCAATGCAGTGTTAGTCATTCTCAAGTCTTCAAAACACTCACTAACTCTTGATCATAATGCTTATAAGTCCCATTTGTTGAAAGCATATTAACATGAGAAGACCCATCAAGACAAGCTTAAAGCTCTTGTCATCTTCATTCATTAAAAGCATACTACCATGTGAAGATACACAATAACATGCTTAGAGCTCTTGTTATCTTTATTCATTAAATATTTCTTATGAAGAGAAGATCAACCATATCAAGCTTATAGTTTTTAATGTATGTATTAGTTATTCAAATCCATTAAACAATCATGTTTTATATCACCATTATACCATAACGTGGTTTTAATTTAAATAAAAGATTAATGAGAAATTTAATTACTGGTTATATTATAATATCATAATTCTATCCTAAATTATAGTTGACTCTTATTTAAACTCTCTTTGTAAGAAGAAGATTAAATTTTCTTCATAAACTAGAAAAGATTATAGTAGAAGATTAAAGTTCCATATAATACCCTAAAGATCTGGAATACATTTTTATTTGTTCATTTTAAATATAACCTAAGTTTAAATAATAAGTAAGTGATATTAAAAATTTATAATATGAAATAAAATATACGTTATTAATATTAATACTAAACTATGTGTTATAAAATAAATACAAAATATTAGACTTATCCTAACCTATATGATACCACTCGACACACTCCTTCTCTTTTGACATGTACACGTTTTTCCTCGGCATAAGTTATAACCGAAATTTGCTAATCTCTTATATACATTTAAGATAATGAGATGATAAGACCAAATAAACCTATATATATATTACTAATCAATTATAAGATTTGCATTGTCTATCCTACATCCCAACATCACACGACATTCCTAATCATATTATACGGTTTTCCCTTTTTCTTCACACACTTTCCCTTTTCAATATTATAACCTAATCGGCCTCTCTTTTGCTCTCTCATACTAAAACTAAAACAAGTCCTAATCTCATCATTTTCTCTCCAAGATCAAGAAAGACAAAGGTTGTAGCAGCTTGGTGATTCGTAGCATTCTTGGGTTTGGTGTGTTGTGCTTCGTGTGTACTTGTTCTATTCATCCCTCGTTATTCAGCCCTAAGGTACCCATATATTCACCCTCATCGTTATTTTGATCACCATAAAACGTAATATGTATATGAAACCTAAATCATGCAAAACCTAGTCGTTATAATCATGTTTTTGCTGCTTAGGTGTTTCGTTAAAATATATATACACATGTTAATAGTATACGCCACATGGAATAATAGAAATCTTGTTTTTGGTAAGGAATAATAGAAATCTTGTTAATACATGTCATTTGATTCTGGTTTCTTCACTTGTCGACCTATCTTTCTTTTCCTCCAAGCCCTAAAAATCTTGTCATTAAAATCTGATATGATCATTAAACACATATTAATGTGACCTACAAATCTGGAAACCCCAGATCTAAAATTAAAAAGGGACCTATAAAATTTAAAACGAAGGGTTAGGGTTCGGATCTATAATTTTATGTGAGGTTTTCATGCATGCTTGTCTCGTTGATTTTGATGTTTTTATGTTTGTATGTGTCGAATTAGGGTTGATCTGATCATAATCATACATATAAAATATTGGTTAAAAAGGGTTAGACTTGTGGTTTAAAAATATGTCTCACTAACATGCTATCCAGAATGTGGGTCGCCTTGAAGGAGGTCTAATTTGATGATAACAACGAGTTTTGACATGTTTCCAAAGCCAAAATTTAATTTTAAGATGTATCCTTTCTGAACATTAATTTTCTTGTTTATTGGAGGTCGGAAAATGGGTCATTTGATTTTTACAAGATTGGTTGTCAAATCTGGGAATTTTGAGTCTGAAATCAGTATGTGTTTATGATTTTTAGTTTTCAAACCATAACAATTTAGGATGCCAAATTTTGGCAAGAGAACAATAAAGATGTATATTAGTTACTGTAATTTTTGTGAATTTTTCTGGAAGGTTTTAATATGTTAAATAAATATAAACTTTTTGGGTATACTATCAAGTCACTTTCTGGACAGGTTTGAGAAAACGATTTTTCTTTAGAAACTTACACTAGGAGATAAAATCTATAAAAATTTGGAGAAGTACATAGCACATGTGTCACTGATTAAAATAAGAGAACATCAGGAGCTTGTTTGATGTGTCTTAGTAATCATAAGAATATGAACCATGTGAAACCCTAAACATGCTAATATAAATAACTATAAGTATTAAGTATTAAAATCAGTTATGAACTTATGAAAGGGTCTTTAAAATAATAAAATGAGCATTAATTCATGTAGACTCTCTGAAGAGGGAGTAGCTTGTGTTTCCTTTTGTTCATTCCTTCATTTGCTTTTAAGGTACATATATTCTATCCTTTATCAATAAGGATTTCCTCATGCATTGATCCTTGATTTTTGATATTTGATTCATGATCCATATTGGGTTTGTTATTCATTTGATGTTCTTTTTGATATCAGACTCATTTCAGTTAGACATTATCTAACTTGGACAATTAGTAATTGTTCCTTATGTTTATTTATATCATTCGCCTTATTATGTTGCCCTGAGCTATTAAATAGTCAAGGAGGTAGCATGACCATGTCATGTGGAGGTGTGATTTTTCTACGGCATTCCCACTTTGTATGCTATATAGCAAAATGGCCACCACAATTATTATTATTATTATTATTATTATTATATATATATATATATATATATATATATATATATATATATGCACAATCTAGTACTTGTATATATATTATTTGTTTTTGCAGGGAGCGTATGGATGCATCCTAGGTACTTAGTTGTGTTATGTTATAAGTGAATGGTTTGTGTGTGTCATACACCCCATATCACATTTGTTTAGGTACATCGGGAGTTGCAAATCCTGTGTACAACTTACTATGCTGTTATATTATATATGTTTGTCTGTTTTGGTCTATTCATGTATCATGTTTAGACATATATCTGAGCTCATGGGCATTCCTTTGTTATTCTTATATTCCTTATTTCATTTGATTCTTACTTCTTATGATATCTTGTTCAGCAGGTTCCCTTGGTTCCGTTTCATTTGTCGTTTTTGTCTTATTACCTATTATTGTTTATATCTGTTCACTAAGCGTTAGCTCAACCGCATTTTCTTTTCTATGCGGCAGGTAATAAGCGGGATACTGGGATTTGAGTGATGAGAGTAGGAGCTCTTAGAGGATCAACCCTTGATAGTTTCCCCATTGTTTGGATTATGTTTTAAAACTTATGCATTTAGATTTTCTTTCATTTAGACTTTGTTGGATTTGTACTTTGGAAATCATTTTGTTTACATGACTTATCATTTATTTAATAAATTTTTTCGCTTGCGTTTATTGTTCTAATTGACGTCATAAATGTGACATTTGACTTATTTTCGGGGTGGGATGTAACATTTCCATCTGGTTATTCTTCATCGTATGCACGACATTCTCATTTCTTTCGATCAACTAAAGCTTGCTCTATGCTTATTGCTTAATTATTTATATTATGATTAATATGATTATTAGGATTAATTACGAGATCTGGTGGCGACACAATCCCTCCCTAAGCAGATCATTTTCCACATCCCTCGACCGAGATACTAATATTAAAGGTGTGTTTGGTATCCTACTATTGGAATGAGACTATTACTATGAAAGTGATTAAAGGTGTTTGTTTAAGATGAGGGGGCCCACCACTATGGTAATGAATGATAGATATAATTTATACTTCATATACATCAAGTGAGTTAGGTATTGATCTTTCATAGGTGAGAGACCCGCCACTAACATCTAACTCATACCCATTGTCATTCATGGTAGCATACCAAATGCACCCGTCTATATAATCATCATAAAATGGTATAAGAAAAAGTTATCCGACTTATAACTTTCAACGTTATGTGGTATAGATCATGACATGCACAACACATTTGACTCGAACAAAATAATTTCATTTTGACATATTACCCCTCCCTCTAGAAGTAAAGTAATATAACAATGCCATGTGATATGATGATGCAAAGCTGAAAATTCAAGTTATAGATCATGTAAGGATGAAATTGTATCGTGTGCCAGTTACAGATTTTATACAAGTGATTAATAGTTTCTCACCAACAGCTTACTGACGAATAAGCTTGTTTGACAAAAGCGTATAACATTTTGTATTTTGTTAAACGTTAGTAAACACTAATATTGTAGACGAGTGCAAATTTTATCTTATGTTTATCTAGTTGTAAAGTTATAAATAATCAACATACTTTTCAACAATCTTTTAAGAGCTCTGACTGACATAATTAACTAGTATGCTTAAACATATGTGTCAGCTTCTAATTTGTGACATCAGAAGGACTCATTTCTTCACATTTTATCTTTCCTCATTTACATTCTTCATTTTGGCACGTGTCTCAATCCTCTTATTAGACATTTATTTAGGCACAAGTTTTAAGCCTAAGAATCATTCTCCATTTTTTAAAATACCAAAACTTTTTTAAAATTCTCTTCAAAACCTGAATTAGCATGCCTAAACATATGTGTCAGCTTCTGATTGGTGATATCAGAGGAACTCACTTTTTCACATTTTATGTTTCCTGATTTACATTCTTCATTTTGGCACGTGTCTCAATCCTCTTATTAGACATTTATTTAGGCACAAGTTTTAAGCCTGAGGTCATTCTTCATTTTTTAAAATACTTTAACTTTTTTAGAATTCTCTTAAAAATTTGAATCTTTTAAGAATAAATTGCTTTATATGAAATCTATGAAATATTTTGATTTATAGTTGCACTTGGTATCTATATGTCAAAATGATTTAACATGTTGCGCAGACGTAAACACTTTACCATATTGTAGACGTTTAAAGGTTGCATTTTTTAATAAATAATTGTAGGAAGCTTTACATATTTGAAATTTTGCTATTACAAACAAGTAAAAGATAAAAGCTGAAAATCTATTGAAATTTATCAAATTACCCAACTGATTCAATTTCTTATATAATTTTACGAGTTTTATAAAATCGCTATAACGGTAAATTATCATATGTATAGTAATATTAGGTTCATTTTGACCGAATTTTAAAAAAGCTTTTGAACGGTAAATTCTTAGAAAATAAAATATTTATTTCGTTCAGGTAATCGTTTAATTAAGATGACAGTTGTAACTTCTTTGTCACTAGCAAATAGTTAACGGGGAAGGAGGTAACTTTTTCTTAATACTTAACAATCTACTCCTACTTTAAGATGTGCTTTCGAAAATCATTATAAACAGTAAAAAGGGCTTCATAAATGTGTATATAAGAGCACTCTCATTGTTAACGCCAAAACGGCGTTAATCCCCCCAATAACGGCGTTATTGCGTTATTACCCTTGGAAGTGCATGTTATTCACGCCGTTAGTTCCTGGGCGTTACAGGGCTAACGCGCGTTACATATTAAAAAAAAAAAAAAAAAAATCATTTCACCCCCTACACCATTTCAAATAAATTTTCACTTACACCCCTCAACCTATTCAAATTCAAATTTAAATTATCTGGTCATTTGGGCGGGATAAATTCAAATTCAAATTTGAAATTTAAAAATCAAATATGAGCGGGATTTATTTATCAATTTCAAAATCAAAATTTATATATACAACTTCTACCAGAGTTGTTTAACACAACTTACACACAACTCACACACAAAAATGTCTCGCAAAGATTTTTCTCAGCAATTCCAGAAAAGTTGCTGGAAACCGCTTTCCAAATCCAAATCACTTGCAGGAACCAAACTTTCCAACTCTACCAGAAACCTGATGTTTACTTACACCACGAAAATGTCTTTCGGTGGGTTTGAAAACATCCGTACCTCCAATTATTCCAAGTTCACTCTGTGAACTGTCCACAAGTGGATTTCAAAACCACCCGCGGGTTAAGTGAGGCTTCCCTCCGGCAAATTGGAACAAGATGAAGAAAACGTTAGGGAGATTATGGAAGTGCAAGCACGTGAAGAGGCTGCTCGCCGTGAGCAAGAAGCACGTGAAACTTCAGACCTCCAAGACAACTTCTTCGACATAATGGAGAGTCGATACTTTAATAGGGAGTTTTATTCTCCGCCAACCAGTTCTGATGGTTGGGACTCAGATGAATCGTTTTTTTAAGTTTTAGTAGTTTTATTTAATTCGTGTTTAACGTTTTCTTAAATTTTAGTAGTTTTAGTAGTTGTATCTTTAATTTTTAATGTAATTCGTGTTTAACGTTTAATGTACTTGGTGTTTTAATGTTAAATGTGATATGTGTTTTAATAAATGAAGTGTGTGTTTTAGTTTAGGGGTTGAAATTGAAAATATGAAATGTTATTGGTGTTATTGATGTTATTGGGATGTTATGGTTGTGGGTGTTTTTTTGGGATGTTAATGTTAAATGTTAAAGCTGATGTGGCGCTGACGTGGACGGTGTTATTGGTGTTATTAAGTTATGAATGAGGATGCTCTAAAGTATTAAGGTAATGCTACTTAAAATAGCGTTGAAAATATACACTGTAAAATGTCATTGCTATTACTTTTTCTACCACTTCTCACTACTGCTTCTTGATATCACTTGTTTTAGTGCCAAATATACCAAAGCAATTATCAAATACCTTGTTTAATGTACATCATACTTGACTACTACTTGAAACAAATATTTTTATATTACAATAGTTGAAAGTTGAAACTTTGTTGGATTATAAGTACTTATATTATATTAACAAAATATTAAGGAAATATTAACATGTCAGCATGTATATATACACAAAAATATCTATTATATAAGTTTTATAAGCAAAAGTGCTTTGGAAAAAGGATTCATATAGTACAAATGATTATGCGCATTATATCATGTTGTATCATTATAAAAACATTAACAATGTATAAAAACTAGTTGAAATTAAAACAATATATTATACAAAAGTTCATAGATCATGGGTATTGTATCATAAACACGTCATTATAAATAACAAAAGAGAATATTTTTTTTTAACTAATTATAGAAGACTTTATCGTTTTCAAAATATCGAAAAAGATAGAAACAACACCGTGTGACTCACTACATGTACCAACATCAAATCAATTTTTTTATTTTATATAAATCCAGGTAGAACAAAAGGCATTTAGGTCAAACAAAACTCATCTTGGTCGAGCAAAAGTTGGATAGTCATATCATATAGCCGTTGGTTGAGTTGGTTGAGCAATGTCAGTCGAGCAACATCAAATGAACCCTTTAAAAAAAATTATGCTTGTAAAGTTTTCATGTCGGTCGTGCGGTAGAACCATTAAATGTGTGTTAATTCATATAACAAAAGTCGACATTGCTATTTTGAAATGTCTTAAAATAACTATTTACTTTGCAATTCAACCAATGAAAAGATATTTTAATGAGAAAAGATGATATTTGATTGACGAAAAGTGTAGTCAGTGGGATTTCTTAAAACCTTGTACATATTGAAAGTGAACACTTATAATGAAACGAAATACTAAAAAGTTGCCAATTTTCAATGGGAATGTTTCCATTTTAGGAAAACACAAACGTTTCTCAGTTCGCTCCAAGTAAGTCTTGGCCCTAAACACCACTATGGAAATTTTGATTGAACACCACTTGGAATAATTTGCTTTGCACTTTAGGTCAATGTGATTATGAGGTTTTCAACAAGATTCATCGTACTATTTATATATTATCAAGAAAATTGCTTTCTCCACTAGTCCAAGCTATTAATGTATTATCAAGAAAATTGCTTTCCCATGAAGGTGCTACAGCGAATGGATTTCCATTCGATCTCATTTTTTTAATGGAGTTGATCATGTCGGTAAAAAATAAATAAATATATAAATTAATAAATTAAAAAAAAAATGTTTTGGCTTCAAAAGACAAAGGCGCTTTAGGGGTGTCGAGTCTAGTTGCATTGAATAGAGCTCTTATGTTTAAATAGGTGTGGCGCTTTTGTACTCAAAGTTCTTCTTTATGGACGAGGGTTATTAAAGCGATCCATGGAGGAGATGGAAACATTGGTAAGAAGGCCAAATCGTCTTTCCCTTCCATATGGCTAGATATTGTTAATGAAGTGGAAATGTTTAAAGAGTAGGGTATTGATTTAGTTAACTTCATTTATAAAAAGTTGGGAAACGGGGCTAACACTTTATTTTGGGAGGAACCATGGCGTGTGGGTAATGTTTTCAAAAAAATATACCCTAGCTTATACGCGTTGGAGCTGAGTAAAAATATAGATGTTGCTTCGAAGATGAATCATAGTAACTTGGTTTGTTCTTTTCATCGCGAGCCAAGGGGAGGTGTGGAACGAGCTCAGTTTGATGCGATGCTTGAAAAGGTGGAAGGTACTTTGCTCACTGATATGAGGGATAGATGGTTGTGGTCCCTGGAGGGCTCGGGAGAATTTCCGTTGCTTCGGTTAGAAAGTTGCTTGATGATAAAATGATGCCGGATGTTGCTTCTAAGACACGTTGGATTAAGGCGATGCCTATTAAGGTAAACGTACATGCTTGGAAAGTTAAGATAGATTGTTTACCAACTAGAATTAATATATCTCGGAGAGGCATGGAGATCGAGTCTATCATATGCCTTATGTGTGGTGAGGAGGCTGAATCGTCTCGACACCTTTTATTCATCTACCGGATTACTAGAGAGGTTCTGCGTAAGATATCTCGATGGTGGGATGTCAACCATTCGGACTTGTCTTCTTACGAAGATTGGTTGGAGTGGATCTTGAGTTTGCAGCTTTCGGTTAAGCATAAGCAGTTTTTTGAAGGAGTTTGTTATGAGTTGTGGTGGCATATTTGGATTTTCCGCAATAAGTGTGTTTTCGACTCAAACTTTTCTTCAAAGGCGGTTATTTTTTAAGATGTAGTGTCTCGGTCGTTTTATTGGTGTCGTTATAGATGTAAATGCTCGTTTAGTTGGATCGAGTGGCTAAAAAAATCCTCATTTAATATCTTTGTAATTTTCCAAGCGTTTTGCTATATGTTTTTTTTTTTTTTTTTTTTTTTTTTTTTTTTTTTTAAATTTCGCCGTTTAAAAAAAAAAGCTATTAATATGTTAAACAATATATCTCGGAACGGTTTACAAGTGTCGCATTTTGATAGGTGGGTTTGAACGTTGAGTAGACCAAAGGAAGGCTCGTATGGCTGGTTTCTTATGGAAATATGTCAAATGGCAAAGGGGCCGTTTCTTTGGTGAAAACTTTTCTTATTTTTTTGTTTCTAAATTCCTAGAGAACGGATTGGTTTTTCTTCTCTAGAGAAGAGTTGAAATTTTGAAAACCCGTTTAGATGAATTTTTATTTTTGCTTTTTCAAAAATGAAAAGATGTTTAGATAAAGCTCTTTTCAAACATTTTTTCTTTTTTAAATCAATTTTTTTTCTTCATATTTGATCTTTATACGTTTTTATCCATTTTATACGGTTGTGTACGGTTTTATACGTTTTCATCCCTTTTTTTTTCTTCATTTTTGTACGTTATCATTTGTTTTTATTCATTTTCATACATTTCATTTGATTTTATTACGTTTTTTTTATGTTTTCGTCTGTTTTTTTACGTTTTCGTCTGTTTTTTACGTTTTCGTCTGTTTTTTTTATGTTTTCGTCTGTTTTTTACGTTTTCGTCCGTTATTTTATGTTTTCGTCTGTTATTTTACGTTTTTGTCTGACATTTTACATTTTCGTCATTTTTTTACGTTTTCGCCTTTTTTTTTGCGTTTTCGTCGGTTTTTTTTACGTTTTCGTCCATTTTTTACGTTTCGTCTGTTATTTTACGTTTTCGACTTTTTTACGTTTTCGTCTGTTTTTTTTATGTTTTCGTCTGTTTTTTTACCTTTTTATTTTTTTTACGTTTTCGTCCGTTTATTTATGTTTTCGTTCATTTTTTTATGTTTTCATCTGTTTTTTTACGTTTTCGTCTGTTTTCTTACGTTTTCGTCCGTTTTTTTTACTTTTTCATCCTTTTTTTACGTTGTCGTCCGCTTTTTTACATTTACGTATGTTTTTTATGTTTTCGTCTGTTTTCTTAGGTTTTCGTTCGTTTTTTAGGTTTCGGCCCCTTTTCTTACGTTTTCGTCTGTTTTTTTACGTTTTCATTCATTTTTTACGTTTTCGTCCGTTTTTTATGTTTCGTCCATTTTTGTATGTTTTCGTCTGTTTTTACGTTTTCGTGCATTTTTTAACGTTTTTGTTCGTTTTCTTACGTAAGATAAAGTAGAATAACGTAAAAACCTTACAAAATCATATGAAAATGGACGAAAACGTAAAAAAAGGAGAAAAACGTAAAAAAAATTGGATGAAGACGTAAGAAAGCAGATGAAAACGTAAAAAAAAAGATGAATATATAAAAAAACGGACCGAAACGTAAATAAATGGATGAAAACGTAAAAAAAGTGAAAACGTAAAAGAACAGATGAAAACGTAAAAAAGCGGACGAAAGCGTAAAAAATGGACGAAAACGTATTAAAAAGGACGAAAACATAAATAAACGGATGAAAACGTAAAAGAAAAGACGAAAATGTAAAAAAAGGGGCGAAAACGTAAAATAACGGATGAAACGTAAAAAAAGGGACGAAAAAATAAAAGAAATGACGAAAATGTAAAAAAAACGGGCGAAAACGTAAAATAACGGATGAAAACGTAAAATAACGGACGAAAACGTAAAAAACGCACGACGTAAAAAGACATAAACGTAAAAGCGGATGGAAACGTAAAAACGGCGAGCGTAAAAACGAGCAAAACGTAATGGATGAAAACGTAAAATAACAGACGAAGACGTAAAAAAGCGGACGAAAACGTAAAAAAGCGAACGAAAATATAAAAAAATAGACGAAAACGTAAAAAAGGGGAAAAAACGTAAGGAAACAGACGAAAACGTAAAAAAATGACAAAACGAATATAAAACTAACGAAAACATAAGAAAACGGACGACAACGTAAGAAAATGTATAAAAACGGATTAAAACGTAAAAAACGGGTGAAAACGTAAAAGACGGATGAAGACCTATTAAAATGGACATATAAAAAGTATGGATAAAAAAAGTGAGAAGATCATAATGAGCGTTTCAAATTTGTAGTTAAAATTTAGAGAATGAGAATTTCACATTTTTTGAAAATTGTTGGAAAAAAGTGTAACTAATGGATTTTCTGTTTATCCCTTTTCATATGAAAAATTTCCTAAAAAAATGAGAAATTTTTCACCAACTAAACGGCCCCAAAGATTTTCAAAAAAAAGAAGTGATGCAAGTAAATGAAATATGAAATATACGCATTCTAGGAGTTAATCTAAAAAATGCATAGGAAATGATAACAATTGATTTGTTTGATTTTCAGAGACTTATTAAGGATAAGTTTATCGAATCATGTATATGGTGACAACATGATAATAGAAACGCCTTTGCTTTTGGTAGATACTTTGGTTGAAATTAGAGTAAAATACACCATTCGTCTATAGGTTGTATCAAAATTGGTAGTTTAGTTTCAAATTCAAAATAAATACGCTCATCATCCATACTGTTCATTTTTTTGCATCATCTACGGTCCCTTTGACGAAACACCGTCAATCAATGTCTGTTAACACCTTCTCCTGCATTTCTCGTGAGGGCAAAATGGTCCTTTCACCTTGACAATAACTCTTACGCCTAATCCTAATTTCCCTTTTCCATATTTAAAAACTTCCCAACACTTTTCTACCTCACCTACAATCCCTAAACTTTCCCCATCTCAGTTTTTTCATCTTCTTCTACTCTCTAACAAAATGGTCCGATCTTTGGTGTAGTCAACAAGCCATAGCAAAAAATTCATGGACAAGAAACAAATTGGGAAGAAGGTTCTAGTCATATTTCTTTAAGAAAAAGAGTAATGTGGTGGTTGATGTATAGTAACAAGTTGTTATTTTTCAGTGTTTAGGGATCATCATGTCGATTTGTTGGGTGGTTTTACCCATCTATGTGTGCGCGTTCAACAGTCATCATTCCCGACCTATTGAGGTATAGGAATGAGATTGAAAGGGTGCTACAACATGCTCAAGCTGACCTCTTAGCTGTAAAAGCTAATTTCTTTAAATGGAAGATGTATCTGATGGTTAGCAGGGTTTTTTTCTTCACTATATGGGTTTTAATAATGTAATCGGATGTGTAGCTCTTTTGATAGATGGTTATATTTTATGTTTTGTGGTATTTGTATGACAACTTAGGCTTTATAAGTCATTGGGTAGTATAACAATGACGTAGATTGTATTGACATGTACAACTTTTGTAATGGAATGTTAAGGGTTTTAAAAACTTGTTTATCCTTTGTATTTGTTCTTTTCTTTGATTGTATTTGGAATATTGTTATAAATTTGGTAAGTGTTGACTTTCCTTGTCAACATATGGACATTGGTTCATGTCAACACATTGGTAAACTGGTTTGCAACATTATTACCTTTAGAGGCTAGTGTACAAATTGTGGTCATTAGGTAATAGTTGACTTTAGTCTCCAATTTGGAAACTTGGTTCATTTAACCATTTGGTCATTTTCAACCTTGGTTCATGTAAACATTTGGTCATATAGTTAATTTCGGTCCTTTAGTCTTAGTTGACTTTACACGAAATATACATTCTCATGTGCCCACTTTTTTCCTTGTATTACAAAAGTAAAAGTAAACAGCACAACAAATTAACAAATGCATTACTAAGTTGATCTTGTTTAGGCATTTATAAGTTGTGTAGAAGTAAACATGTGACAACCCGTAATTTTCCCAATGCGTCTTATTCAGAGAAACGACGATTATAGTTGATCTTTCCCTCTAATTTGAGATACGAGAAATATTTATATATCATTTTTATCGGAAATATTATTCTGAGCGCATTGGTGTAATTCCCAGGTCATGAATCCATCGCTTGCTAATCTAAACGAGCCCCAAATCGCTAAATTACAAAAGATAACGAAATTACAACTATGGTCCCTGCAGTAATTTTACCTTGCCGCCCCTCATCTTTCTAGGGTTACAAGTTTAGTCCCTCCAAGGGTATAAATACCCAACTCTCTCATACCTCACACATTTTACACACACACTTTCTCACACTAAACCCTCCTCCTTCTCTCTAAAATATTCCGGCGCCGTCACCACTCTTTGGCCGCCGGCCGGCCAACTTCCGGCCACCACCACCTCTTACACCACCCTACCTAATCGATAGATTAGGACCTTGTGGTCACGGTTTCGTTTCACACGCGCCCCAATACTCCCTCACGCGTCCTAGATCTAGATTTTTGTGATAGGAATATCAGGGTTTTCATGGTAACCGATCATAAAGAGTTTTAAACTTGATTTGGGTACGAGTTGTACTCGTACAAGACACCACCAACGCCTCACTGAGATAGGAGGACGTGTGTTAGTAACACACGCCCCCTCCGATTCTCGTTCTCTCATTCTCTCAGTAAAAACACAAACCGTTTCATATATATTTATTTTTCTGTTTTAAACAATTATATATATTGATTTGTGTTACGTTTTCGTGGATAAAATGTATATTAAAACAGTTATGGTTGACATCGTGTGGTTAAACATATTAGAAGCACATTTAGAATGTTTTGAATTAGTTTTCGTGTGGTATGAGTAGATTGAAAATGGTGTTGGGTTGTGTCGAGCGGATTACAGTCGGGTCGACCCGATTTGGGTCGGGCCAGACCCCAGTCTGAGATTGTAGATCTAAGAACAATGGCGTTGATCTTGTTTATCTTATTAATTTGGTCATTGCTTGGGTCACAAATCGAATCTGGTCTTGTATTTCCAGTTTCCTTGTCTCGTTGGTAACGGTTTTGATGTTGTTATTGTTAGTTTCTGTTAAACTCGAATAGAGGTGGACATTTGTTTCAGCTTATACTTCGACTTATTTTTTACTTGAATCCCAACTTGATTTACAGTTTATTATATCAGCTTTCATGGGTAATCTCGTGTTGGTGGTTGTCTCCGGTTATAAGGAAACCCGTATAGGGTGATCCTTGTTGTTGTCTCGGCATCAGGTATGGGAACCCGTATGGTGTCGTGTCAACCCAAGTGGGTCTCGTTTTGATAGGAATTTACATATAATGATTGGTTATCGATTCAAGTGAAGGGTTATTGGTTACTAGTTTTAATCCTTGCGTTTGTGTTAACACTCCAAAAGGGTGAGTTAAGTTAAGCATGGGCCGAAGCCCATATTTTACTTAAGAGGGTGTTGGGTTTAGTATCGGGTTAAACCTAATAGACAAAATTAAAAAGAGTGTGGTTTAGAGTTAAACGAGCGGGGGCACCCGCGCGTTGCGACGGGGGTGTTGTGTTTAATCTAAGTCGGAAAAAAAAAATTGTATTTTTTTTTGTTATTAAGGACGAAATTTGCAAAAGGTCGATAACGGGGGACAAACGGTACGATTTGAAGCTAACTTGAAGGACTAAAAGTGTAAATTATGATGACAACTATTCCCAACTATATGCGTACTGTAGCAAACATGTTGGTGACTGTTACGCACTGTAGCAGTGATATTTTCGTTTTCAGTCCCTGAAACTGACAGGTTGTTGCAACGTTAGTCCTTAGGGACTAACGGTGAAAAAAAAGGTAACCTCAGGGGCTGTTTGTGTTTAATATTTGCACAGAAACAGCCCTTGAAGTTATTGTTCCATTGCAAATTTAATCCTCAACTGTTAGGTAACGGACGTTAAGGACTAACTTTGCAATTGATTAGTAACCTAAGGGGCTAAAAGGGGGTAAACTGAAAATTGAGTTTCCACTGTAGCTACAGTGCCCCGCAATGGGTTTTCCATTGCAAATTTAATCCTCAACTGTTTAGGTACGGACGTTAAGGACTAACTTTGCAATTGATTAGTAACCTAAGGGGCTAAAAGGGGGTAAACTGAAAATTGAGTTTCCACTGTAGCTACAGTGCCCCGCAATGGGTTTTAGTATATATATATATAATAAGTGGAAGAGTTTTATTTTGACAAAACTTGATTAAATTGTAATATGGATACACGGCTATTGAAATTATCAGACTATCCGTTCTTATTTGACATGGAATTTATGGTACATTTCGGATATTTCGTGGGAATTAATGACTATATTGAACAATTTGGACTTAAACGGATACAATATATTAGACTCAAAATGAATTTAATATTTGATTCGTAATGGGCCTAAATATTCAATTGTTACATATTAGTTAACAACGAGTGTAAAACCTGTTAAATAATAAGTAATCTAGTTAATCTAATATTGGATTATGGTTGAATTATCAAATGCTAACACATGTTTATCTATAAACTTGTTGGGAAGGGTTGTTTTAAGAAAATCGATTTATTAAATCATAATGATTTGGCAACGTTGAATAAACGAATGCGTCATTTATAAAATACTACATAGTATACCTTATAAGAAGTACTTTGTTATAAACTCGTCTAACTACGAGTAACAATTTTGAAACCTTTATTAATCAAGCAATAAATGGAAACTTATCTTTTATTATAAACATGTACGTTTAGGATTATGAGGAAATTACCGAAACTTACCAATTGACCTATTTATATTTCGTAGATAGTTGTCATCATTTTCCTAGTCTTCTTTGGTTTGCTTGAGTATTGTCGGTATTTCTGTGTCGATGTCTTCTCCTCTTTCACGTGAGTTGTATGTCGAGTCTATGTTTCTTACCACCACACAAAATGTTCATACTAAACTTTTTGGAGATTGATAATGGACTTTTGAAAGTAATGACACGAATAAATCCACGAAAATTACGACATATTATCTTTTATCGACTTCGTCGTCGTATAAGCCGTATTTTGAGATAATCATATACGCATTAGGTTGCGCCGTTTCTCTTCTATCGTACTCATCGTACCTTCTTCTGGATGCCGTGGAGATTAGCTTTAGATGCCAGTCGTGTTAGTTGTGAATAGTGCATTGCTGTGGCTAAGGTGAGTTCATAGCCCCTATTTTTAAAGGTTTTTATAACTATTTTGGGGGAGAATACGTGCTGGTTTTAACTGAACATAATTGGATATGTGAGATGTTATTTGAGAATGATTGTTGATTGGAATATTTAATTTGGCGATTGAATGCTTTACGTGTTTATTGGAAGTAAATGTTAATGCAAACTATTTCTTGGACCTTCCACTACTCTTTTGAATTGCTAATGTGTTAACTAGGTAAGGTTAGACATGTGAAAGATGTTGACATAGATTATGGTAGCAATCCTTTGCTATAGCGCGATACCTAGCTAAGAATAGACATCTGTATCTGACTTAGACCAGGGTAGCATTGTTCTAGGCTTTGCTATAACTATGGTGCCTGGCTAGAGTCGCCTCTTGGAATGATTGTTGGAATATTGTTGGAATGTTATTATTGGAATGTATAGCGTATATATCTGTCTTAGTCGCACATAGCAAATAAACTCTATCTGGTCCACCATTAAATTTCGTTATTAAACTCTATGAACTCACCAGCGTAAGCTGACCCTTTTAACATGTATTCTCAGGTTTAAGGCGATAGCTCACTATTGAAAGACGCTTGGCAAGGGGCATAGTCATGGGTAACTCTGATGAATAATTGGGACCGCTTTAAACTTCTATATGGGCCTATTTTCGCACTATTTTCATATAATGAAAACTTAATGTTTTGATTATGAATTTTATTCTAAATGAATGGGATAGAAACTATTCTTTGTACCTTATGTTGTGATACCAATATGGTAGCACCCCAAGGTTTATATACTTCCACTGGACCCAATTTTGGGGGTGTTACAAAACAGCATGACATAGTGTACAAATATAATGAAGAAGATATTACTTTGAAAATAGACAACCTCAACATAGTTTCATAGATAATGCAAATGGATATAATTTTTAATGCATAAAATTTTAATTTTTAGAACATCAAAATAAACCAACACACATTGTTTTAAGAGTACATAACCAAGTCTATAAAAAATATAATACATAAACATTGTCTAAATGCATAACACAAGTGAACTATGGTGAGGACATCATTCTTGCAACTAAATCTCCTTCTTTGTCTATCTTGTTGAAGTAGGCTGACTTGAACCAGAAACTACTTGCACACCATATGAATGAACATGAGATTCTATTTGAGATTGAACAACGCTATCATAAACTTGACTTTTAGATTGAACACTAATTGGTTGAACTTAAACATCTTGTCTTTAAACACCACATTCATTATCAACTTGTTAGTTAGCTTCCACATTATTACCTTTATCCCGTCTCTTGTTATTTGTAGCTATTGTTTTACCATTACACTCTATCTTCTTCTTTAATGAAACTTTCTTACCTTTAAAATGTGTATTACTTTAGACTTAGCTCTTGTCATCCGTGGTCGAGGCTCACTTTGACTACCATGAGACTGACTTTTTGTACCACTACTTTGTGTTCCAGATGCACCACCTTGCCCAAGACATGTTTTTTTGTTGTGTCTAGAATTACCACAGACACAAGTTACACTTTTCCAAGCCTTAGAAAACTTACCATTTTTAACAATATATTTAGTTTCAGAACATTTTGTTTTTTTTGGCCTACCCTTAGGTGTATGATGTTTTTATGGAAGAATGGTTGCGGGCACAATTGATTTTTCCCAATGGTTATCGCCTTTTATAGGATGGGATAATGTGTTTGTAAGTTTCTTACCAAGTTTTAAGCCGATAACAAGGATGAGCGCATAATTCCACAGATCCTACTTGTTGTTCATTTAAAGCCATATTTCAATTGGTAGCAACAACATGTCTATATGGTAAATGTGTTATCTCCCATTTTCTACAAGTACAAGCCTTACTTACAACATTTACTACACATTGGTCTCTCCATGGTCCACTAACCTGAAACTTATCTCTCCCATTCAATAAAACATTATACTTAACAACCTTTTTTTAATTACATCGAACATGTGCTATGCGGTTGGTGTTACTGGCCCATTATTCTTCCGAATCACATTAACAACATTCACTATTTTCTTCATACAATATTCCCTAATGTATTCTAAAGCTGTAATGATTGGTTTGTGCCTACCCCCAACTATTTTCCCATTAAATAATTAACACATGTTCTTAAGTAACACATCATAATGAGCTCTCCCCAACAATTACATAATATGTATTAATTATAAATTTCATAATGCATTAACATATACCACTTAAGTTATACAGATACATAATTTAGCTGAAAGATGTAACCTTAACCAATGGATTGGTGGTATCTTACTTGACCAAGATTGGGCAGGTTCACTAAAACTTTTGAAATCAAGCATAACTCTCTCAAACTGTTGGACAGTTCTCGCTGTTTCACATCTCCAAAATTGTCTTTGAAGTCCCTACCATTCTAATAAAGTTTCATATTCTCATGAATGTGTCCAAGATAGAATATGTGCAATGCATTTGGAAAACTTCTGATAAAGCTGGAATGATACCCTTCACAAATCATATATATTCAATACTTATAAAAGTGTAGTCTCTGTTAAACCAAACTGTATTGTGTATTTTGAGTTTAACCAAATAGAGAAACATGAATTCAATACCAATTTAAGGGAGTGCCTTTTGTCTTTCACTAATAAAAGTGAAGTTTGAGTTTGGTTGTAAGTCAAGATCATCATATAGACACTGAAGAAACCAATTCCAAAATTCTTTGTTTTCTACTTCTGCAAGAGCATAAGCTAATGGGTATATACAATTGTTGCTATCAATTTCCACAGTTGTAAGAAGTTGACCAAGAAAAGGACCTTTTATAAAAGCACCATCCAATCCCAACAACTCTCACTGACTAGCTTTAAATCCTTCCTTCAATGCACCTAAACAAACATAAATTCTCCTGAATACTCATGTTGAAAGAAAGGGATTTGTAGAAGGTTGGACATTAATCCTAATTGTTGTATTAGGGTTTGTATTATGCAATTCTACAACATAATCTCTCAGCATGCTCTATTGTAGCTTATAATCAACCCTAGTCTCTGTTTCTGCTTTGTTTTTTGCCCTTAAAGCCTTCTACATAGACACTTGCCGTTCAAATTGTTTTGTAAGTTGATCCAGAACATCCTTTTCTGGAATCTGTGGATTGACTTGAACTTGGTTTATTATTTTCTTTGAGAGAAACTTGTAGTCACAAGCTTTGATCTCCCTTGACTACAAACACGTACGTTCATCTTTATAAGTTCTCACGGACCAAGTTTCTAAGTTTTGCTCTTTGGTTACATACAACAACCATGGGCAACTTTTTGGTGATGAATCAGTGTCTATTGCCATATATTCCTTCCTTTTTATACCTCTACTTATTGGACCCTTCTTTGGGCCACTACCTAGTCTAGCATTTTCACATGGGCCTGAAATTGGAATAATACACAAACATTTTGCCATAATTCTTTCGTTGTCATTGTTTACCAAAGTCAAATTCGTCCTAGTTTCTATTAAATGCTCTCTTACCTTCTCTTTGATTTTTTTGCAGAACCAAAAGTTTTGCCAAAGTAAAAGAATGTGTTCTTAATAACAATATCCTCATTTGTTCTAACGTGTTTATTGTTTTCCCTTAACATTTTATTCCTAGCATAATCTACAGCTGACTCAGAACCACAATCACTTTCAAACTCATTAGTATCTATGACATCTAAGTCATTTTTCAATATTAAGTCATCAGGTATCTAGCTACATGTTCCTATATTGCCTAATTGTCTACTCTCTCTCTCACTTGGAACAAAGTAACTTCTAAGGGCCCGTTTGTTTGAAGGGTGTGAAATGAAAGGCATGAAACAAATAATGTATAATGTTGTTTGGTTGGTTATGACCCCACCACAATGGAATGAAAAGGTATATTGATACCTTTAGACTCATTCTACCCTAAAATACTGACTTTTGTTAATTTTTTTTTGTTTTCTACTCTTTTCTAGTGGTCCGTAACCCATTATCATATATTTATTTTATATTTAAAAATTAATAATTTCACTTTTAACATATATTTTAAATTTTTTAAAAAATATCATCTAAATCAATTAATCATTTTCTCTCACCTCCTTTCTTTCAAACCAATCCAAATTCAAATCCAATTTTAAACCTACTTACAAACCAAACGGGCCCTAAATAAGGTTCCTCAAAAGTATTCTCTTCATCAATCAGTATATTTCCAATATCATTGCTCTCATTAACATCTGCTTCACTTTCATATCCATCACTTTCACTCTCATTTCCTTCATTCAACACTTCTTCATTTGACAGACGTCAACTGGTTTATCTTTTTGCATATGGTCAACAGGTTGGCTATCAAATATCATGTCAAGAGTTGAAAACACCGGTTCAATATCTTGCAACTTACTAGATTCTTCAAAACTATTGACTTCCAAAGAAAGTTGTTTTACTTGACTAAAAGGCTCTACTACATGCTCATTATCACTGTCATTTAAGAACAATCGTCTACACCATATTAGAATAATAGCACTAGCTGCCTTTCTACTATCTTCATCCATCTCCCTAAAACCTGTCTTAATTGAGCATGGAGACATTTCACTAACATCTAATATTATCTTTCTAATTTCAAGATAAACTTCTATTATCTTATGGACACTCACAATGTCTTTCAATAATTCATAATTCCTAGTCTCACGTAAGTTGTACAAACCATTGTCCAGATTACTACCAGGCTAAAGAAAGTAGTAGTAATTGGTTTTCCAACCTCATAACCAAATTGGACCAAAACAACATCCATCTCTTCAACTGACATCTCATTAAAATCGACTAAATCAACTATAGTTTCTTCCTCCGTCATATATTCTACCCGACCACTTTCTGATAACACTATTGTGATAAACCCTCATGCTAAATATATTAGATTTACCAGCTATTAAAACCAAGTATAAAAAAATTGTTAACATAATGTGTAGGACCTTTTTTTTCAACCTTATCACGATACACAAGCTTAACACACGAAATAAAGACGTAAAGATGAAGTAAGAAAGGTGGTACAAGAGATATGTATGTCGTGTATGTAGAGACAAAGATAAGATGAAAAGAGCTTCTATTTCATAAGGAAAACACACACTTACACACTTAAGCACACACCTCAAATGTGTCATTTGAGGTGTATTTATACTACAAGAGATATACCCTAATGGGCTTGGCCAAGGGCCACGTTTTGGACTTGGATTGGGCTTGGATTACACGAACTTATAAAAGGCTAGCTTAACATAACTTCTAACCATTTAGCTTAGCCCAATCCACGAGCCCATTGACTATTCTATTACAATATCTAGCACACGTTACAAAGTTCCTAAACGTGAATGACCATCACTTTCTATTAATTACTATTAAGGCTAACAATCTCCCCCTAAGGGGTGGTCATTCAAAAGATGCTCCACTTGATAAGGTCTTTAGTCTTCTTGAGCTTGAACTTTGTGTGTTGACATAGAATAGTCTTGATTCATTGTTCCTTCATGCTTTGTGATCAGTTAATGGTGTTGTCTGCCATTTGTCAACTTCTTTGGGATAGGTGTCTCCACGTCTTTCTCCACCATGCTCATACTTCTTTTGACTTTGAGTTTCCAATGTTGTGAAGTTCTCTAGTCTTTAAACTTTGTAGATTCTTTGACATTGACGAAGAATCATCTTTCACTTTGTGTTGCCTTTGATTTTGGTGAGAACTTTCAAGTGTTGTTGTTGGTATGAGCATGTGGAGAGATGGTGCGGTCTTTCCTCCAAGGAACAATCATCAGTACCTGCATGAATATGTTAGTTGAAAAATACCAATCGATCATTGTGGACTTTTCTTAAAGAATTGACCACTACGATTGTTTTACTGATGAATGTCTTGATTCCATTCACCTTGGTCGGGCGAATCAGTCGCCCGAATCCCATTGAGGGACAATTATCATTACTATGAATAGATTCAAGTAACGACCCACGTCATCAGGATTCGATTCGTGAAAGAAATCTCCTTGGCGGGATTTCCAGCACTTACATGTTCGAATGTAGAGAGCATTAACAGCATAGTGTGAAAACACATCTCTAATTCTTACAAAGGCTATTCCTGAATTGGAGGCCCTCAAGAAGGCTAATACGATATACCGAGGTATATCTACAATTCAGTGAGTCGAGATACACACATCACCTCACGAATGTAGACCGTTTGAGACACACTAACCGTAATCCAAAAAGAATTACCGAAGTAACCTGTTGTCAGGGCTGCTTGATGTTGACCTTGGTAGGGGTTTCCATTCAATCATTGAGAATCACCATTGTGAATCCTCTTATAAATGTTCTCGGTAGATTGCTAAGATCTGCGTAGGACTCTAGAATATATCACTTGTGTTCTTATTGTTGAACAACAAGTGATGAAATATTAAGTGTTCCTAAGAGATCTTTTTATGAATCTCGTGGCTCTAGACTCGATTAGTCCATTTTGGTTTTCCTAAGCGGAGACTAGGGAGAGAGTCTCCTTCTTCAATACCAACAATCTCTAAGAGAAAGTCGATAGATTATGAAGGGTTCACAGTGAGAATGAAACAAATCCTTTTAAGAGGAATTGAGTGGCTAGAAGGTTAGGTGCAGTGCGTCACTGGGTCCATGACGTCTTTGTCTTCAATACCGTTGTCATCTTTGTGACAACCAGTAGCATATGAACTGAACCCGGTTTCTGCCCTAAGTTGAATCATGGTGGGCTATTTCTTTTCACCCTTTCATTACTTTTCTTTTTAATTCTTCAACCCCTTCTTTATCCTTTCTCACATTACTCCTTTTTTCAATCATACCTAAGCACTTCTAATACTAACTATGGGTATTGTCCTTGGGTAGATCCCTCCGGCTCTGGCGGATCATAGGACGGATTTTCCTATCCTTAGTCACCTTATAACTCCATGACTATCCTATGTTGCGATAAAACCTTTTTCTTGAAAATCTCTCAAAGTGTTTATGATTATAAAACATATTTTGTTATCACCTTGAGAGTTTTATATTTTTAGAAACAATCCCCTTCACATGTACTTATATTGTTTTAAATTAAATCTGCACAGTGAGGGTAGAGTTCGCACTTTTTGAATTGATCGACTTTCAATGAACAAGACCGATTGGAGACACGTTTACATCACTAATGAACTAGCTTGAAATTATTACCCGTCCTGGTCAAGTCCATAGAAAGTTTCTCGAGATGGTACATTTCATGACTTTGATTTCTCGTCAATTCATTGGTTACGACTGAGTCGAGCTCTTTTGAGATTCAAACAATGATCATTAAACATTTTTTATCACATTTTAATCACGTCTTCTCCCCCTCAAAAATAGCATATTCGTGATATTTTTGATATCAACGGATTAAACAACATTTTTTAGAATCTTTTGGGGAGACAAACGGATTTGATTTTAGCATGAAATTAGAACATTTTGGTTTTATACTCCCCCTTTAAGAAAGCATAATCAATAAAAGGTTTGGAGGGAGTTATCTTGAGCACATAATATTTTGAAAGATTTTGAAAAATATTTTTGAACAATCTTGAAAAGGTGCTCAAGATGATGATGATTTCTCACCAGTTTTAAATGTAGTGCACTGAAGCGTACACTAGTGTTTTTCTTTAGAAACACGAGTCTTGATTTGAAATAATCAAAAGTCATCATTTTTATTTTGGGTTTCGTACTGAAGTATACGAAAGCCATTTTCAAAAGATATTTTGAGAAACGACATGTTTTAGAAAACATTTAAGGAACTCTCGCTCAAGCATCTGTACATGTCGGTATCATTGTTGAATGACATTTCTAGAAACGTACAGAATATCGATTATACGAGAGACATGTCGTGAGAAGAGTATTTTTGGATTTTGATTTTATATTGTTTTTGTATTTTTTGAAAATTTTATATTTTTATATTTTGCATTTGTTGGTTTTTCAAATTTTGTATTTGGTTTTTCAAAAATATTTACAGCGAAACTTTTTGGAAATCATTTTCAAGAAGATTCAAGAAGACATTCTAACTCCTCAGGGGTTAGGCTTCGCATTCCAATTTATCTATTCTAAGTCATCAAATCATTCTTTTGGAAGGGCTTTAGTAAATAGATCGGCGAGTTGGTAATCTGTCTTCACAAAAAATAATTCAACAGTACCTTCTTCTACGTGCTCTTTGATGACGTGGTATCGGACTCGGATATGCTTAGTCTTTGAGTGATGAACAGGATTGCACGAGATAGCTATGGCACTTTTCGAGTCACAATACATAGGTATTTTATCAAAAGTAAAGCCATAATCTGTGAGTTGTGTTCTCATCCATAGAACTTGAGCACAACACGCAGATAGATACACATACTCGGCTTCAGCGATTGAAAGTGCAGTACAATCTTGTTTCTTTGAAGACCAGCTTACTAACTTTTCACCCAAAAATTGTGCTCCTCCTGATGTACTTTTTGCTGTAACTTGATCACCTGCGTGGTCCGCATCTAAAAAGGCGATTAGATCAAATCCGGATTCCTTCGGATACCAAAGTCCCATGTGAATGGATGTCTTCAAGTACCGAAAGATCCTTTTAACCTCTTTGAGGTGAAGTTCGGTAGGCTTTGCCTGAAACCGTGCTAATAAGTAAACACCAAAATGAATGTCGGGTCGACTAGCAGTGAGGTACATGAGAGAACCAATCATGCTCCGATATTTATTCAGATCAATAGGTTTCCCAAATAAAATGGCTCTAATTTTTGGTGAAGTTACCATTGGTGTATCGACCGAATCACAATTATCCATTCCATGTTTTTTCAAAATCTCAATTGTATACTTAGATTGATTAATGAAAATTCCACGAGGGGATTAATGAATTTGTAAACCAAGAAAAAAATTTAGTTCCCCCATTATGGACATTTCAAATTTGCTTTTCATGAGATTTTCAAAGTGTTTTGAAAGATTCGGATTAGTGGACCCAAAAATAATGTCGTCCACGTAAATCTGAACATACAAAATGTCATTATTGTATTTTCGAGTAAACAAGGTAGGATCAACAGTTCCTTTGGTGAAGTTGTTTTTTATCAAGAAAGAGGACAGTTCGTCATACCACGCTCTCGGAGCTTGTTTCAAACCATAGATTACCTTTTTGAGTTTGTAGACGTAGTCTGGACGTTCCATGTCAATGAAGCCTTCTGGCTGACTCACATACACTTCTTATTTAAGAGTTCCATTCAAGAATGCGGTCTTGATGTTCATAAGATAAACCCTGATGTTTTTGTGAGCTGCATAGGCTAAGAAAATCATGACTGCTTCAAGTCTGGCTACCGGCGTGAATGCTTCTTCAAAATCTATTCCTTCTTCCTGTATGTGTCCTTTATCCACAAGATGAGTTTTATTGCGAATTACAGTCAATTCTTCATCCTTTTTGTTCTTCCATAACCATTTGAGATCAATGACTCGAATGTCAATTGGTCTTGGAACCAGATCCCAAGAGTCATGTAGACGGTATTAGAGAAGTTCCTCCTACATTGCTTCTATCCAAGCTTTTTCTGCCATTGCCTCTTGAATGTTCTTTGGTTCTTTATTGCTAATTGAGCAAAGGTAAATGCACAAGTCGCAGTCTGTGGCAAGTTGGCGTCTCGTCTGAATTGGCCTTGAAGGTTCACCAATAAATTGTTTAATTGTGTAACATATTGGATTTTACAAACACATCATAACATATAAAAGTGGGGCATATGGTTTGAAGGTTTAGAGAGAGAAAGTAGGATGGGAGCCTTTCTAGAGAGAGAAAGTGAAAGAAAACATAGAAGGTTAGATTCAGTGAAAGGTCCAACCCTCTACCTTGGGAGGTAGAGGGTATTTATAGTTACATACTACACGGCCTCCTTCGGACTGTGGATCAGGCATACAGTGGGTAAAGACCCGTCCTTCCTCCACGGTGTTACACTAAACTAATAACTAAGCTATCAACTAACTAATTGACTACTTAATAACGTAAATAATGATATATCTACGAGCTAACTTATGCTAGATTATATTTGGGGTGACCGACACTTCACAATGGATTTCCAATTCCTAACAATCTCCCCCTAAGGGAGGTCACCCCATGTTTTACATTTTGAATCCTAGCATTCTAATTTATCTTCAGTCTTGAGCTGGTAGACTTTAATTCTTCACTTCCGCAATCTTTGTGCTTAAGTAGTGACTCTTCATAGTCCGATTAATTTGTACTTTTAGTGGAGGTCTTTGAACTGGTCCACATCTTGATGATCTTCGAGCTAACTTTGAGATCATCAGCCACAGTAAATCTCTGGATCACGCTTTGTTGTGTTGCCATCACGTGATGTTGTGACGTTTGGACCGACATGCTCACACTTTCAGGATCATGACATCTTTCCATCAGAGTAGCGGAAGCTTTACTGACTCATGATATTTGCAGCAGCGTAGCGGAAACATAGTATAAAAATATCAAAGCCAGGTTCTGTAGATATGCACAAGTCATGATTTCTTCAATTAAGTATGGATGCTGTGAGCATGCGGCTTTGGATTGAATTCTCAATTCTGATCAGCTGCAACCGTCCAAATGTACCTGCAAACAACAGTTAGCAATAAAACACATGAAAGTGTCTTTGATCACTTTCGTTGAATTGAGGTACACGACCCACGGTTCCCCGTTGATCAGTACAAGTACTACCTGTGATCAGGTAGGATTCCTAAGGAGATGTTGTTCTAGTTGTTCTCAAACCGGAACGCCTCAAAGAAGACAACACGGAGTGAGTGAACCAGCGAATTGAGATTCACTGATTGATGAAAAATTGATTTGAAAAACAATCGTGTATTGCTTGAAGAAAGAGTTTTGCAATACGACGAAGGTTTTATGAGAAGGATCGATTTTCAATCAAAATACTTTTTGTATTAGAAAATGAGTACACATTCGATGTGCTAGAGAAAATAAGAGATTTACACATCGAACGGTTTTTCCAAAAGTATTTTTCAATCACAGATGCTTTTTGTGTTTGAAAATGAATACACATTCGATGTGCTAGAGAAAAGAAGAGATTTGCACATCGAACGGTTTTTCCAAAAGTATTCGTCAATTCATCTCCTGGACCAAGGTTGATTCACGAGTGAATCGCCCCATCGTTTCTATCCAGTTGTCACAAGCTTGATTCTTGAAGAATCTCACATGTTACCCACCAAGAGCTTGTTTGATGTTGGCTCTAGAAGGATTTTCATCTTCATTGTGAATATTTTTTACATATCACTCGGATGTTCTGGCAATACCACAAGGATAATGCGTAGGACTCTTAATATATTCTTACTTTCCACATTGTGTGAAACAGCAAGTCTTCATTAATTTTGTGTCCTAATGAGATATTGTGGATGATCTCTTGGCTCTAGACTCAATAGTGCACATTTGGTTTCCTATGCCGGATACTAGGGAGAGGGTCTCCTTCTTCAATATCAACAGTCTCTAAGAGAAAGTCGATATATTATGTAGGTTCCCCGTGAGAATGAAACAAGTCCTTTTAAGATGAACTTGAGTAGCTTGGGAAGTTTAGTGCAATGCATCACTGGTTCCATGACGTCTTGTCTTCAATACCAGTGTTACCTTGGTAACCACCAGTAGCATATGTATTGAACCCGGTTTCTGCCCTAAGGTTGAATTAATGGATGGCTATTTCTTTTCACCCTTTTCACATTCAATTCTTTTTCATTCTTCAACCCCTTAAGTGCTTACCGAGATTTCATAACTAGAACCTTGTTGGGTTTATTCCAGTACTAGCTCTGTCTCAGTCCACACTCTTCCGATAAATCACTTTTCTCCTTTTTTTCATCATACCTAAGGACTTCTACACTAACTAGTGGATTGTCCTTGGGTAGATCCCTCCGGCTCTGGCGGGATCGTGGGAACGAATACCTAACCTAACCATCCTTATAACACCATGCATAAAGTAAATTGGTCGGTCTTTTGGTATTGTTCTTTCCTTCATGAAACCAATTGAAAAATCAATCAAGGTACTTGTGATATAATATCAAAGCATTTTGTACCTTAATTGTTTTTGATCTTTTTAGAAATGCTCCCCCTCAGCATGTGCATATGATTTTGAAATTGTTTAGCACATGGAAGCAAGAGTTCTTTGAAATTATTTCTTGATCACAATTTCCTTAGAAAAAGCCATTTGAATTTCTTTGGTAAATTCTCTCCCTCAATATGTGCGTATGATATTTTAAATCATTTTATCACATAGAGGAAAGAGTTCTTTTGAAGTACAACCACGATCACAAAAGCCATTAAGAAACCATTTTCTCCCCCTCAATATGTGCATCGATAAACGAAAGAGTTTTGCACATATTAGAGAGAACTTGCACTTTTAATCAAAACGATCATCATTTATCAGATTTCATAATTAAATCACAATTTTCCCCCGATCAAAAATATCAAACCCTTTGAGATTTTGAATGTCAAGTGATTTAATCAGGTTTAGTAAACATGGGAGAAAATGTGGCCTGGTTTAAATACTCATCTAGTTTTTGGGTAAATGCTCCTCCTCAATCATGTGCAGCATGTATATGAAATCGTTTGGCACATGGAGGCAGGAGTGTCTTTAAAGGACTAAAACAGATTTGAGATTTAAATCACGATCTCTCCCCCGATCAAAAATTTCAAACCCTTTGAGATTTGTGATCCCAATTGATTTAAATTATTTAGAAAAGTTTGGGGAAAGACGTGGCCTGATTTAATATAGAAAAATGACTGAAATGGATCAATTTAAGACATTTAAAGATTGTTAGTGTCAGGTATGAAAGTTTTAAGATATCTTTAAGTAAAATAAAACAATTTCACAATCAAACAAGAACAGAAAAAATTTCATTTTGAAAGATCTTTGAGTTTTAAAGAAAATCATACCATGACATAACATTAAATCTTTAGGTCACCACTTATTATTGTACAAACCGGAGTCAATGAAAATATTTTATTTGAAATCACTCTCCCCCTCAATCGATGACCGTAGTCAATGATTGATTGACTTAAGTTTTGATAAAATGAAGTCCGGTGATTTCCAAAATTAAGTCCAAATTATTTTCAAAACAATATTTTTCCATTTTCAAAACAACATTTTCAAAATTGTTTTAAGAAAAATGGTATCATCCACTATTAATCCTGCACAAAGATACGTTAGATGGTTGAGCTTCTTTTGTTGTTGTTGCTGGAGGTTTGGAAGAAAACCGTCTGCTGATGCAGTGAGACTTCTGACGTTGCATTTTTTTCATGCCAACTCTCCATAGAGGTCAAATTAAGCTCCGTTTCTTAATTTGATGATGAAGAAAACCATCTGCTGATGCAGTGAGACCTCTTAAGTTGCATTTTTTTCATGCCAACTCTCCATAGAGATCAAATTAAGCTCCGTTTCTTCATTGTCGATCTAAGAAATAGTTACCCTTTCCTTTCGGCATCCAATCATCTTCTATTGTGGGATCCGGATCGGGAACATTCTTATATACCAATATACCTGCATACGTTAGAGAACACACATACAGATATATGGTGGTCGACAACACTCACACAACAATCAACTAATAAAAGTCAATTCAACATATCAATCAGTTCATATAAAGCATGGGAATAATGTGTTTATCAAACTCTAATCATCTAATCTTAACAGTCATATCCGAGGCACCTAGTCCTTCAACGTAGGTTAACATCTTTTTCAGTTAAGCATATAGGATAATTAGATAAGCCCGATAGATGATATCAATTTGAAAACATTCCCCCCCCCCCAATCAATGACTCATTTTCTGAAAAGTTTTAAAAGCGCTGAAGTCATTGATTGGGTTTTGCAAATTTATTAAAATTCTGATTATGATTGATTTTCAAGCAAACTCAATTACCACCATTTAGTTAAAACAAATATTTTTCTGAAGAATTTTAGAAGGAAAACTATTTGAGTAGGAACAGCAGTCCTTCGACATACTTTCCTCATTTTGTATTAGGATAAGTGCACGAAATTTTTGAAAAATGGTTTAGCGCAGCACTTTCCTTCCTTGAAGAGCGGGTTGCTATCTGAAATAATAGCAAACCATGGTTTAAGCACAGGTTACAGTCTGAAGTAACTGGAAGCCATATTTAGAGACATGATATGAAAAGAAATATTTACACCTCCTGCTCGAACTTCATCTAAAGTCCCGTGCCATTGTTGAGTGACATTTCTAAGACCGTAGATGTTATCGATACCAGAAGACATGTCTTTGAAAAACAATATTTTTGGAATTTTTCAAATTTTCTGTTTTTTTTTTCTTTTTCTTTTTGTATATATATTGTTATATATATATATATATATATATATATATATATATATATATATATATATATATATATATATATATATATATATATATATATATATATATATATATATATATATATATATTTGTATTATGGTTTTTGAAAACTATTTACAAAGATAGAGAAATAGTTTAAGAGGATGATGACTTCTATCTTCTACAAAGTGTTGTACGATATCCTTATCTCGGTACTCGTATCATCGTCCTTCTTAAACTACATCATCCTCTTTGTATATATTTATCGAAAAGCAAAATACAAATTTAAAAAAAATAAAAAAAAAATTAAAATAACAAATGAAAGGTTAGATTCTAAGAAGCACCACCCTTCCCCTAGTGGGAAGGGTATTTATAGTTACAAACAAATACCATGACATAACATTATATCGAAGATGTCGATAAGAAATATCATCTCATGTACCAAATATTCTTCTCACATTTCTTCCAACTGAATGCTGAAGTAAGACATACCAAAAGTCTCCAGAGACCACTTCCCCCAAATAGTTGGAATAATACATCCTTCCCCCAAATATTTGGAATAATATATCCTTCCCCCAAATAGTTGGAATAATACACCAAAGGCTACGAGTTAAACAGAGTTTCTCGGTTATGACCATAGTCTTTCCGGGATAACTTCAATCAGGTAGAAGTGTTAAGTTCATCAAGTGTACTCATTGTGCTTTTAGATATATGTCTCCTTCCCCCTTGCTGGTTTTGATACCTCAGAATCAGCAAAACATAATATACCCATAAACTCGAAATCTTGTGAGAAGAACTCAAATAGCCCAAATGAATCTTGTGAGAATCAACTGCAATAGAAACACTCCCTGACTATCTTTACCAACCCATATGTGGACAAATTGAAGTGACCAGTGATGAAGCAAACCCGATATATCAAACTTGAATCTGAAGTCGAATTCACCACATTTGTATCTTAAGCTTGCACTTAATGATGGAAGAACGGTGTTGAGAATTTATGCTTCAAGCAAATCTCTAAGTACTCACTACTCAAACAAAGTATGAGAAATTAACACCTCTTATGATTATCCACACCGTCATCTGCGTGTGACACTGAGTAAAACAACGTAACTCCTAATAGTGATAGTTAACCAAGTCTTCAACCATCTACCCCGACTGCTGGTAACTAGACAAACCAAGTCTTCAACTCAATTTCTTAAGCCCGAGCAAGTTATCAAATAAGAACACGCCTTTGTGAAAGTCAACTTCAATCTCAAATAAGTGATAAATGATTAATTCTAAAGTAATCAACTTGTGTCAAATGCCCACCACGTGATGTTCATGTGGTTGATACATAGCGTGCACATTGATAGGAACAATAATCCGTGAAGATTTGGCAGAGGAATACCAAAGAGCGGATCATTATTCATGAACAATAATCCGTGAAGATTTGGCAAATGAATACCAAAGAGCATATTATTATTCAATAGTGCAACTACAATATATTGATAGTCATTATCAACGCCTTGTGAAGTAACTGGAGATAAGGTTTCTTGAGAATTTCGAGAAGTACTTCTTAGATGGTGAACCAGTTGAGTCAGTAGGAACCGGAGCAGGAGCATCAGGAACTGGATGATCAACATTCGTTAGAGGTTGGAAGCACTCATCAAACATATCTTGAAACAATGAATCCCAGTTATCCTTAGTAAGTGAAGCATTAGGCGTTGAAGGAGATTCGTATGACCATAATTCAAGCATCCATCAACATGTAGTATATGCACTCTTCTCCCCCTAAAAAATTGCATCCGAAGTTGCCATTTTTGAATTAAACAAGTGAATAAGAATATACACCAATGAACGTAGATCCACTTGAGGGTTGAAAGAGCGTGGGAAAAACATGAAGCTTGTTGACGAAGAATGTCGATGAGAATGGTCATAACATGAAGATTTCTCTTCTTTTGAAGATAAAGCGCACTGAAGCGAACACCTTTCTTTTCTTTGAGGAACGGGGCCTGAAGAGTTATCTGCAGACGCCATAGTGTTGAAGAACGAGGCTTGAACTGATGTGAACAGACGTCATAAGAAGATTTCTCTTCTTTCGAAGATAAAGCGCACTGAAACGTACACTTTTCTTTTCTTTAGAGTACGAGGCTTGAACTATTGTGTTCAAACGTCATAGCAGATTGAATATCAAGGTTGAGTTACTTGAACTCGTGAGTTATGAGATATCAATCCATTTGTTATCCATACTTTAAGCCAGTCCATGTAGTGAAGGATCGAAGTATCTGCAACTGAGTAAGGATTACCTGCACTAACATTACAAGCTTGATTGCATATATATTGGTTAGTGACATTAGTATCCAAACCCTTTGGGGTTTCACGGTAAACCTTGATTTTGCCATCGGTAAACAACTTTCCGGTAGGTATCCACCTAAGTCCAGCATTCTTAAACACTCTACCAGACAGTATCCACTTATGGCAAGGTCTAAAATTGTTAGGCATCTTATGCATAGTGGAAGACTTATCCTTATTCCTAGTTTACAAAGATTTAGAAGTTGGTATCCATCTAGGCAAAGTTTTTGGTTTGTTTTGCTTCATATGCACCGTAGATGACTTAGTGAAAATCCCAGACTTAACATGTTGAACCTTTGCATGAGCATTTACTTTCTTTAGGGATTTTGAAAAACAATTATCATGATTTGCCCTAAAGATGCATTTCAGACAATTTGAGCAAACAACTTTTTTGGATTCAAGCAATGATCTAGAGTTCTTAGAGTGATCTGCTATGGGAATAGCTTTATTCGAAACGTAACTACTCTTAGATCCAAGCCAATCCCTAGTCTTTAGTTGAGTGTTCCTAGGTAATGGTTTAAGACTACTAGCAGTGCCTTGAAATCTCGTAGAATTCATCACCCTAGGTCTAGCACCTAAAATTCCGTCTTTTTGAATATGTGCCTTTTTCTTAGCTTCTTCTAGATCATAGTTCTTGAACAAGTCATTCATATCATGTGAATTCTTAGGCAAATAAGGTAAAGTGACTGGTTTTGACAAAACTTGTTTCACATCAACTTGGGAGGCAAACCGTGTTTTTGAAAATTTTGTTCTTTCAGATATAAATGCAGTAGGCTACCTAACAAAACCGGTCTCTAATGGAATGAGAAGTTTGCTTCCCAAGGTTGATGTTTTTGTAAACTTAGTGTTCACACTTTTCCCTACAGTTTTCCTAAGCTCATTCTTTAAAGCAACTATCGCAAAACTCTTATCCTGAAGTTGAGCTTTGAGTTCATCAATTTTTGCTATCAAAGATTTTGTTTGTTCCATTGACTTTGTTCTAGCTTCTTTGATAGAGTCACTTAGTTCTATGTGATGCTTTCTCAAGTCTCATTTTCCTTTTGTAATTTGGCCACACAAACCGCTAATTCATCATTTCTCATTTGAATATCATCAGTAGCATTAACATCAGAATTAATTGTAACCAAATTACTTTTCACATGCATATCAGAAATATGTTTCTTCAAATTGTTGATAGTCGAGTTTTTGGCTTGAAGTTGAGCTTTTAAATCATTTATTTCAAAATATTCACGAAATTGAGAAATTCGGATTGTTACATGGTTTTTTAGTTTGAAAACTTTCCTCTTTTCTTTGTATTGCAAATTCAAGTGAAATGCAATGTTTTTCAAGTTTTGAGAATTTGTTTGAAAGTTCATCAAAAGCCTTTTAATCAACCATATCATATATTTTGAAATTATTAGTCTCAACCTCAACCAAGAAACATTTATCAGAGTCATGTTCGGCATTAAGATCAGTTTGTTTAGGTACATTAGCATATGTATTATGTTGAACAGTTAAGGGTACCTCGTCACATGACACATGTTCATTTGTTGGTCTGATATTTGCATCCACATCATGGGTAACAAGAGTCACTGAACTACTGGCTATTTCAAGCTTATCCGTATCGAGCCTCTGTATTCGGTGTCAACTTATCCAACATCTGTTGCTTTACCCGACTCAACACTACAATCTCTTGATTGCACTCGACATTCATTCACCCTTCGATTTCATTATCCACATCTTGTCAGAGTGAGCAGTTACTTGAACTGCGGTTACATCATTCTTTGTTGTCTCTGTTATTCGCATTCAGCAACACCCGATCTTTCAACGATACATTACGACTCATCACAACTATCTCTCAACCGCACGACACTCATCCACAATTTCATCTTTCAGAGTAACTTCCTCAATATACTTCTCCACATTATCCATGAGATGGAAAGTGTCTCTATGAACACGCTAATTTCCATTCCAGTGTATCTCTTGAAAGACATTTCAGTCATGTCTTGATCATAATCAGATGTAAATTCCCCACTGATGAATGATTGAAATTGGTTGTGGATCACTTGAAGTGCAGCACTGGAACTATCCTTTTGAACCTTTTCTTTATCAAGTTGTTGTTCCAATTGTTCTAAGTTCAATAGTAATGTTCCCGTTAATGTGGATAAATATTGATGGAAAAGGGCATTGCATGTTCGTTCCATACATATCGTGAGTAACATGAGATGTGAGTGAAGTTGTTGATAAGTTTCAATGCTACTTTCCTTTTGCATGGCATTTTAGAGTCTAAACATGTGCAATTCTCTCTCTTCAGACTCTGAGCACGAAGATCTCACATCCTCATTGATTGATTCAATCATCTTTTACCGTTCAGTGTAGCATACATTATCATTGTTGTCCACATCATCATACAATTTAAGTACTTCCCGAATCACAGAATCAGGAGTGTAAGACATGATGTTGCTGTGTACACGGTATTTTACAAGTCTGTGATTTAAACCGAGAAATAGGATCTTTCGCGGGATTTTACTAAAATCAAGACCAAACCGTTAAGCAATGACCAATAGAACGTGTTAAAATGACTAATGGATTGACACAATGATAGACAATTGTGTGTTAGGTCTTATGATTGTTTGTAGGATTAGTATAGATGTTGTTTGGTTGTGATTTGGGTTGGTTGTTGCACGATTTTACAGAGAAAAAAACTTAAAAACCTCAATAACTTCTGTTCAGAGCGGATTTAGGCCTCAAAGGTTAGTTCTTTCGGCGTGCCATTCTCCTCGTTCTCACGGTCATTTTGATGGGTAGAACGCTGAAAATGGAGTTACGGTTCAAAAGTTATGGCCGTTTGAAGTTTTGTCGGGAAAAGTCAACCAAACGCACTGATGACAAATCGCTTGAGACAAGTCGCTGGAGTGACAAGTTGCTAGAAAGCCAAGTCTCTAGAGGGACAAATTGCTAGAGAGACAAGTCGCTAGAGTGACAAGTTGCTAGAAAGCCAAGTCGCTAGAGGGACAAATCGCTAGAAAGACAATTCGCTAGTGACACAAGTCGCTATGAAGATAAATCGCTAGTGACAAGTCGCTAGACACAGAATTTCTTTGGAGTAACAACTCGCTAGAAGGACAAGTCGCTAGTGACAAATCGCTAGACAAAACAGTACGTCCACTACTTTGTCCTTTTGTCGTTTTGTCTCAAGAGACAAATCGCTTAGTGCACAAGTCGCTTCACACAACACAGACAAGTCGCTTAAAACATAGAGACAAGTCGCTATGAAGAAATGAAGTACGAGACTCAAGTCGCTAGGATGAAATATTCAAAAGCACCACTTTTCAATCCATAAACAACCCAACGACGCTGATTCAAGCCTTCCAAATCAAAACCTAAGCACTTATAATGATTCTAAACACAAAAGTACAATCAAAATCCAAACTTTAACATTAGAAATGGTCCAAATGATGCAAATACCACTAAAATTTTTCAAACCCAAAAACCATATAAAACCACTAGAAATCCAAGAACATGTAAGAGAGATGATCAAACCATGGCTCTTGATACCAATTGTAACATATTGGATTTCATAAACACATCATAACATATAAAAGTGGGGCGTATGGTTTGAAGGTATAGAGAGAGAAAGTAGGATGGGAGCCTTTCTAGAGAGAGAAAGTGAAAGAAAACATAGAAGGTATTTATAGTTACATACTACACGTCCTCCTTCAAACTGTGGATCAGGCATACAATGGGTAAAGACCCGTCCTTCCTCCACGGTGTTACACTAAACTAATAACTAAGCTATCAACTAACTAATTGACTACTTAATAATGTAAATAACGATATGTCTACGAGCTAACTTATGCTAGATTATATTTGGGGTGACCAACACTTCACAATGGAATTTCCAATTCCTAACAAATTGGATGGTATTTTGTCCACTTGAGCGTAGAAGGATACCGTGTATTTAACGTATGTGAGTTAGATGGTTCTCGTAAGCTTAAAGATGATTCAGCTGATTCCATAGCAAACGGGTTTTCGAATACATGTTCATCTAACGTTGCATCGTTTTGGTTTTGTGTAGGTTCTTCTTGAAATGATATGTTTTGGTTTTGCTCATCAACTGTTGGTAGACCGATTTCAAGAGTTGGAGTTGTTGTAGATGATGTTAATGGAGTTGGAGCATTGGTTTCGACTGTGGTAGATGCATCTTCTGTTGGTGGTGGTGGTTGATTTTGAGCGGGTGCAGCGGAATGATAGTTTGATGCATTTGTCGAAGTTCCACCATAGTATTCATCGAACATTAACTTAAAGAAATTCTCCCATTCTTGTTTTGAAGGTTTGTGAAATGAAGTTGATGGAGCTCTTTGAGGTACGAGTCCTAAACTGATGTGTCCAGAAGTCTGCAAGTTAGGTTTGGGTCCTAATTTGTTTTGATTAGAAGCCATCGGGTTAAGCGCAGGTTCTAGAGCGAGTCTCTCAGAAGCCATATGTGAAAGTTCGTCAAAATTCACATTCATGGTCTCCATTATCTTCCTAGTTCTTCTGTTATACACCCTGAATGTCCTCAAGTTATCTGAGTATCCAATGAAGATTCCAATGTCACTTTTAGCTTTCAGTTTACCTAGATCTTCTCTATCGTTGATAGCACAAGGTGCAAACACGTGAAGGTAAGAGACGTCAGGTTTTCTGTTGTTCACTAGTTCATATGGGGTTTTATTGAATCTTGGATGGATTAGGGATCGATTCTGAGTGAAACAAGCATTAGCAACAAAGCATCGACCCATAGAAATAATGGTGCACTAGAATAAATTAGCATTGTACGAGCAGCTTCCACAAGTGTTCGATTTCTTCTTTCAACTACCCCATTCTGCTGTGGAGTTCTAACAACTGATGTCGGATGTGTGATTCCAACATCTTAAAAATAAGTTCTTAACTCGATTTGTAAATTATGTGCCGTTGTATGCATTCATGGAGCTTGAAGAAGTACTTGAATACGCCGAAAGGTGATGATGATGCACGGTGCCCGTCTTTTGATCTCAGAAATCTAACCCATGTATATCTTGAATAGTCATCGACGATAACAAGAATATACATTTTCCCATTAATGCTTTCAACTCTCATTGGGCCACATAAGTCCATGTGCAACATATTCAACTTTGCTGATGAACTAGGTACGGATTTGGGTTTATATGATGCTTTTTTGCTTTTTCCTTGTTCGCATGATGGACATAAGTGATCCTTGGAGTATTTGAACTTTGGAAGTCCGTTAACGATGTTGTCTTTGGCAAGTTTGTTGATAGTGTCGAAATTGAGATGGGATAATCTTCTATGCCACAACCAGGACTTTGTTTCGGATGCTCGTGTCATAAGACATATTGGAGATGAAGAGGCCATTTGGTTAATGTCGATAACATACAAGCTTGTGTCACGATTCCTGTAACATATTGGATTTCATAAACACATTGAACCATGACAAATATGGGGCGTATGAATATATGGTTTTAGAGAGAGAAAGTTTAGAGGTTTAGGAAGCTTAGTGAGAGAAAGAAAAATCTTATTATGAGCTTCAACCCTCTACCTTGGGAGGTAGAGGGTATTTATAGTATCTTACAAAATACGCCTCCTACGGGCTGTGGATCAAGCATACAGTGGGTAAAGACCCGTCCGTCCTCCACGGTGTTACTTAACAAGATACTAACTAACATAAAATAACTACAACTACGAGCTTTCTAACGATTACATATACTTGAGGTGACCGACACTTTAACAACTGGATTTTCTAAATCCTAACAATCTCCCCCTAAGGGAGGTCACCTCAACTTACAACGAATACAAACAGATATTACATATGATTATTATAGAATTCTTGATTAAGTTCTTTGCTCATTTTCCCGTAGTCTTTGATTCTTCATGTTTTGCATGTTTTGTTAATCCAAGTGGAGGTCTTTAACTGATCCATGTGATGATGAGTTTTGAGCTAACTTTGAGATCATCAGCTACCATGAATCTTTGACTCTTCCTTTATAGTGTTGACATTATGTGAAGTTGTGACATTGGACCGACATGCTCACATTCTGGATCATGATTTCTTCTAATAAGAGTAGCGGAAGTTTTAGTTGATTCATGATATTTGCAGCAGCGTAGCAGAAGCATGGAGTGAAAATACCAGAGTCGTTGATGCACTTATCATGATTTCTTTAGAAATGAATGTGTTGTGTGAGCATGCGGCTATGGATTGACCTCTCAATTCTGATTAGCTGCAAACGTCGGGTGTACCTACATACAACAGTTAGCAATAAAGTGCACGAAAGCGTCTTTGATCACTTTCATTGAATTGAGGTACACGACCCACGGTTCCCGTTGATCGTACAAATCCGCACTGTGATCGGTATAATTCGAAGAATCTCCTTGCGGGGTTTCACAAATGCTCTAGCCGTTCTCAAACCGGAACATCTCAAAGAAGACAACACGGAGTGAGTGAACCAAATAATGAGATTCACTTATTGATAAAAAGAGATTTGAAAAACAATCGTGTACTGCTCAATATAAAGTGTTTTTGCAATACAAAGAAGGTTTTAAGGAAAATCAATTATCAATCATAAACACCTTTTATTTTTGATATATTAATACATAGTCGATGTGCTAGAGAAAAGAATTTTAAGCACAACAACCGGTTTTTCAAAGGTATCCGTCAATCCATTTCCTGGACCAAGGTTGATTCAATAATGAATCGCCCCATTGTTTCAATCCAGTTGTCACAAGTTTGATCTATTGGATAGATCTCACAAGTTACCTACCAAGAGCTTGTTTGATGTTGGCTCTAGAAGGATTTCCATCTTCATCGTGAATATTTTACATATCACTCAGATGTTCTGGAAATACCACAAGGATAATGCGTAGGACTCTTAAGATATAATCTCACTTTCCACATTGTGTGAAACAGTAAGTCTTCTTTAATTTTATGTCCTAATGAGATTTATTGATGATCTCGTGGCTCTAGACTCAATAGTGCACATTTGGTTCCTATGCTGGAGACTAGGGAGAGGGTCTCCTTCTTCAATATCAACAATCTCTAAGAGAAAGTCGATAGATATTGTAGGTTCCCCATGAAAATGAAACAAGTCCTTTTAAGAGGAACTTGAGTAGCTTGGGAAGTTGTAGTGCAGTGTGTCACTGGGTCCATGACGTCTTGTCTTCAATACCGGTGTTACCTTAGTAACCACCAGTAGCATATGAATTGAACCCGGTTTCTGACCTAAGGTTGAATTATTGGAGGGCTATTTCTTTTCACCCTTTTCACATTCAATTCTTTTTCATTCTTCAACCCCTTCAGTGCTTACCGAGATTTCATAACTAGAATTTTATTGGGTTTATTCCAGTTCTAGCTCTATCTCAGTCCGCACTCTTCCCATTTCTCACTTTTCTCCTTTTTTTTCATCATACCTAAGGACTTCTACACTATCTAGTGGATTGTCCCTGGGTAGATCCCTCCAGCTCTAGCGAGATCGTGGGAATGAATACGTAACCTAACCATCCTTATATCTCCATGCATAAAATAAATTTGGTCGGTCTTTTTGGTATTGTTCTTCTGCCATTGAAACCATTCGAAAACCGTTTGAATAATCAATCCAGATACTTGTGATCTATGATCAAAGAATTTTGTATCTGAATTGTTTTTGATATTTCAGAAAAACCTCCCCCTCAACATGTACATCGTATGTTTGAAATCGTTTTGGCACATGGAGGCAAGAGGATTTGAAAATCTTCAGATTGAGAATTAATAATTCACTTCTTTGATCAACATTTTCTAAAAATATCGACATCACTTTCCCGATGAAAATTAGTATTTTAAATACTTTGTTAAAGATATTTTTGGGAAAGGATGTGGTTTTCAAAAAGTTGCCCCCCCTCAATATGTGCATCGAGATATTTGAAATAATTTTAACACATAGAGGGAGAACCTGCACTTAGAGACAAATCAATCACGTTTCAACCCTTTTTGGTTTGATACAGATGCTCCCCCTTAACATGTGCGTGGAAAAATTGAAATCGTTTGGCACATTTAGGGAGGAGAGCTTACTAATCACCTACAAAACCATTTATCTAATTATCAGTTTAAATCCAATTTAAATCACAATATTCTCCCCTGATCACAATTTTCAAATCCATTGAGATTTGTGATCTCTATTGATTTAAATTAATTTTGAAAACTTTGGAGGAGAATTGTGACTTGCTTTTGAAAAATATTTTAACTGATAAGGATCAGATTTTAAGACTTTAAACTCCAATGTTCAGGCATGCTTGAGTATCTTATGAAAACATAACATTACCCCCCCTCAATCATTCTCCCCCTCAATCAATGACATAAGTTGTTGATTGAGTGATAGAGATTTTGACAAATGACAATTCCAGATGATTTTCAAAAATTGGGTCCGAGTTATTTTTCAAAGCTATTTAGTTTTCATCGGATAACAAATATGTAGGATCATAATATTATTGTGTTATGATGATTCGGGTGGTCTTGGATAATGGAAATACATGTTAGACATTTTAGAGAGAGAAAGTAGAGAGATGGTGTTCTTGGTAGAGAGTTGGTTCAATAAAAAAGAAAGGTTAGATTCCAAGCCACACCCCTTCCAAGGATGGAAGGGGTATTTATAGTTACAAGACAACATGACCTCCGACGGACTGTGGATCGTGTATCAGATGGGTAAAGACCGTCCTTCCTCCACGGTGTTACTCTAAACTAATCTACGCTACAAACTAACTAATTAACTACTAAATAACATAAATAACTACAAGTCTACGAGCTAACATATGCTAGACTATAATTGGGGTGACCGACACTTTAACATGGAATTTCCAATTCCTAACAATCTCCCCCTAAGGGAGGTCACCCCATGAAATACATTTTGCATCCTAGCATTCTTTCTTTGTCTTTGTTCTTGAGCTCGTAGACTTCAATTCTTCAATTCCGCAATCTTTGTGCATTAGTAGTGATTCTTCAAAGTCCGCATTGATTTGTACTTTAAGTGGAGGCCTTTAACTGATCTACATCTTTGATGATCTTCGAGCTTTCATTGAGATCATCACCCACAGTAAATCTCTGGATCACCCTTTGTTGTGTTGCCATCATGTGACGTTGTGACTTTTGGACCGACATGCTCACACTTTCTGGATCATGACATCTTTTTTATCAGAGTAGCGGAAGCTTTACTAGCTCATGATATTTGCAGGAGCGTAGCGGAAACATCGTATAAAAATATCAAAGCCAGGTTCTGTAGATATGCACAAGTCATGATTTCTTCAATTAAGTGTGGATGCTGTGTGATTGGTTCCCAAACCGTCAAGTTTTCTCACACAAGCTAGCCACTTGTGAATGGCTAACCGTAAGAAACTTAAAACAGTTCAGACACCAATGCAATGAAGATCAGGAGAATATAATGAATTCCCGGGTCGTTAAGTCCCACGGAGACTCAATGGTGTGTAAACTTGATTAGATGATAGAATGATCACTAAGGATAGTGATCAGTAAGGATTTGGATTGGAAATTACACTACTGATTGAATGGAAAGATATTTGGACACAGAATTGGAAAGCACAACAATCGACACAACAATTCGTAAATACGTGCGTTTAAAAACTACGTAAACGTACCAAATTAAAAATGAGATCTAAGAAATAAAAAACCTAAAAATATGAAAATGACATTTTTGGAATCCTAAAAATAAAAGAAAATTATTAGAAAAAGAAAATTATTTTTATAACTATTTATTTAATTATTATTAATTAAAACTATTTTAAACTATTTAATAATAACCTAAAATAAGAGAAAATATGAAATAAGGATAGAAAAATAAAATTATGATTCAGAAAAATCTAAAATATTATAAAACTTATTTTAAAACTAAAAATATATTTTTTACACTTTTTATATATTTATTACTAATTAATTACTATTTAAAATACACTTAAATACTAGAAAATATAAAAATAACCTGGAAAAATAAAATTTTAACTTGGAAAAATCTAAAATATTATAAAACTAATTTTAGAACTGAAAAGATATTTTTTATGCTTTTTAATTATTTATTACTAATTATTTAATACTTTTAACTATTTAAAATTATAATAAATACTAAACAGATTATGAAAATTATGAAACTTTTTCTAAAAATAACTTAAGGTGACAGAAAACTAAGAAAAATATAAAAACTAGATTTGCTTAATAATAAGCTGAAAAGAAAAATCAAAAAGCTAATTAATATTAAATAAACGCTATCACTATATTTAAATTGATGTTTTTAGTGGATTTTCTTTTTGAAAACTACTTAACTACTGATTATAAGCTACTTTTATGAAAACACAAATTTTACAAACTGAAAATAAGCTGTTTGATAAGCTTATGATTCAAACAGTGAACTTAATGAGCTTATATGATGTTTTAAGCTCAAACAGGCTTATAAATTGGAACCAAAGCTGGAATAAGCTACAAACAAGCTAATGCTACTCAAATTAAGCTAGAATACACAGAGAGCCATACTAATAAGCTGAAATAAGCAGATAAGCACTTATGACTCTTATAGTCAAAAGACAAAAATGGGACAAAGATGAGGGCTTATGCGGCCACTATCAAACAAGCTTCAAAATAAAAACTTGATGAGTGTGTAAATACTCATCATTTTTGTCAAATCTGAACGCAAAACGTTAAAATGCTCGAAAATGCATCAAAATACTAAAAATATCTCAAAATTGTATTTTATATGTTTCAGATGCAAAATGTTCAAAATCAGATGAAAAATGAGCAAAGTTTGCATAATTGGCGGTTCAGTCCCCCAAAGTTTCAAAAGTTGTCAAAAACAGTCCCTGAGCACATAATTTCAAAAGATAAATCACCAAAGGTCCTTTTAAAATCATAAGTTGTCAAATTTAGTCCTTTGGTGAAAAATGTCAAAAGTTTGAGAAAATTACAAGTTTAGTCCTTCAACTTTGAAATTTGGCAAAAATGGCCCCCGGAAAATTGCAAAATGGCAAGTTTGGTCCTTATACTTTTTGAGATTGTCACTTTCAACCCTTGGATCAACTTTTCGAATTGGCGACAATGGTCCCTTAATTTTGATTTTACACATTAGGCCCCTATAATTATTAAACCTAAACCTTTTTTTGGCCAGTCAATCCAATTTTGGCCCTGCATAATGAATTTTGAACCCCCTCTATTATTAAACACCAGCCAAACGGTCAACCTCTTCCCCTTTCCCGTTTTCCTCCCCATGTCACTACTCCCATACCCACCACCCCAACACAACCACCCGCCTCCCCAATCTCCTTCCATGTCCCTCCTCCTCAATAACATCCAAGAAGCAATTAATGCTTCTTCACCCACCATATCAACCCCAACTGTTAAAATCCGCCAAAATCCATTCAAAGGCCGGGATTGCTTTAAGCCATCCAATGGTCGAGAAAAAGGTGGGAATTCATCAGAAGAAAGAGACAAAGAGATTGGGATATAAAAAGGAGCATTTGGAAGCAAGAAAAAGAGTCTTGTAGTTTTTAAATATTTATTAATGTCGTTTTATTCCTAAAGTTTTTAATTAAGTGTAATATCTGTAATCCTTAGTTGTTTTGTATCAAACTTAAGTGTTGAAGAGTATTGAAACTCATTTCAAGCATTAATATCAGTTTATGTTTACAATTGATCTTTATTGTCCACTGTTGAAAATCTCAGTTTTTATCTCTTACAACCAAGCTTCAATAAGCTTATTTCTCAGTTCTAATAAGCTTACACAAGCTTATCATAGCTTGTTGTAAGCTTTAGTTCAAGTTTTAGCAAGTTTGGAAATTAGTCAACAAAAGTCAACTGGGTGCTAAAATGGTCATGGAATTGGAATTAGGGTGATGCAGCCATGGAAATGGGTTGATTCAGGTTTATTGGGTTAATATTTAGGATAGTGGTTCTCTGGTTACTTGAATTCAAGCCATAGTGGCTATGGACCACTTGTGAGTTATTTTAAAGTTTCATATGCATGTTCTTTCCTTGTAGTTATAATAAGCTAAACCTATTTAATTAGTTGCACTTAGGCTAATTTAACTTGGATTGATCAGAATCATTAGCTAGATCAGTTGTTATCTCACTTAAATTGCAAAACAGTCATTAAATAGGTGTTTGGAATTCTTTGTTATACTTGTGCTCAAGGCTTGTTCAGTGTTTGAATTATGTTTGTTCATGCTTGTTTGACCAATTTGAGTACATATCTGTCTTACTTTTGTGTTTAGTACCTGCAAAAGTCAAAATCCAACTTAAACAATCTCAACAGTTAACTGTTGAGATTTTTGGAAATCCAAAATCTTGTTTTATGTTCCAAAGTCATAAATAAAGCTTGCAGAGGTTTGATTTCTTCATATAACATCAGTCTTAGCACTTAAAATCAGTGGTTAAGTTCAAAAAAGTCAAAGTTCATTATTTCTTCAAAAGTCAAAAAATCCAAAAACCTGTTTTAGAGCCAAATGCAAGGATTTTTCACATCTTCATTTTTGAGCCATTTTCAGTGAGACTTGGCATTTCAAAGACTTCAGTTGGTGTCCTTGCTTATCACCATTTTAGCATAATTTTACAATTTTCTTAAAAGCTCTAAACAAGCTTGTGAACTTGGACCTAAGTCCCCTGCTCCACTGAGCTCAGTACACTGAGCTTTTTCTCAGATTGTGCAGCTTATGCACAGGGCTCATAAGAGCTTCTCATGATCTGAATTTTGGTTTAGGCACTCTCACCCAGGTCTACTTTAGTTTACAATTGGTAGTTTTCACTTATAGCTTATTGTGTTGCTTATTTTTGTGCTTAAAGTAGCTAGCTCAGAATCTGTTTTGGCTTATAAGTTCAATTATATCAAATCTGTTAGACTTGTAATCCAGTGGTTAGAACTTGTTGTTTTTAGTTGCATTAGGGTACATTTAGCTTATTATAGCTTCTTTATCAGTTTGGTAGCCTTTGGATTTCATTTGCTTATCAAAGTGCTTATTTCAATAAGCCCTTGGTCTTCAGTTCCATAATTCCACACATAAGTGCCTGTTTTTCCATTTTTCTCAGATTCCCAATATAATTTTAGAGTTTTCCTGAAATTTTCAGATTTTTCTAAGTTGATTTGTTATTTTTCTTAATTTAAAATAGTTTTAAGCATTTTTAATTAGCTTTTAATACAAAAATTAGAAGGTTCAAAAAATTAAGTTTTCATTTTTCTTAGATTTAGATAAATATAAAAGTAAAAAAGTAATTTTCCAGATTTTTCATAGTTTATTTGGTAATTTTTAGTAATTTAATTCGTTTTTAATAGTTTAAAATTCCTAGAAAATAGAAAAATAATCAGAAAAATACAAAAATAGTTTTGAAAATTCTATTTTGATATTTTAGATTTTTATAAGTCTTAATTTTATTTTTCTAGCTTAATTTCCTATTTTCTTGTATTTTAGGTAATTATTTAATAGTTAAAAATAGTTTTTAATTAGATAATTAGTTATAAAAATAATTTTCTTTTTCTATAAATTTTCTCTTATCATTAGGATTGTAAAAACATCATTTTCATATTTTTAGGGTTAATATTGTGTAAGTTTTACTTTTTAATTTGTACGTCGCGTAGTTTTTAATTTCCGTTTTATAAAAACTTAAAAACAAAAACATCATTTTAAATATAGTGATAGCGTTTATTTAATAGATTTTATCTTTTTAATTTCCTTTAATTTGCATTTAAGCCTTTGTATTTGTTTGATATTTCTGTAGTTATAATAATCAATTCATAATCTCTTTTTCGTTCAAATTTCTCGATCACTATACGTTGATTGATCCATTGCATAGCTCGCTGGGACATAACGACCCGGGGAGACCCTATACTCCTCAGATCTTCATTGCATTCGTGCTTAGGCAGTTTTAAGCTTGTTACTACTGCCATTCACAAGTGGCAGGCTTGAGTGATAAAGCTTGACTGTTTGGCACGCATCAAAACTTAAGCTTGGAACTTCAAGATGGCTTGGTTGGCTTTCCAAAGAACCAAGGATCACGAGTTTGACCAACAAATAAGCTCGTGTGAGCTTGTGAAAGTGGTTACTTCAATTACCTGAGCACAATTTGAACGTACTCAAAAGAAGCTAGTAAATAAGCACTAAATAATCTGATTAAAAGTGAACTAGCATTTTTCTCATTAAGTTTAGCAGCTAATCTTTGATATCCCAAGAGCTTACAAGCTAAATCTCAATATTAAACACACACTAAAATTGTCTATTTAATTCAAAAACGACCAAAATGAAAATTTGACTTTTTATAAAAAACTAAAGAAGTTGACTTATATGCACTTGTGATCAATACTACTTACTGAATATGTTGTAATAAGCTATATTAAGACTGACTTAAGCTAGGTTAATAGATTCTAAGCTACTTTGATGAGATATGTATTCAAAAATCCTAACAAGTTGAACTATCTAGGTGTGATCAAAGGTGATTTTGACTATTTCACTAAATGACCACTGGTTTTCTTGTTTATATGAGTTATTAAGTGTGTATGTGACACAGAACAAGCACAAACAAACAACACAAACAAGACACTTTTATTCAGTTTAAACAAGCAAATCCAAACACCCTTTTAAATGATTTTATTATGGTGATTTTCAAAGCAAAACTCAACTTAAAACCATGGAACTGATTTCAGACTTTATAATATCAATTATTAGAACTAAATAAGCATAAAACAAATCATAACAACATAAAACTCACTAATGATGATTATGATATTTTAACTGTGAAGATGAGATTTTTGATAACTACAAATTTAAAAGAACAAGCTATCTATTTTTATTAGTTAATTTGACTTAACTATCACCAATGAACAATAAGAAACAGAGATTAAAGCTACTAATTAAGTTAAACAGTTAAATGCCAAAATGATCAAAAAGGCTTACAAGATGGATTTGGCTAAAAACCAAGAACAAGGATCACAAGACCACTCCTATAGGCTTACCACTAAGCCACTAACCCAAGGCCATCCAAAATCTACCTGCTCCGGTTGTGAACACCATTTCCAAGGGATTTTTGATTTTTCAACTAATTATTTGGTATTTTTGGTGATTTTTCCTTTTTGATTCTAAACTGAATTTTAATGTATCTAATAGCTTTTAGAAGCTATCTAGGAGCTTATGTGTGCTATTTCAGTCCAAACAACAACTAAAAACAACATTAACACATATTGAGATTTTTGAAATGAAGCGCATAAACTGAATTTGCAACTTAAAACTTGAAATTGAAACTGAAAATAGTTCACAAATACTTGAAATAACTTAAACAAAGTGCTAAGAAAGTTTAAATTACACTGAAAATTTGAGAATAATAAAAACGACTATTTTTAAAAACTAAAATTACACTAGATGCCTTTATACATTGCTTCTCCACCCTCCTTTATAGACTTTTGTGACTCTATGTCGACCTCTGATTGTATCCCACCTCATCTGAGCCATTGGATCTTCAAAAATCATCATAACCATCCAAGTGTAATTTTTGGTACGCCAAAGTCTCTTAGCGTGGTTTCAATCAATTAAAGCTTTTGGGTGCTAGTGGGGGTGAAGGGGACAAGGTATACAAGTTGGAAGACAGGTGGAAGGGGTGGATAGAGCAAATCAAGGAAAACTACCATGGTATCTGGTTTGGCGGGACAGAGAGGTAGGGGATGAACAGTGGCCGGTGTTTGACTTTTTGACCACAGGTATTAATAGAAGAGGGGGTTCACAATGGGTTTTGGACTGGGATCAAGGGATAATGGCAGGGGTTCTATTTGTTTTGGTTGGGCTCAAAATACAAAGGGGGTCCGTTTGGATTATGCAAGTATACAAGGACCAAAAATGTAATTCCACCAAAATTGAGGACTGAACTTGCCCATTTTTCCAAAGATATCAAAAGGACCAAACTTGACAAACTTTGATAGAACAAGGACCCTTTTTGCATAAAATTCAATTTTAAAATATCCAAGGACCAATTTTGACATTTTTCTAAGTTTAGGGACCTTTTCTGCCATTTGACCAAAGAATTATTCAAGGACCATTTTTAACAACTTAGAATATTTCAGGGACCTTGAATGATATTTTTCTTGATTTTGATATACCAGGGGAATTTGGATTTGACAACTTTTTGAAACTTGGGGGACTAAAACTGCTAATTATGCAAACTTGATACATTTTTCATCTGATTTTGATATTTTTGCATTTAAAACACATAAAACACTTGTTTGTGATATTTTCATCATTTTGATGCATTTCAGTGTTTTCGGATGATTTTGCAGTTTAGATTATACAAAAATGATGAGTATTTAGACACTCATCACTTTGTGAGCATGCGGCTTTGAATTGACTCCTAATTTGATCAGTGCAACCGTCCAAATATACCGCAAACAACAGGTTAGCAATAAAAGCGCATGAAAGTGTCTTTGATCACTTTCGTTGAATTAAGGTACACGGCCCACGGTTCCGTTGATCGGTACATAGTACCGCTGTGATCGGTAGGATTCCTAAGAATCTCCTTGTGAGGTTTTGCGCGTTCTAGCTTTGTTCAAACCGAACGCCTCTCAAAGAAGACAACACGGAGTGAGTGAACCAGCGAATTGAGATTCACCGATTGATGAAAAATGATTTGAAAAACAATCGCGTATTGCTTAGAAGAAAGAGTTTTGCAATACGACGAAGGTTTTATGAGAAAGATCAAATTTCAATCGAAATACTTTTGTATTTGAAAATGAGTACACATTCGATGTGCTAGAGAAAAGAAGATTTGCACATCGAACGGTTTTCCAAAAGTATTTTTTCAATCAGAGATACTTTTTGAATTTGAAAATTAATACACATTCGACGTGCTAGAGAAAAGAAGATTTGCACATCGAACGGTTTTTCCAAAAGCATTCGTCAATTCCATTCCTGGACCAAGGTTGATTCACGAGTGAATCGCCCCATCGTTTCTATCCAGTTGTCACAAGCTTAATCTTTTGAAAAGATCTCACATGTCACCCACCAAGAGCTTGTTTGATGTTGGCTCTAGAAGGATTTCCATCTTCATCGTGAATATTTTCATATCACTCGGATGTTCTGGCAATACCACAAGGATAATGCGTAGGACTCTTAATATATACTTACTTTCCACATTGTGTAAAATAGCAAGTCTTCATTAATTTTGTGTCCTAATGAGATATTGTGGATGATCTCTTGGCTCTAGACTTAATAGTGCATATTTGGTTCCTATGCCGGAGACTAGGGAGAGGGTCTCCTTCTTCAATATCAACAATCTCTAATAGAGAGTCGATAGATAACGTCGGTTCCCCGTGAGAATGAAACAAGCCCTTTTGAGAGGAACTTGAGTAGCATGGGAAGTTTAGTGCAGTGCGTCACTGGGTCCATGACGTCTTGTCTTCAATACCAGTGTTACCTTAGTAACCACCAGTAGCATATGTATTGAACCTGGTTACTGCCCTAAGGTTGAATTATTGGAGGGCTATTTATTTTCACCTTTTTCACATTCAATTCTTTTCATTATTCAACCTTAGTGCTACTCGAGACTTCATAACTAAAACCTTGTTGGGTTTATTCCAGTTCTAGCTCTATCTCAGTCCGCACTCTTCCCATTTCCCACTTTTCTCCTTTTTTCAATATACCTAAAGACTCTACACTATCTAGTGGATTGTCCCTCGGTAGATCCCTCCGCTCAAGGGATCGTGGGAACAAATGCCTAACCTAACCATCCTTATAACACCATGCATAAAGTAAATTGGTCTGTCTTTTGGTATTGTTCTTTCCTTCTTGAAACCAATTAAAAAATCATTTGGAAAAACAATCAAGGTACTTGTGATACGAGATCAAAGCATTTTGTACCTTAATAGTTTTGATCATTTAGAAAACCTCCCCCTCAACATGTGCATATGATTTAGAAATTGTTTAGCACATGGAGGCAAGAGTTCTTTTGAAATAAATTCTTGATCACAATTTCCATGGAAAAAGCCATCTGATTTTCTTTGGTAAATTCTCCCCCTCAATATGTGCGTAGGATATTTGAAATCATTTTATCACATAGAGGCAAGAGGTTCTTAGAAGTACTTTACACGATCACAAAAGCCATTAAGAAACCATTTGCTCCCCCTCAATATGTGCTTCGAGATTCGAAAGCGTTTAGCACATATGAGAGAGCAGTTTGCACATTTTCATCAAATCGATCATCTTATATCAAATTTCATTATTAAATCACAAATTCTCCCCCGATCAAAAATATCAAACCCTTTGAGATTTTGGATCCCAAGTGATTTAATAAGGTTTAGAAAACATAGGAGAACTTGTGCCTGGTTTAAAATCTCATGTTTTTGGATAAATGCTCCTCTTCAACATGTGCATTGAATATTTGAAATCGTTTGGCACATGGAGGCAGGAGTGCCTTTAAAGGACTAAAACCAATTCCATTTAAACAGATAAGAGATTTAAATCACTATCTCTTCCCTGATCAAAAATTTCAAACCAATTGAGATATTGGATCCCGATTGATTTAAATCATTTAGAAAGTTTTAGGGAAAGACGTGGCAAGATTCAATTTTTGAAAAATGACATATAAGGACCAATTTAAGACATTAAAGATTGTTAGTGTCAGGTATGATAGTTTTTAAGAGATCTTTTAGTAAAATAAAATAATTTCACAATCAAACAAGAAGAGAAAAAAATTCATTTTGAAAGATCTTGATTCAAAAGAAAAATCATACAATGACATAACATTAAATCTTTAGATCACCACATTTTAGCGTACAAACGGACTCTTTTGAAGATATGTTGTTTGAAAATACTTTAAATAAAATCACTCTCCCCCTCAATCGATGACCGAAGTCGTTGATTGAGTGACTTAAGTTTTGATAAAATAAAGTCCGGTGATTTCCAAAATTAAGTCCAATTAATTTTCAAAACAATATTTTCCATTTTCAAAACAATTTAATCAATTTTTATTTTTTTTTCAAAATTGTTTAAAAAAATGGTATCATCACCATTATCCTGCACAAAAATACGTTAGGTGGTTGAGGCTTCTGTTGATCTTTGTAGGGCTTGGAAGAAAAATCGTCTGCTGATGCAGTGAGACTTCATACGTTGCATTTTAATGCCAACTTAGGTCAAATTAAGCTCCGTTTCTTCATTTGCTGATGAAGAAAAACCATCTGCTAATGCAGTGAGACCTCTTACGTTGCATTTATGCCAACTTTCCAAAGAAGTCCAATTAAGCTCCGTTTCTTCATTTGTCGACCCAAGATATAGTTACCCTTTCCTTTCGGCATCCAATCATCTTCATTAGTGGGATCCAGATCGGGAACATTCTTATATACCAATATACTTGCATACGTTAGTGAACACACATACAGATATATGGTGGTCGACATCACCCAAACAGCAATCGACTAATAAAAGTCAATTCAACATATCAATCAGATCATATAAGGTATGGGATTATGTGTTCATCAAACTCTAATCATCTAAACCTAACAATCATATCCTAGGCACCTAGTCCTTCAACATAGGTTAACATCATTTTTAATTAAGCATATTAGGATAATTAAGAAAGTCCGTTAGATGATGTAAATTTGAAAACATTCTCCCCCTCAATCAATGACTCATTTTATGAAAAGTTTAAAGCGCCAAGTCATTGATTGAGTTTTCAATTTTACGAAAAGTCTGAATCGATTGATTTTCAAGCAACTCATTTACCACCATTTTTGAAAACGACAAATATTTTTCTGAAGAATTTATAGACGGAAAAACATTTGTGTGGGAACAGCTGTCCTTCGACGTACTTTCCTCAATATGTTTTAGGATAAGTGCACAGAATATTTAAAAAATTGGTTTAGCGCAGCACTTTCCTTTCTTGAAGAGCGGGTTGCTATCAGAAATAATAGCAAGCCATGGTTTAAGTACGGGTTACAGTCTGAGGTAACTGCAAGCCATTAATTGACGCCCGGGTTACAGTCTGAAATAACTGTAAGCCATTTGATTTGTGACATGTTATGAAAAAGAATATTTACACCTCCTGCTCGAACTTCATCTATGATCCCGTGCCATTATTGAATGACATTTCTAAGACCGCATATGTTATCGATACCAGAAGACATGTCTTGAAAAACATTTTTTTGGTATTTTTCAAATTTTTTGATTTTTATGGGTTTTGAAGGTTTTATATTTTTCTATTTTGTTTTTGTTGGTTTTCTATTTTTGTATATATATTTTTATATATATATATATATATATATATATATATATATATATATATATATATATATATATATATATATTTAAATATTTACAAAGATAGATTAGATGATATAGTTTAAGAAGATGATGATCAGTACGAGATAAGGATATCGGTGACCGTCAAGTATAGAAGATAGAAATCGTCATCTCTTAAACATCCACCACCAAAGCTTTCGAGGCTCCAGAATAGAAGATAGAACATGAGCCTTTGAGAAAGAGAGACTTTGGCAGCTGCCCCCCAAACCGAAAATCCATTAGATGAGCAGATTCTAAGCTCTATTACAAGCTTGCCTTAGCCAGGTGCACAGAGAAGCACACCATTATCATAAATTCCGCTGCTCCTTTTAAGAACTATAATCGAGAATCTCCGTTCGGGGTTATATCATCAACAAGAAGAACAACAACGTTTCATCCCACACTTAAATAATCTTCTCAAATTTCATAACCACTGAAGTCTGACGCAATCCATTCCAAAAGGTGTCAAGAGAACAATTCCCCCAAGTAGTTGAATTGATGCAGTCAGTCTCTTTGTATAATGCTCAAGAACTCTCCTAAATACACATCATGAGGGTAATGAAGAACACCTCCCCTATGTTCACATCTTTCGTCCCTGATGAATGTGTATGAAGCTCAAGAACCAGAAGTACACCAATATCCAAGAACTCTCCCGAATACACATCATGAGGGTAATGAAGAACACCTCCCCTATGTTCACATCTTTCGTCCTTGATGAATGTGTATGAAGCTCAAGAATCCGAAGTACACACATTCCCAACGAGATAATAACTGATAACACCTCCCTCATGTTACACATTTATCTCCCCTGAATATGTCGTACTTGTGTATCTCTTTTATCTTCATAAACTTTCTCTAACATCTCTTCCCCCACATAGTTGGAATAAGAACACTAAACGCCATGAGTCAAACCTTGAGTTTCTCTGCGGTAATGACATATGTCTTCCTGGGATTTCTTCAATCACTTAGAAGTATTAAGCTCATCAAGTTTACTCGCGTTTAGATACGTGTCTCCTTCCCCCTTGCTGGTTTTGATACTTCAGAATCAGCAACTCTTTGTAAGCCCGTATACATGAAATCTTTTGAGAAGAACACTTGAACTATTGTGGGAATCAATTTGCTGAAGAATGTGAGCAAGTCTAATTGGGGATTAAATCTGACATTTCACCCTCCCCCAATTAGTGCTCTCCCCTAAACTGACAATGCCCGGAATATGAAGAAGTCTTTGGATAATCAAATGCAACTCGTCTTTAGTCTTCTAACATGCAGCAGAAAATGTAGAACAGACTGTAGACTCGACCTTCTTCAAGATTGTGCAGTTTGGGGAATAGATAGTTAACATCTTCATCTCACCAAAAAGGTATCCCAATTAACTTACCTCTTGTAAATCCCCTTAACTTAAATCCCTCCCAATCAAACAAGAACAGAAAGATCTTCATCAAGGAAATCAGCAATAAGCCCGCAACGAACACACTAAATGGTAACACCAAACTACCAATCACATCAAACAAGAACATAGAGATCGTTCGGAATCATCATGTTGATGTGTACGTGAAGCATTAACCGGAAGCACTTTGTCATTAAACTCATCAATCCGAGTGAAGATGTCAACCAACGGCTCTTAGAAGAAACTCCGTGTAAAGATGATCCGATAAGAAGAAGCTCGGTTCTTACATGAGTTAGGAGCCGTAAGACCATATATTCTCATATGTCAATCAACCATGCAGAATTATCATACTTCTTCTCCCCCTCAAGAATTGCATCCGGAGATGCCATTCTTGATTAAACAAGTGAAAATCATCCAAATGTAGTCAATTCACACTTCTCCCCCGCAAAATTAGCACATGATGTCCCCATCGTCATTATAGTTGAGTAAGTGGAATAAGAAAACAATCAACAATAGCCCGGTTCACTTGATAATTAAAAGCGCATGGAAAAAGCATGAAGCATGTTGATGAGACTGGTCATAATAGAGAAGATTTCTCTTCTTCAGAAGATAAAGCGCACTGAAGCGTACACTTTTCTTTTCTTTGAGGAACGAGGCTTGAAATGTTGTATTCAAACGTCATAATCTCTCTCTTTTCATCATCTCTTGGCAAAACGTGTAATCACCCCATTATCATTCAGTAGGCTCTTTATTGTGACAACTGATGGAGAAAACCCAATATGATGAATTTGACCCTGAAGTAAAACAACCCGAACTCGTGACTTAAACTTGCACATATGTAACAAAAAGCGGTGCCGAGAATTCAACCTCCATTGAATCTCTAAGTACTCTATACTCATCAACCAACCAACCATCAAGTATAAGACGTACATCACCTCTTGAAAACCCACAATTGAATGTGACACTGAGCACTACAACGTAACTCCTTAAAGTGATAGTTATTTTGTGGTTGTAAGAGCCCAATTCCCCCAAGTGGTAAAAGAAAAGGTAAAAGACACCCAATAATAACTAGATTTCCAAGTCTTCATTTTTGATAATAAGCTCGAACAAGGATCTTGAAGAATCTTCATCCAACCACCCCGATACCTTCAGATACTAAGTACACTTGCCCGTGATATTTCACTTCAACCTCAAATAAATAATAGTGAATTAACCCCGTTGTCACATCTTGTTAAAAGCTCAAATCTAGCCTCCTTTGACCTTAAAAGTGAACTTTGATAATGGTTTCATCCCGACCATGGTTAAAAGCACATAACCCCATAAACCCATGTAATAACCAAACTACCATGACGATATCCAATCACACATCCAATTCATGAAGTACACTTATTTATCTCTTCTTTGAAACAGAAACCGTAGCACCAGCATCAAAAGAGATCTCGAAATACACTTTCCTTTCTCCAAGATGGTTCCATCATTACGGGATTTTACAAATCTATGGTTTAAACCGAGAAATAGTTTCTTTCACGGGATTTTACAAAACCAAGAGTAAACCGTAAGATAGATCCGGAAATGCACTTTACAATTACCAGAATGTTTCCATTGTCACGGGATTTTACAAGTCTATGATTTAAACCGAGAAATAGGTTCTTTCGCGGGATTTTACAAAATCAAGACAAAACCGTAAACAATGTCAGCTTGAAGGTGTTATGACAAATTTGGTTTCAGTGAATATCATTTTAGGGGAACATGCAGCTGTTCATCAACGGTTCAATATCCAACATCATCAACCATCCAATCAACACTTTGGTAAACACATCATTCACGCATTCTGGCTATTATAGTGACCATATGGAGAAGTAAACTCGATATACCAAACTTGATCATGAAGTAGAATTCCCCGATTTGTTACTTAAACTTGTACTAATCCTCGTGAGAAAGAAACGGTGTATCCAATGTACAAAATCTCTTAACATATCCTCAATTTCGCGTGAGACACCGAAATGATAGTTACGTTGTGGGTTGAGCGAAAAAGAATCACAACCGTAACTAAATAGCCAAGTCTTTATCACACTCTGTAAATGCTCAAACAAGTCATCTTCGCGGAAGGGTAGAAAGAAAGAAGATGAAATAAGTAAACGCGTCCGGAAAAACCTCACTTCAACTTCAAATAAGAGATACCGAACAAACAACCGCGTAGTCACCTAGTTCCATTATCAATTCAATTCGTGACAAAATATTATTCGTGAAAATGTATAAACCAAGTATCAAACCTCAATACGAATCTCATCATTATCAAAACTCTTCAATCACTCTCATCGATAAATTACTTCAACAAATCTCATCATCACTCCACATCTCATCAAAACATCTCAACTTGTAGGAAAATCTTCAACTTGCTCAAATGTACACAATTATCTTGACCCGGTTCAGAGGAATACCCAATTTATCTTACCTTGGTTTAAAATAAATTCAACCACACATCGGAAATCAATTTAAGCCCATATCCGGTCAAAGACATTGTCAGCCCATCATAATATCACTTAATCAATCCAATTACCAACGTACTTAATTTTGACCATGGTCCATAGCATGACTACAACACTTATCGCATCTAAACCAAGCCCAATCACATTAGAATCATATCACATTCATTTGTATAAAGCACATTAACAAAACCCCATATTGAAAGTGCAGCGTGTGACCATCAACCCATGACAACCGACAAAGTCCTTTTGGTCCATTTGAGCCCATGAATTAATAGTTTGCTGCTCGGCCCATTTAAACTCCTAAATAACTTTTTTGTCACAAGCCCATATAAACCAACGGTCCTAAGCCTAGTGTTACCCTAATTTTCGGGTATAAAACACACATATCTTGCACATACCACAACCCTAATATCAGTCCATTTTAACCCTAACACTCACACAAAAACACTCGCCTCTTTTATCCCACAAACAAGTCGCTACCCAAAAACTGCATCAAACCCTAATAATCTCACATAAACCGCGTCGCCCCAATTAGCGATTCACTCCAAACCCTAAAACAATCTGCCTCCATCCTTTCTTTGATGTTCAAAATGACCTCGCCACAGGGATGGCTCGAGGCTTTGATTTGCCACAGGGTTGGCTCGAAGTATCACTTAGACTTCACGTACGAATCAAGGTAGGTTTAATCTTTGTTTGTGTGTAAGTAAAGGATGTTAGAACGAACCAAATAAGGGTTATGACACGTTTGTTATACCACCCTTTTTATGTTCGGATATTGTTTAAAAGATCTATGATGAATGTTGTTTCGTGATATGGATCCTTTTGAAGGTCTCGACATCATATGATGTACACGAAATAAATTATTGAGATCCTGATTTATTTGAGTCGAGTCATGTTTTTTATTTACTTGAAGAATTAAATCACAAGAAATAACATCATTGTTATTTACTTTGATTTTTTGATTCGAATATGAAAAAGCTTTTAAGATCAATGATGTATTCCTTTGTGGTGATATGGATCTGAAAAGGTCATGAGAAATCATTAACCCACGATAAGGAGAACCTGAGATCATTAACTTTTGAACGAACCAAAGAAACGGAGCTAACATCCTTGTTAGTGTCTTAAACTTTTAAGATTCGGAAAGTACTTTAACGTGTTTGTAATGATCGATGATGGATGAAAACTTTCCTGTCAAAGACCTTGGAGTCTTAATATTTCATTGAGAGACACGAAGTAACTTCTGAGATCTTTGTATATAATACTTAGTTTTGAGTACTAGATATTGTTGAGAGTAGCTGTAGGATGAGATAGAGATGATTTGAAATGATGGTTTTATGAAGTTGAATGAGTAGGCATTTGGTATATGATTTCTGTTGTGGTCGTGGGTTGTTGTTTCTTCATCTCTTTTCTTCAGTTCATGTCAAGTCGCTAGCAAGTGTCACAAGTCGCTACATCTTTTATACAAACAACTCGCTATCATATTTCTTTACATCACAAGTCGCTAGCCTTTAAGTTTCAACTCGCTACTTGATAAATATCAAATCGCTACCAAAAGTGAATAGCAAGTCGCTAGATTTTTACAAGAACAAGTCGCTACTTCTTTTGTTGTCACAAGTCGCTAACAGGTTAACTAACAAGTCGCTATAACAGCTTCAACACGCAACTCGCTACGACTTGTAAATACAAGTCGCTAGGCAGATTCTTACTCAACTCGCTACATTGATGTTTATATGTTTAACATTCGCTATTGACTTTTTGACTCAAAAGTCAAAGGAAATACAACTCGCTAGTATGAATGACATGACCGATTTTTTGGAACAGCCAAACCCGAAAAAGACATACAAAGATACTCTTTACCCATTTTGACCACAAAAGCATGACCAGTTTAAACCAAAAATCATCATGTGACCCATTTGATATCAATGTTTGACCACGATTTGACCATGAAAATGGTACAAAAATCACAAGACAGCGATTGCGAGGTTGGACATAAAATCTGACCAAGACAGTTTGAGACCAAGAAGGCATCACATGACATTTTTGACCAACAAAAATACCAAGACTTGTTAAGAACATGTTAAGAACAGTTTATCAAAAAAACAAATATCCGCCCACAAACATACATAAAAAATAGTTTCACACAAGTATCAAAACCAAAAAAAATCATCAAAACACAACAACCTTGGCTCTGGTACCATTTGTAGGATCGTAATATTATTGTGTTATGATGATTCGGGTGGTCTTGGATAATGGAAATACATGTTAGACATTTTAGAGAGAGAAAGTAGAGAGATGGTGTTCTTGGTAGAGAGTTGGTTCAATAAAAATGAAAGGTTAGATTCCAAGCCACACCCCTTCCAAGGATGGAAGGGGTATTTATAGTTACAAGACTACACGACCTCCGACGGCGTGGATCGGTATATGATGGGTAAAGACCCGTCCTTCCTCCACGGTGTTACTCTAAACTAATCTATGCTACAAACTAACTAATTAACTACTAAATAACATAAATAACTACAAGTCTACGAGCTAACATATGCTAGACTATAATTGGGGTGACCGACACTTTAACATGGAATTTCCAATTCCTAACAAAATATTTTTTAGAAGAATTTATAGAAGAAAAAATATTTGTGAAGGAAACATTTGTTTTTAGAATCAGAGCATGAGATTTGAAAAGTGAGATAAGGCATGGCTCTGTTCTTTCTTTTAAAACGGGGTACAGTTCGAAATGACTATAAACCTTTGTTTTTCATTCTCTCATTTTTTTTATATTTTTTTTAAGCTTATATACAATCGAACTTCATCTAAAGACATGTGTCATTCTTAGAGTGACAAATCAAAGACCGTAGATGTTATAGAAGAATAGAAAAGAAGATGGAAAGTATATATATATATATATATATATATATATATATATATATATATATATATATATATATATATATATATATATATATATATATATATATATATATATATATATATATATATATATATATATATATATATATATATATATATATATATATATATATATATATATATTGCTTTTTCAAGGATTTTCTGATTTTTGTAGATTTTATGAAATTTTATATTTTTCTATTTTGTATATATTTTTTTTTTGAAAAAATATTTACAAGAGATGGATGAAGAAAAACTTTTACTCCTCGTCTTCCTTTTGAAGACGTTTGAGTGTTTCCGGTTGTAGACTCTTTAGACCAAGTCGTGGGAGGATAAACTCAAAATGTTCTCTAGGAAGAGCTTTGGTGAAGATGTCTGCTAACTGGTATTCAGTCCTCACAAAATAAAGTTCCACCACACCGTTCTCCACTTGCTCCCTGATGAAATGATGTCGAATGTCGATATGCTTTGCTCTTGAATGTTGAACGTTGTTGCATGAGAGAGCAATGGCACTCTTGTTATCACAATAAAGAGGGATTTTGTTGAATTCAAAGCCATAGTCAGATAATTGGGATTACATCCATAGGATTTGAGTACAACAAGATCACATGGCTATGTATTCTGCCTCTGTAGAGGATATAGAAGTACTCATTTGTTTCTTTGAAGACCAGCTCACAAGCTTATCACCCAAAAACTGAAGCACCGACGTGCTTCGGCGTGTATCTTGACACCTGCATGGTGCGGGCATCTGCATAGGCTTTTAGTGACATACCGGTGTCCTTCGGGTACCAAAGTCCCATGTTGATGGTTCCTTGGAGATACCGAAGACCCGTTTAACCGCTTCAAGGTGCTTTTTGGTAGGCTTAGCCTGGTATCTAGCACACACGCATACAAGAACGTAATATACGGTCTACTGGCGATTAAGGTACATCGGGACCCAATCATACTACGATATTTAGTTTGGTCAACCATGATCCATGAGTGGTCCTCATCCATTTTAGTACGCTCCACCATGGGAGTGTCAACAGGGTCACAAGAATCAAATCCAAATTTCTTTAAGATTTCATTACCATATTTAGATTGATTGATAAAAATGCCTCCGGGACTTTGTGAAATTTGTAATCCCAAAAAAAATGACATTTGTCCCATCATTGACATTTGAAATTTGGAGCCCATCTCCTTAGAAAAAGGGTCACATTCATTGGGGTCAGTCGAGGCAAAAATAATATCATCAACATAGATTTGAACGTGAATTAAGTATTTGCCTGACTTTCTGGTGAACAATTTCGGATCAACTAATCCTTTGCTGAATCCATTAAATACAAGAAACTTCGATAGTGTGTCGTACCATGCCCTTGGAGCTTGATCGTAAAGGGCCTTCTTCAAGCGATAGACATGAGTAGGATGCTCTGGATTCACAAAACCTTCAGGTTGGTGGCGATATCGACTTCTTTCAGATCTCCTTTAAGAAAAGCCGTCTTTACATCCATCTGATAGACTACCATGTTCTTACTTGCAGCATTAGCCAGGAAGATTCTGATTGCCTCCTCTTGACGATATCCTTTTGCAACTAATCGAGCCTTGTTCTTTAGCACATCACCATGCTCATCAAGTTTTACTTTGAAGATCCACTTTAGAGCAATGATCATAGCAGTCGGGAGCGGTACTAATTCCCATACATCTAGTCGATCAAACTCATCAATTTCTTCTTGCATGGCATTGAACCAGATGTCTTCATTCATGGCGTTTAACGTCTTTTGGTTCGATCTTAGATAGTACGGAGTTGAAAAAGCACCATAAGGCATCAGTTGCAAGTTGTTTACGAGTGGATACTGGACGAGAAGGGTTTCCAATGATGTTGTCCAATGGATGGTCATGTGTCCATTTTCTAAGGTGTTCGTGTAGTTGTTGTTGAGGAACTGAAGTAGCAGAGTTTGGATCTCCTGATGAAGATGGTTCTAAAGTTGGTTCAAAAGAAAATATGTTCTCAAATGGAGCATCTTCAGGAGTAGCAAAGGGGTTATCTCCATCATAGGTTCCAGACACATTTCCATGTTGTACACTTGATGATTGAGGATGAGTGATCTGCAGTAGGCGCTTCTTGACTTAATGACATAGAAACTGATGGGTTATCTACGTTGATTTGGGTTAGGGATGACCTCTGTTGATGGATTTGATGATCATTAGCATGAGCTCATAGTGTTCATCAAACATTGGATCAAATAATTTCTTCAAATCATCTTCGAAAGGGGGTACATATGGAATTGCTGGTGAGGGATTTTGTACAAGAGAAGAACTAATGGGACTACTTAATAAAGGTTGTGATGCGGGTCGAACTTGATTGTCACGGAGCCATTTGCCTGACAGCGACTCATCGAACGTGGCGTGAGTAGTTTCCATGATATCTCGAGTTCTTTTGTTGTAGATTCGGTAACCCTTCTTGTTTGGTGCATAACCCACAAAAACTCCAATGTCGCCTTAGCTCTTGATTTACCTAAATCTTGACCGTCATTCGTTGGATAGCACAAAGCACCAAATACACGAAGGTAGGAGAGATCGGGTTTTCGTTTATGGACAAGTTCGTATGGAGTTTTTCCATGAGTGGTGTGTATGAGGAAACGATTTTGGGTGTAGCAAGCAGTGGCAATGGCTTCAGCCCAAAGAAACATTGGAACCTTTGAGTAAATTAGCATTGTTCTTGCAGCTTCAACAAGGGTCGATTTCGATCTTTCAACTACGCCGTTCGTTGAGGTCGTGGAACACTTCTTTTATGACTGATTCCAATGCTTTCATAAAATTGACTTAGGTCTTTGTTAACAAACTCAGTGCCATTGTCTGCATTGAATAATTCTAACAGTCTTGTTAAGTCGAACTGCAATTGTTTGATAAGTTTGATGATGACATCAGGAGTTTCATCCTTTGTCCTCAAAAACTTAACCCAAGTAAATCGAGAGTAGTCATCAACAACGACTAATACATATTTCTTCCCATTTATCGTTTGCACTCTCATAGGTCCGCACAAATCCATATGAAGAGTATGAAGAACTTCCATAACTGAGTTTGCGGGTTTGGGTTTGTGGGCATATTTCTTGCTTTTTCCCAATTGGCATGTTGAAGAAAGATGATCTTTTTCATACTTTAATCTGGGTAAGCCTCTTACAAGGTCCTTTCTAGAAAGATCATTAATGGTGCCAAAATTCAAGTGATTGAGACGACGATGCCATAACCATGACTTTGTTTTCGAAGCCTTTGACAACAAGCAGATTTGAGAAGACTTCATCATGTCTTCGATAGAGATGGTGTATAGGTTTGAACCACGTGTTCCTCTTAAAAGTTCCACACCATCAAGTTCTCTAACGAAACAAGTATGTTTTCTAAAAGCCACCTCTAGATCGGAATCACAGAATTGACCAACAGAAAACAGGTTATGACCAAGACCTTCAACATAATATACCCTGGAGATTACACTATCACCAACAACATAATCTCCATAACCCATAATTGCACCAAAATGGTCGTTCCCGAATCTAACAATCCCAATAAATTTACTCACGAAGTTCATGAGCCGCGAGCGGTCTCCAATCAAATGCTTGGAACGCGACCTGAGTCCAAGTACCACATAACGATTTGAACGACCAGCAGTTGAACACAGACATAAATGGATAACTGGATAATTGGGATCCCCATGCAAGAATGGGTTCCACTTGGTTAGAAAACGATATTGGAACATCCACATCAGAAACATAATCAATAAACTCATTAGAGGTAGATGTCGGGCTAGTAGAAACAGTAGATCTATTCAAAGTATGTTCACTTCTTAAAGGTATAGTTCTACCAGTGGGAATCCATTTCCTAATGGGCATTGATCTAGATAATTTAGGGCACAACTCATTAAGATTGAATTTACGGCCAGTAGGTATCAAATGATAACCTACATTCCTAAATTTTCTTCCTGTTGGTTTCCAATGTTTTCTAGCCCTCTTTCTCCTTGGTCTTCTGACCTTTTTATCCTGTTGTCTAGTGTTAACCATTTTAACAGGAGAGATTTTGCAGTATTACTCATCTCATTCACAACACATTCATGATTAATACCAGACATCAAGCATTCATTACAAGTTTTGCAAATAGTAGCAGAATTCGAATTAATTACAGTGCGCTTATAGCTAATACTAGAATCAAAACGATTCGTTTTATTCAAATCAAACTTAATGTTCCTAGGGTGGTTTTCTACTCTCTTCCATTGATCACTCTTAGCTTGCGAGGTCCTATCTTGCTTTGTATTGCCTGGAAGCTTTGACCCGCTTGCTTTTAGTACCACTGATTACTCCTGTAGAGGGAATTATGGGAACATTAGTTGGTTTGGCTACCTTTTGCATTCCTGATCTAGAAGTGCTGGGATCTGAAGTACTTATAGACACATCAAAGCTCACATGCTTGACTTTCGGCGTAGAATGGGTTGCATACTTAGCACTAGGCATAGAACAAGGCATCACAGCTTTAGCTTTCTCACATAAGGATTTAGGGCATGTTGCTCTTAAACATTCTAACAACTCCTGAGATCGTTTGGCATATAAGCAAGCATACCTAATTTCACTATCAAGTGGCTTATTTATGTTATCCTCTTCTACAATCTTACGGAGACATTCTAGACTATCCTTAAGGTGACATAAATAGTTATGAAACACAAGTTCATTATTTCTAAGATGAGGATGAATGTATTTAATAGTCACAGTATATTTAGAATCTGCAGATGACTTTGATGAAACATTCTCATTAAAGACAAGTGGCATTTTCCCTTTTACCTCACTCTTCAGATTCTCAATTTCCTTTTGTAACGAAGTTATTTTTTCATTGTTTTTGTCACGAGTGACTTTCATTGAATCGTATAACTCTTTGAAGTGTCATTTGACCTTTTCGTTTTCTTCTAGAAAACTCTCATTTTCTTGTTGTAATACGTTAATGATGTTTTGAAGATGAAAGTTTTGATAAAATTGAGAATTTAAAGGAGGAGGAATTTGGGATCCAGTCACATTGTTCTTTTCACCCTTTAATTGTGAAATTTGGGTTTTTAACTTTCTGATCGTGTTACAGTGAGCTCGAATCTGTTCGTCACGTTTGTTTATTTCAAAAGCGCATCAAACTCGGAACATCCGAGGATATCTTGATGTTTGAGGTTTTACATTTTCTTTGAGATGTTGATATTTTAGTTGCAAATCAAAATGTTCAACTTCCAACTTAGAAAAGTGTTTTACCAAATTATCGTGATCATCCTGGTCAATTTTCTCATTTAGTTTTGAGTTTTTGTTTTCAATCTCAATGACACGATCATGGGAAACTTTCAAAGCCACAGATAATTCATGAAATTGAGAAGCAGTAATAGAATACTAAGTAACAGTATAAAACACATCTTAAGCCACACAACTCGAAATCAAGTTCTCATTTAAGATGTGCAGATTCTTTCTTTCAATTTCATTATATTTGAGTTCCCGTTCATAATTATTGACCTCAACTATCATTGCATCAAATTCTTTTTCCATTTCTTTAATCTCTGAGTCTATCCCCTTTTGAAGACTCTCAAATTGATTTTTTAATTGTTTAAAGAAAGGCATGACTTCATTTAAATAGCATTCTTTAGTTTGCTCAAAACCCCTCTCCCCTTCAGTTATCCCTGTAGGTGTGATTCTTTTCTTACATGTCTTCTCAAAATCAATGAATAGTTGATAAACAACATACAGGCTGATTAAGGTCTTACTCTTGGTGGGAATAGTTCTAGGGACTAAATGCATTGGTGTATTAGGAGGATACTGGAGGCATTTTCCTGAGGGGAGTGTTTGTTTCAACAAGTACATTTGCTTTTTGCTTATCCATGTATTTTTTTCCAAAAAACTTGTTCTGGGGTTAATTGAGTTTGAGGCTTAAACATGTTCAGAGAAAACCAATTTTCGTTAGTGTAATCATGGGGTTTGACCGTTATGTTTTGCTTTTTACATTGTGGATCTTTTAGCTTCTTATCCATTTTCTCCCTAGAGGCATCTTCTAATTTTCTATCCTCTTCCGTGCTTCCAATACATGATGGTGTTTTCCTAGGCTTGAGAATCTCATTACCATCATATACAATCGTATGGAAAGCTTTAGCCTTTTTACTGTACTCGGGATTTGGCTCCTCTACTAGGGGAATACTATGCTTATCGCTTAAGACTCTGTGCTTAGTGATCATGTGAGCAGTCTGAATGGTGTTCCCTTGTACGTACAGTTTATTTTCAAGTTTATTTTTCAACGTTTTTAGATTGGAAAAGTCATTCAAAAGTTTTGATTCCTTGGCATTAAATTCTTGTTTAAGCACTTTAACATTTTCTTGAAGTTCTTGCTTTTGCTTAACAGTTTTTGTAAGCTTTTCTTGTAAGGAGTTTAACTCTTGTTTTTAACATTTCTTCTCTAAAATTACTTTTTATAATAACTGTACGTATTTGGTTATCCATCTCCTGCTCACGGGTTGTCAATTCGAACTTAGCACGTTGTTCATATATAGCAACTTGTTCTTTATAGGCGTTTAGTTCAGACATAACAGAATCATCAGGGGCACATGCAGTGAATTCATAAAAAATATAGTCATCATTGACTGCAGAAGATGCATTACTTGGTACAATTTCACTTTCATTTTGTTTCACATATTGCTCATATGGGACAACATTTGATATTACCCATATTTTCTATATCTGATTCAATAATTTCAGTTGATTCTACTTTGTCGTGCATCTTTTGCCCATCAACATCATCGTATAATTTTAATACCTCTGAGATGATAGATTCCCTGGAAGGAGTGGCCTGTTTAGGTGAAGAAGCCCTTGGAGTTACCATTGGTGAGATATTAGCCATGAAGATGGTCTGGGTAGTTGGTTCATCATCAACATCTGAATCAAATGCATCACAGTCTGCGACTTGAAATGCATTGGGATTGTTCTGACCCATACCCTGCACTGGCCGTTCATCCACATCAGCATCATAAGTTCTGGCATTTCCCTCAGCAAGAAATAGCAATTCTTCCTCATTCAGCTTTGCTCCACTGTCTTGAGCTTGGACCAGCAGCATCTTATCCCTGAAGTATTCTGCATGTTGTGGACATTTTGGAAGAGTACAATTCCTTGCGATGTGTCCTTCTCCACCACAGTTGTGACATTTAATGGGCTTTACTTGACCTTGAGTCATGTTCCTTCCACGATTCTGATTATCCATATATCCACCACCACCGCCAACATTCCCATATCCAGCCAAGATTCCATATCCAGCTCCAACATTCCCATATCCAGCTCCAACGTTCCCTTGCTCATTATGTGGAAGGTGTGCATTTTGTCTTCCTTGCACATTTTGCACCACTATCTTTCCTTCTTTAACAGTAGCATGATTGTGAAGATTTGACGCAGTTCTGAGATGATTGTTGGTGTGTGGGGTGAGATTCAAGTTTTGCTTGACCATAAGAGCCAATTGATTGACAAAGTGTTCCATGACTACTTCAGCATCAGGAGGCTTATACCCAGGATCAGGAATGAGCTTGTGGTTACCGTTTCCAGTAGGTATGATTTGTGATGCTTTGGTAGTAATCACTACATTGGTGTAGAATGTAGTTGAGTCATTTGAAGAGCTTGCATCTCCAGCATTGGTCTTGAACTTTTCCATGATCATTCGCTCAAACGAAGCATGTTTCTCATTTTGTAGTAAGTAAGCATACGATTTGCTCATAATTGGTGTTCCTCAATCCTTTGTTAAGTTTGGATCAGAGTGACAAATTTGTGTCATTCGGGATTCATGTTGTTCACAAACTTTGAATTTAGCTGGATATTTGGCATTGTCATTTTGATATTCCTCATGTCATTCACGAGCTTGTGGAACCTCACATAGTATTCAGTGACATTTTCCCCTAGGTTCATCTTAAAGTTCTCAAAATCATCATACAGTTGAGACTCTCTATCTTCTTTAGTTAATTCTGAACCGGAGAGAAGCATCTTGACATTATCCTAAACAGCTTTGGCTTCAGTGTTGTGATTGATTAGCTTGTAGATATCCTTTGGTAGACCCTGAAGTACAATGTTTGAAGCCCTAATATCAGCATCGTATCTCTTTTTCTCCTTGTCAGTAAGTTCATCATATGTCTTTGGTCTATCCAATCCTAATATCACTGAGCCATCAGCAGCAGTTTCGAGTATGTCTCTGGTAGTCTCAACTTGGTACGGTCCTTCATCAATTGATTTGAGAATGTTGACCCCATTTTCTTTACCCAAACAGTACAACCTAATTCGTTGAGCCCATGAGTCATAATCAGTTCTGTCTAGCATAGGTGGACGAGTATCTGATCCTGCTGCTTGAACGTCCTCAGCTACAGAAGAGATGATTGTAGGCACGTTGGTAGACATGATTACAGATTCCACGGGATTTTATAACTCTTTCATTAAACCGGGAAATAGATTCTTTCACGGGATTTTACTAAATCAAGAGAAAACCGTAAAATGTAACAATCAGAAACAATAATTCACCAAGTCGCTTCAACCTTGATGACAAATCGCTTTTCACCAAGTCGCAAGGTATACAAGTAGCTCAAGGGACAAGTCGCTAGAGAGATAAGTCGCTTGTGTGACACAAATCGCTATGAAGACAAATCGCTAGTAACAAGTTGCTAGACACACAAGTTGCTAGAGTAACAACTCGCTAGACGGACAAGTTGCTAGTGGCACAAGTCGCTATGAAGATAAATCGCTAGTGACAAGTCGCTAGACACCCAAGTTGCTAGAGTAACAACTCGCTAGATGGACAAGTCGCTAGTGACAAATCGCTAGTGACAAATCGCTAGACAAAACAGTACGTCCACTACTTTGTCCTTTTTGTCGTTTTGTCTCAAAAGACAAGTCGCTTAGTGCACAAGTCGCTTCACACAACACAGACAAGTCGCTTAAAACGTAGAGACAAATCGCAACGAAGAAATCAAGTACGAGACACAAGTCGCTAGGATGAAATATTCAAAAACACCACTTTTGAATCCAAAAACAACCTAACCACGCTGATTCAAGCCTTCCAAATCAAAACCTAAGCACTTATAATGATTCTAAACACAAAAATACAATCAAAATCCAAACTTTAGCACTAGAAACGGTCCAAATGATGCAAATACCACTAAAATTTTTCAAACACAAAAACCATAAAAAACCACTAGAAATCCAAGAACATGTAAGAGAGATGATCAAACCATGGCTCTTGATACCATTTGTAACATATTGGATTTCATAAACACATCAAACCATGACAAATATGGGGCGTATGAATATATGGTTTTAGAGAGAGAAAGTTTAGAGGTTTAGGAAGCTTAGTGAGAGAAAGAAAAATATTATTATGAGCTCCAACCCTATACCTTGGGAGGTAGAGGGTATTTATAGTATCTTACAAAATACGCCTCCTACGGGCTGTGGATTAGGCATACAGTGGGTAAAGACCCGTCCGTCCTCCACGGTGTTACTTAACAAGATACTAACTAACATAAAATAACTACGACTACGAGCTTTCTAACGATTACCATATACTTGAGGTGACCGACACTTTAACAACTGGATTTTCTAAATCCTAACAATTCCCAGTTAAGATATCAATGCCATCCAAGTTTCTAACGAAGCATGCATTTCTCCTAAATGCAACCTCTAAATCTGCATCACAGAACTGCCTGACTAAAAACAAATTATGTCCCAACCCTTCGACATAGTAAACCTGAGTGATCAAATAATTTCCAAATGGAAGATCTCCATAACCCATGATAGTTGCTACATGATCATTCCCAAAGCGTAGATTTCCCATGAATTTCCAGATGAAATTGATCGCCAGCTTGATTCGGTCCGTACTATGTGCTTGGAGCAACTCGAGTCGACGATCCAAAGACATATTTCGATAACCTGCCAAGAACAGAAGAAGATGTTCATGGAAACCGTTTTGATTTTGGTTCCTTTGGGTTAGAGGTAAAATCCAGATCACACTCATAGAAGGTTTTTAGTGGGTATACTGGTTTATCATTCATTAGAACATTCTCGATTGTGAACATTCTACCTGTAGGTCTCCAAATACCATCCCTAAAGGAAAAACTATGCTTCTTATCTATATTGTAAGACCTAAATCTTGTAACTAGATTTCCTATTGGTTTAGCATAAGTTCTTTTTGGAACGTTCTTCTGAATAGGCTTATCATTCACATTCTTAGAAACACAATCATCTTGAACATTAATTAAAGATTTCTAGCAAGTTACACAGACAGATTCAACACATTCATTAAACATAGCAAGTTTCATAGGTTCATTACATTCAAATGAAATGTCTTTCTTATTACAAAGCGATAAATTCCTAGGGTGTTCTTCTACTTTCTTCTTTTTATTCAGGCTACTACCCATAGAGGCAGGCGAGACTCTATTGTTCCTTGTATTGCTCCTAGGCTTTAGTCTGCTGCTCCTAGAGGTGCTTTCTAGTCCCGTAGAAGGTAAGGCACATGCATTAGGATTCACATTTTTATCAAGGGAAGTGGTTTCAGCTTTCCTAGACTCTTTAGAATTCTTGTTTAAATTCATGTCGTTTGTTCCATATGGTTTAGATGTGGAGGCAAACTTATTAGTGGTACTCATCTTAAAAAGGCCAGGTGCTAAAACTTTTGGTTTCTCGATAACCGCTTTTTCATTTTCAACAATCTTTTCTTTTAGCTTTTGCAGGGCAGGTGGAGTGACTGGTTTTGACAAATCATTTTTCTCACTGACTTTTGGAGGAGGCTGAGAAATGGACATTTTTGGTTTGATAACCGGTTTAGGAAAATTTACTTTCTCCTCATTCAATGGTTTTGCAAACTTAGTATCCACAGTTTTTCCTTTTTGACAATCCAGCTGAGCTCTCAAAAGATCATTTTGGTCTTTCATGTCCTTGTAGGCACCCTCATTAGACAGTTTTTCATACTTGCATTCCTCAGTTTTCCGATCAAGTTGTTTAAAATATGCTACATTTTCTTTTTCAAGTTTTTCAAGAGCTTTTTCATATTTTGAAACAATTGTGGAGGTCTCATACTGGAGTCTTTCATGGTCTTCATCAGAATATGTTTGTAAGATAATGGACATAATATCGATAGTCATAACCTCTTCGAAGAGAGAATCATTTAAATTTTCCAAAACTTTGATGTGTTCACAACATTCATTAGCTTTATTTACCAGTGATTTATGGTCCTTGACAAAGTCACCTGTTTCTTTTAAAAAGGCTTGTTCGAAATGAATTACCCTCGCACTGACGTGATTTAGCCGATTGGAAATTTCATTTTCAAAAACCTTTTTCATTTCATCGTGAAAAGTTGAAAACTAGTTGTTAGAGCTGATGTTGATTTTGGATTGAACAAGCTCTTGAAGTTGCCCCATTCTAGTTTTAATTTCATCTAAAATGCTTCTAGCATCACTTGTGTTAAACGGATTGTTTGAAAACATTTGTTCCATATTCGAAAATGATTTTGAGACAACTACAGGTTTTGAAACTGGTTTTGACTCTTTGTTTGAAGCACTGGGTGTTATGGAAAACTTTGACTTTTCTTTTTGAGGAACAAATTTAATTCCGGAAATTTTGTTAAGTTTGTTGTAAGCGATTGGTTTTATTTCTGGGTCCTTTTGTTTCATTTTTTATCTACTCTCGTTAATGAGTTCTAACGTTTCATGAGAATCACGAACTTCTACGGGTTCATGTTTATCTAACAAAGCTTTTCCATTATACAAGACATTCTTTCTTTCTGAGCTTTCTTGAGTGCATAAGAAGGTTTGTTACCAAGAGCCATTTTTTGAGTTGTATGAAAATATGGATTTTTTTTGATTTGTAAGAATGTTGACTGATTGAGCTGAATGACCCGTTGTAACAAGCAAATTTTCCAATTTGTTGATTTTTTTCATTTTTTTAAAGAATTTCATCAAGAAGGGAATCTTCTCGTTTTGAAAAATCAGCTATCAACATTTTCTTTTCTTTTTCAAGATCAGAATAAGTTGCTTTTTGTTTAGAAAGTTAGTTTTTAAGATCAGAAATTTTCTCGTTTAAAGATTTTATTTTCAAGCTCAAATTAACATCAAGTGTGTCGTCATACTTGATTTGCAATTTTTTTCTCTTAAAACGGAATTTTGATAACCAATTTCTAATTCTGACTCTTTGTTTTTGTGAAATTTAAAAGCTTTTGCATTCTCCTTGTACCTCTCAAGTTCAGCGGTCATTTTATCATTCGCGGCTTTAACATCGCGATTGACCTTTTTCACTTTCTCAATTTCAATGCCACAATTATTAATAAATGATTCAAATAAGGCACGTATTTCTTCATCAGTATCAATATTTTGTGCTACCGAGCCTCCACTAGGATCCACATCTGGATTTTCAGAGTTAATATTGCTACTACTCGGATTGTCCAGGTATGTATCATAAGTGGGTGCTGTCGTCACAGAATGTTGTTCGTCATGAGTAAACACATCAAATATGACATTGTTATAGCATGGATCAATGACAGGTACCTCAGATGCTGCGTTGGCGTCATAAACATGAGGTGTGTCAGAATCAGCGTTGTACTTAGCCTCCTGAAGATTTGCCATAAAGATGCAGTTCACATTGATATCCTCTCGGTCTTCCATTTCATCCATAATAGCTATAAAGTCATGTTCCTCAGCACTCAACTGCATCCCTGCTTCTGCCTTTTGTACCAACAGCAATGCTTTCTGAAGATACGTTGAATCCTTCTTTTTCAGCTTAGTAGGGCAATTCCTTGCAATGTGACACACTCCTTGACAATTGTAACACATAACCTGATTAGCCTGATTCACATTTCCATAATTCCCAATGACTAGAGCTGCAACATTCCCATTTGGATTACCCACTGTTCTATTCCTAACATTCTGACCCATCTGATTTCCAACATTCTGACCCAACTGATTACCATGATACGGAACCGCCTGATTACCTATGTGAAATCTGGTAGCGTATCCATGTTGTTTCCAAATAACTCCAGCCATTTGTACCTGTTGACCCATATTCAAACCCGGCTGTGCAATTTTCCTGTTGCGAGTGTTTGATGAAATCCTTTGGTTGTTGTTAGTTGGTGTGGAATAGCGTCCTTTGAATACTTTAGTCAAATAAGCAAATGCATTTGACAAAGCCTCTGTTTGTTCAGCTTCAAGGTCGCTGATTCCTGCTTCCTGGTATTGTGGATACTGTTGTTGTTGAATGACTTGTTGTTCTAGTGGATAGAATCGTTTTTTAGGGATAACAGCTTGTGGTTGTGGAATGTATTGCTGCAAGTTGTTGTTAAGGGAAGATGATGAAGGTTGCTGTTGTGTGTTCACTGGAGATTGTGACTTTGCAATTAGTGCCAAGGGATCATGATTCTTTGTCAATCGTTCTTGCCTTACTTCGTTGGCTTCAGCTTGGTTTTGTTTTAGAAAATCGTAGAGTTGATTAAAGTTCACCTGATGTAAGTCCTTTGTTTGGTTGACAATAGTGACATAGCGTCCCCATTCTTCTTGAAGATTGTTGATGAATTTGATGTTGCTCACGATAGTTGTGGGTGTCAACTTATTTCTGATTAACTCATTCATCAATGTGCAAAACCTTCCATAGTAGGATTCGATGGATTCTCCTGGATTTGATGTAAACTTCTCCCATTCAGTTAGCAACTTGTTCTCCATGTCTTGTTTACCAATTTCCGTTCCATAACATAGCCGTCTAACACGTTCCCACATATGGTAAGCAGTTTCACAACTATCTACAACAGCAAAGATTTCTCTTGGTAAACCCAGTTGGACGATGTGTATTGCCATGTCATCTGCTTCGATCTGCTGCTTATCCTCTTCTTTGTATTCTGATTCATTTTGATCACGAAAGTATGGTAGAACGGGAGGTGTTGCATCAGGAATTCCAGGGTCTTAGACTTTTTGTGGCTTGAATGGTCCTTTCGTAATGGATTGAATCATTAGTTTTCCATTAGCTTTGGTTTTGATGTAGCGGAGCATACGACTTGTCCATTGAAGATATCCACCTTTTTCCAGCATAGGAGGACGGTTTTCAGCACCGGCTGCATGAATATCTTGTTGAGTAGCCATTGATGAAGGTATTTGTGATAAAGTTGATGTAGGATCGATTCAACGATAAAGGAGTTGTGTTTGATGAAGATTAAGCTCGGTTGTTATATTGAAAATTGGGTCTGAAAACTTAAAAACCTCAATAACTTCTGATCGGAGCGTTTTTAGGACTCGAAGCTTGACCCGAATAAGTTCATTCGGCGTGTCATTCTCCTCGTTCTCACGGTCGTTTTGATGAGTAGAACGCTAAAAACGGAGTTACGGTTCAAAAGTTATGGCCGATTGAAGTTTTGCAGAAAATCTTACTCGTAAACATGTTCTTAGGCGTAAACTTTAGGTTCTTAGGCATAAACTTTGTTCTTACTCGTAAGATATGGATCTTATTCGTAAAAACAGTCCTTGCTCGTAAGAATTGGGTCTTATGCGTAAAAACAGTCCTTACTCGTAAGAATTTGGTCTTATGCGTAAAATGTAGTCTTTACACGTAAGAAAGAGTTCTTATTCGTAAAGGTATATCTTACTCGTAAGATGTTGTTCTTATTCGTAAAGGTAGTTGTTACACGTAAGAGTTTGTTCTTATGCGTAAAGATGCTTATGCGTAAGAATGATATCTTATTCGTAAAAACTTGCTTACGCGTAAGAATGAAACGTATCTTTCTAACTTGTCCAAGCTAGCGAGATTTCACAATTCGAAGTATTCCACAAACTTATCCAAGTGAGGGATGTACTGAGTAATCGTTGTTGCACGAAGAATCTTCACCAAATGCTTAAGCGTAAACTTTTATGCATAAAATTCACTTCTTACGCGTAAAGCTTAGGCGTAAAAAGAGGGTTTTGACTTTTCTTAAGCGTAAAAAGAGGGTTTTGACCTTTTTTACTCGTAACCCTACGCGTAAACTGCCCAGAAAGTTGTAAAGCACGATTTTTTCACCCAAAAACACGATTTCAAATGATTTCTTTTGCACAAACTTCTTCCAAAACACTTAAAGATCAAGAAAAACAACAACTTTAGCTTAAAAAACACGTATAAATCAAAACTTTAAGCAAAAAGCACTTGTTTTTATAGAAAAAACGAAACTTTTGTGTAAAGTTTTAACAAAAAACGTAACACAAACACTCCTAAACCATTGTTAGGCGATTGATACCAATTGTAGGACCTTGTTTTTATCAACCTTATCACGATACTCAAGCTTAACACACGAAATAAAGACGTAAAGATGAAGTAAGAAAGGTGGTACGAGAGATATGTATGTCGTGTATGTAGAGAGAAAGATAAGATGAAAAGAGCTTCTATTTCATAAGGAAAACACACACCTACACACTCAAGCACACACCTCAAATGTGTCAATTGAGGTGTATTTATACTACAAGAGATATACCCTAATGGGCTTGGCCATGGGCCACGTTTTGGACTTGGATTGGGCTTGAATTACATGAACTTATAAAAGACTAGCTTAACATAACTTCTAACCATTTAGCTTAGCCCAATCCACAAGCCCATTGACTATTCTATTACAATATCTAGCACACGTTACAAAGTTTCTAAACGTGAATGACCATCACTTTCTATTAATTACTATTAAGGCTAACAATGTTACCTAAACGGAAAATATCTTAAACAATCGTACGTACATATCCTTTAGAACAATTATAACTAGAAAACTTACCATATTTCTTTTTAGCATAGTTTTGTTCTTCCAAATCGTTGAATTTATAATCGTTTTCTCTAACTTGCCATAATGTAAAATTCATGTTGCAAAAAATGATATAGTCCTTTTACATTGTAATTACTTTTTAAAACAAAACTTAATAGTGAAATGAAGAAGATGTATGACGTGATGATAATAAAAATTATAACACATAAAATACTTAGTACATTAAAATAAAAATAACATAATACATTATAGAAAAAATACATTACACAAATATAAAGAAAAAACACGTTCATCTTATTTTATTTTATGCCTTCATATAACTTTAGCACTCACTTAATCATTTATTTTGTCCACTAAAAAATATAAATCAAATGAAATATCGTAATCTATTGAAGCTTCTTATTTTTAAAAAGTCTCAAGCAAAACACATTTTTCTTGCATAATGTCTTTGCATTCTTTATAGGCTTCAATCATCTTTGTTTTATGTTTGTTTGCGTTTCCAAATATCACAACTGTGTTGATAATCGCTTGCGAACGACGCTTATCCTCGTCAACTTGTTTCATTGCTTCGGCTTTGATTCCTCGACCGTATGTGAAAGAGAACAATCCACAAGAATTGTGTGTGTGATTAATTTGAATGCAGAATATAGAAAATGTGGAGTTGTTGTGGTGATTTATGTGATAGTTGAATTTATAGGAACTTAAAAGATTATTTTTTAAGAAAAAGTAAAAAACAAAAAATGGTAATATAACAGTTGTTTTTTGAATTTGAGCATTGGAAATGTCAAGGACAAATAGTGTTATAGGTTGTCTAGACAAAAAATGCCGAAAATATGAAAATACCCTTGCAGTTAACGAGATTAGTGTTAGTGTTTTGGATTTTCAATGAAGCAAATGCAAGATGATGGGGACTACTGATATAATTTTGTCGATCTTAAGAATAAACCTAAGAATTTAAAATAACTTAGAGACCAACAGTGTAATTTAATCTACATACATTATGTTGGTTAACACATTTGAAACGGAATGTCAACTGTAGTCGGTCTCTCTATATACTCATTTATTCATTAATAAGGAGTACCTTAAATGCATACAAAATATTAAACCTTTTGTACATTTACACATTAAGTGAAACCAAAAATCAAAATGCTGTATAAATTTCATATCTAGACTTTCTAAATTATGATCAAAATGAAGCATAATACTTTTATGGTTTTATAAACAAATAAGAATATAAATGATATAGGTAATTTGACAACTATATATAAAAGAAAAAATCAAATTTAACTACTATTTAATTATTATTAAAGACAAAATATAAAAGTCCGCAGTAATGCGTAGATAAATCACACTCGTTAAGTACGTATGGTGCTAAAAATTTGTATAAGTAAATGAATGTTTTTTATTGATATGTAATTCCGTTTTTTGGTCAATCAAAACCGAACGAAATTGAGTTGGTAATAGATGGGAGCATCTTTGCACTTAACAAGCACAAGGTTAATGATTCAATCCTTGTCATCAGTGGCGGAACTTGATCAATTATTTTGGGAGTGGCGAATTTATTTTGGGGGGGCCAAATCGGAGATTTGTTTATAACCTCAACTAAATTACGCTTAAAACCTATAATATTTACACTAGGTGCTGAAAATTTTGAGGGGGCCGAGACCCTCCCCTGCCCTCAAAGAGGTCCGCCATTGCTTGTCACCCTCATAACCACAACCATTGAGTGAGTCCATTTATGCCTCCCACATAATGAAAAGATAGCCAATTGTGAACCAGTTAGGGTTACCGGTTATTAACCTTTTATACCTGACAAGCATGAATAAAAATCAAATGTCACGCTAACAAACGAACTACCATCTTTTACCAGCAGAATGGTAAATCCGTTATCAGTTTTAGTGGTTTCAGCCACAATTTACAACAAGTAAAAATGATGACCATCTCTAAAAACCATACACATGCTTATAGAAAATTCATTTTGATTTGTTCTATATTGCAAAACATGTTTATTATTACAAATCTCTAAAGACGATTATGTTTCATGTTGATTCCTATCTATACATCTGGATTAAAAAGAAAATCCATATCAGTGAAACAACAAAATGAATTTCAAATGTGATAATGTCATGAGGTTGTCGGAAAGAAAGTGTGAAGCTTCGATGTTTTTTTTATTTATTCTATTGCTCTTGTAAATTTTGCAGTAATTTGCACACATGCAAAGTTTTAGTGCGAATGCACACTATATAAAGCACATTCCGCAACGAAAATTAACTACTCATACATAATTTACCAACAATCTTAATCTCAAACCTTATTACACTACATTGAAAATCTTGAAACGATCACTTAGCTATCTGAAAACATTTATTTTCATTATCCAAACATTTGAAACTTGTACTCCGGAAAGAAATCATTATATAATAATCGACCATTATGTTGTTTTTGTATTCGGTAAAATTCATTTAGCAATCTCCCGGTGGATTTACATGGCCAACCCCAGGGCTAGGCCCCGGACATGTTGGCCTAAAAGCTCGCAACTTATACTTCTCGTGGCGACCGGACAACTTCCTTGTTGAAGGAGGGTTAGGCAAGACTAATGTTCTGATAGGTAATGCTGAAGGAAGTATCTTGTGTACTCGTGATGATTCGACCAAATAGAAACCTTGTGAGAGAAGCAAAATAAACATACATAAATGCAGCATGGGCATGACTCTTTGATACAAAAGGATGATTCTAATGTTGTTGAATGGACTTTGGTAGAGTAAACGATGATATTTGCAGTCACAACGGGTGTTATTTATATGCATTGTACAAGGGTGCCATTACATGGTCTCTTAAATATTAAATTGTGCTAATATCAAACAAAGTATGACCCCTTCTTTAAAGGTATAAAATGAAGGAGCCATCATTAACTTTTCATATAGCCGGGGGCGAGTCAGAAAATCCAAGAATTCCATTTTCCTTCTTGTTCATCAATCGGAAATCAAGACAAACCGGGTGATATGATATAATTTTGCTGTCATGAAATGAAGATCATCCAACTCCTTTTCTTTTCTTTTTTTTTTTTTTTTTTCTTTTGTGATTAGTTTATAATGACTCGGTTACAAAAACTACTATGGCTATTGTGTTAATATAAAGGACATGAATTGTTATTATCCTGGATAACAAGTAGTCTGTTGAAGCAAATTCCCGTTGTTCGGTACGACTTGGGAGTTCGGCTTCTATCAACAATGCCGGAGGGAAATGAGCGTTCCTTCCTGCACAATGGACAACACGCGTTAGCCTCGTTCTGGAGGATATCCAGAACCAAGCTCCGGCGTGAAAGTAAGAAGAGGGTAATAAATGTTGTAATTAATGCAGTGGTTAATGTAGGTGTGTGTATTCAATGCAAAACATTAAATGTGTTGGGGTATTTATACTACCCCAACTATGTACCTATGCTACTGTAGATTTACTGTTCGTGTAGGCCTATATTACCTGCTCATAGATCTACAGTCACCCTACTTTATAGGCCACGTGGTAAAGATCCCATAAAACCTGGACACTGTTACCTGCCGTCCGGACGGCAAGGCATACCGTCCGGCCAACGGTCTTGCCGGACACCAAGACGTCCGGACACATACGCCAACATGTCCCCCCAGTATTGTATCACCGGATGAAAACCGGTGATGCAATACTTAAGATTATTTTGTCTTTTAAGAAAAGAGCATTTTCCTCCGGCCTGCCATGGGTCTCAGTTGTTTTTGTGGGTATTGGGCTATTCTGATGGGCCTGGCCATTCGTTGGGCCTTTGCCCGTGCCTCTCTGTCTTCTGTGATCAACGTGGGCGGGTGAGATTGAGCCACGTCACCTTTTTACTGACTGATGGGACGTTTTGACAGTTTCCTAGGGTTTTCACCGCCTATATATACTCACTTTTTACCATTCTTATTTTTTCACACATTTCTCTTGCACTCAAATAGCTTTTATTCGCCGGTCATCCTCCTCATTTCCGTAAGGTTCGTTTCGTTCTACTTTGTAATTATTTGTACATTTCCTTTGGTATCCTTTTAGTAATGGCCGAACACCCAACCAAGGAACAGAGCGCTCCCATTATGGAAACCGAAGAGACCGTCCTACCTTTGGTTGTACCAAAGTTCGATATGCATATCCACACCTCTAGGTTAACACAACCTCGATTAGACACAATCGATATTAGAGTAACATAGTAGTAGTATGGTATCCCTACTGACCTTCGGCCTCATCTTTCGCCGGATGACATGACTATGGATCACCTGCCGGGGGATAAGATTGGTATATATCCCCAGCAGTTGGATACCGGAGGAGTCAGGATCCCCTTTTCCTCATTTTTGCTGAACGTGATTAGACATTGTAGGGTTCATATTTCCCAATTGGTTCCTCTTGGCTTGAACCGGGTGACACTTTTCGAGATTAGGTGTTATAGCTTAAATATTGAACCTAGGGTACCCTTGTTCCGGGCGTTTTACCGGCTGTGTAAGCAGGGGCACTGGTTTTCTTTCGAGAGTAGGACAGGGAAGAAAGCCTATAAATGCTTCAAAGAGGTGCTCACCAGTCTTAAACACTGGAAATAAAAATTTTTTATGATCGACCGGAGGGCAATCCCCTATGTCATGGCATGGAGGCATAAGGATTCAAAAATCACCGACCCTTTTCCTACCGGTTTTTCGGAGGTTGATGCTGAGAAGCTTAGCGAGACTCCTATTCTCTTAAGGAAGCCGACCATTAGTCTGTTGTGGATGTGCCACCTTTCTTCGGTTTTCAGGAATCCGGGGTTCGAACCTCTTCTAAAGGATGCCAAGGGTCATGGTAATTATCTCTCCGGTCTTTATAGAGTTTGTTGTAACCGTTGTTTTGTGATTTTCTTAGACACTTTTTTCCTCTTGCAGTTGTTGATATGTCTGAGTACCTGGAACTCCCGGAATGGGACGACACTGTAGTGAGCAAGGGTCCGGCCGTTGACCCTAACCGAGAGAAGCCTAAAAGGACTACAGATCCTTTGCCAGTGGGAACAGCGATTCCTGGTAAAGATGCCATAGCCAGGAGGGCCGAAGAGGCAGACCCGGAGGTCGTGGCTGCCTGAGAGAAAAAAGAGAGGGAGGCTGCGGAGCGTCTAGCGGCGAAGAGAAAAGGTGAGGGGACCTCTAAAGTCCAAATTAAGAAGAAAAAGAAAAGGAAAACGGGGTTCGTTGAGACTTTCTCTTCCGGTTCACCTGTGCTTAATTCGGATCCTTTGAACCAAGCCAATCCGGATGATCAAGAGGCGAACTTAAACCTCAATGCCGAACCAGAGATCCCCGCTGTCGCTGCCGGAGGGGATAAAGATGATGTGGCTTCTGAGGGGATGGATGACAATGGGGCCGGAGGTGGAGGGAATCTGCAACAGCCGCCCCTTTCCCAACGGGGAGGCGGCCATTCTCCTCTGGTCCACTCCCCACTTCATAACTCCGAAGGTATGTGCTAGCTCCTGTGCGATTCTCTCGTTCATTTTGTTATTTCTAATTACTCACTATTTTTTTTTTTTTTTTGGCCGTCTCGCAGGTCAATCGGCCCCTCTCAGTCACGGCCCTCATCATGTTGAAAGGGTTATCCTAGATTCAGGTATACTTTAACCTTATATTCATTAATCCATGTTTGCTTGTTAAGATTTTTCTCATCATCCTTCCCCCCCCCCCTTTTTTTTTGTAGATGAGGCCACTAATGTTTTCATCCCTAACTGGGCTCTTCGTGATGATGTCCGGATAAACTCATATCGTTCCTGCCGGGAGATGATCGATAATCTCGCTACTCCTACCGAGAGAGGGGCTCTGGAGCAGGTGAACAACATTGATCTCATCCGTCGTGCATATGAGGATTTTGGGAAGAGTGTGATAGCCCCCAGGGCGAAGTTGCTTCGAAGGTTTATAGATCCTCGAACGGTTCCTGGAAACTACGAACTCATAAAGGTTGTCAGGGACTTTCTGAGAAACTTTCCGCCGTCGAGGGTGAAAACGGAAGGCTATCCGAGGAGTTAGAGAAGCTGGACTCTGATCTGAAAGCTAGCGTGAGCAGAGAGAAAGGTTTGGAGGAGGAGGTTGATAGGGTGACCCGAGACCGGGACGAGTGGAGGGAGACTTCCGCCGCGCAGGCGGAAAAAATAAGGAAATTGGAGGGTGAGTTGATTGCTAAGGACCAATCCTTGGCAGATCTGCAGGTGGAGAAGTTACCTGTGGCCGAGTTTGTTCAAGCGAGGTGTGAGCAAAACGCTGTCCGGACACTTTTGCCTTCGGCGGTTCGTCGATTGTTCGAAAGCGTTGAATATAAAAAGAGCATGGCCAAGGTATATAGCTTGACATATCAGGCAGGATTTGTGACGGGGGCTAAAAGGAACAGGACCGAGGCGGAGACGGAGGCCGCTCTTCAGGGTATTAGGAACGTCAACAAGGATGCTCCAAGTCTATGGAGGGCAGAATATGACAAGCTGTTCGAAGCTGAGTATCCCTTCATCCAAAAGCTCGCTGACTCCTATCGTTTACCTCTAGGGGATTTGCTAAATATGGAACTGGAGGTCCCTGCTAGGAAGGATCCTCCCGGACCATCCAATCCTCCTCCTGCCACCGGTACTCCGGCATCTGATACTCCGGTTAATGTTGCGGAGCAGAATGCCTAAGTTTTAGTTATCCTTATGGCTTGTAACCTGTGAACAATTTATTCGGATGATGTGATTGTAATAATTAACAATTTTCTTTTGTGGTTCGTTAATTTGTAAATGAATGCCCCTCCTTTGGTTGTGATAATTTGTTGTTCTTCCTTATTCATTTATACTTCGTGTTGATATCCTCCTTAGGTTATTCTAAGGGAATCCGGCTGCGTAGGCCGTGCATCCGGATTCCGGGCATCCTTATAATGTTAAAAGGGCATCCATTATTAGGGCATCCGACACGTATGCTCGGGCATCTGTGTGGTTATTCCACCAGGCGTCCAGAGTGTTTTACTCTCGGGAATCCGTGTTCCGGGCATCCTTATAATGTTAAAGGGCATCCGCTAGGTGCATTCGTGCATACTTGTGCTTTTCATACTCGACGGGGGCCAACCGTCGGAATTGTTACATATCACATGAGTTATCACAGAAAATTGTTTCCCCATCGTGGGAAAACTTTCATCATTGAACCAACGTACATAATTAATTTAGGTTACATAATGATAGCAGGATTCTTGTCACAATAACATTTATAAGAAACAATTTCTGAGGTTTATAGCGTGCCAGGTCCGAGGGACCTCCTTCTCCTCCATCGTTTGTAACTTATAAGAGCCATTCTGATTTGCTCCTACTATTCGGTAGGGCCCTTCCCAATTAGGTCCTAACTTCCCTTGGTTTTCCACCAGGCTGGCCTCGTTCTTCCGGTAGACAAAGTCTCCCACTTTGAAATTCATTGGCTTGACTCTCCGGTTGTAATACTGCTCAACCTGCGTCTTATACTTAGCTTCTCGGATGGCAGCATTTTCCCTTCTTTCTTGTAGAAGGTCCAGGTTCAGACGTTGTTCTTCCTCGTTCTGGTCCTCCCGGAACATCATTGTCCGATGCGTTGGCATCCCTATTTCTGCCGATATTACAGCCTCGCTTCCGTACGTCAGGCTGAATGGGGTCTCTCCATTGCTCGTTTTTAGGGTTGTCCGGTGTGCCTATAGAACGTTAAGTAGCTCATCTAACCATCCGGCTCTCTCTCGGCCCAGCCTCGTTTTTATTCCTTCCATCAGGCTCCTGTTAGCCCGTTTTACCAATCCGTTAGCCTGCGGATGTGCCACGGCTGTATTCATTTGTTTGATTTTCAAACCCTCGCACCATTTTTTGAATGGGTCATTGACGAAGTTGGTCCCATTGTCAGTGACTATGACCCCCGGTAAGCCGTACCTACATACAACGTTTTCGTATACAAACTTGATGACATATTTCCTTGTGGTTTTGACCAACGGCTTTGCCTCTATCCACTTGGTAAAATAATCAATTGCCACTATCAGATATTTGATGCGGCCTGGTGCTTCCGGAAAAGGGCCTAATACATCCATCCCCCATTGATAGAAAGGCCACGGAGCCATGATGGAGGTCAATGGTGTCTTTGGGAGCTTGGGTATCGGAGAATGTATTTGACAAGAGTCACATTTCCGAATTTCTTCCCAGGTATCCCGGTGCATGGTGGGCCAATAATACCCTTGCCTCATAAGTTTGGCCACCACGGTTCTTGGTCCGGCGTGCATCCCACAGCACCCCTCGTGTACTTCGCGAATGATGTAGTTTGCCTGTAATGGCCCCACACATCTCATCATCGGCACTAGGTAACCCTTCTTAAAGAGGACCCCTTCTTCCATAACATACTGCGGGATTTTCATCCTTAAGCTTCTGGCCTCATTGGGATCCTCCGGCCAGACCCCTTCTTCTAAACATTTGATAATCGGCGTCATCCAATTGTCCGTCTCCTCTTCTACTATGGTGTTAACCACTTTTTCACCCCCTGACGGTTTTTCTAGCACCTCTACTAGTACTTTTTTGGTCAAGTGGTCAAAAGCGACCGATGCTAGCTTGCTTAGTATATCTGCCTTCTAATTTTGGGCCCTCAGGATGTTGCAGATCTTGAAGCTTTGAAACCCAGATATGTAGTTTTTTGCCTGTGCCAAGTATTTCTGCATGCTTTCCTTTGTAGCTGTGAACTCCCCATTGATTTGACTGGCTACCAGTTTTGAATCTACTCGCACACTTAAAACCCTGATCTTGAGCTTTTTTGCAATCCTTAGGCCAGCTAGCAGAGCCTCGTATTCTGCCTCATTGTTGGTGCTAGGGAAGTTAAGCCATAGAGCATAAGTTAGTTCTTCTTTCTCCGGGCTGATGAGAACCAATCCTGCTCCGGAACCTTTCGTGTTGGATGCTCCGTCAGTGTATAGTAACCATTCTTCCTCCCCTACTTCCATTACATCGGTACTTTTCCTGCATCGGGATTCCACCGGTACTTCCGTCAGGAAATCCGCTAGCACCTGCCCCTTAACGGCTTTGCGAGGGACGTAGGTGATGTTATATGCTCCTAGTTCCACGGCGTATTTAGCTAACTTTCCTGAGACTTCTGGTTTATTCAGTATCTGCTTGATGGGTTGGTCGGTGATGACCCGGATGGGGTGGGCTTCGAAGTACCTCCTCAGCCTCCTGGATGCATGTAACAGACATAAAGCTAATTTTTCTATAGGGGCATAATGTCTCTCGGCGTCATGCAATGTCCGGCTGACATAATGTACCGGCAACTGTCTCCCTTCTCTTTCCACCATCAGTACTGCGCTTACTGCTCCTTTTGAAGCCGAGAGATATATGAGCAATTGCTCTTCCGGCTTAGGTGTGGACAAAGAAGGTAGTTCGAGTATCAGCCTCTTCATTTCCTGGAAAGCCATCTCGGCTTCTTTCGTCCATCGGTATTCGTCCTTATTTTCTTTGGTGATGTTTTTTAGTGTGTCAAAGAAAGGAAGGGCTCTTTCCGCTGATTTTGATAGGAATCTATTCAAGGCTGCTAGCTTCCCACTTAGGCTTTGCATCTCCTTCAGGGTTCCCGGGGATTTCATCTCCATGATGGCCTTTGTCTTACATGGGTTAGCCCTTATTCCTTCCGAAGTCACCATATAGCCGAATAACTTTCCTTCCTCTACCCCAAAAGAACACTTTCGTGGATTTAACTTCATGTTTATCTTCCTAAGGCTGTCGAAGGTTTCCGCAATGTCAGCTATCATCTCACGCTCCGTTCGGCTTTTTATGACCATATCATCCACGTATGCTTCCAAATTCCTCCCTATTTGTGAGTTAAATGCGGAGTCTATCAACCGTTGATAGGTTGCTCCGGCATTCTTTAGACCGAACGGCATTTTGGTGTAACAGTACATTCCCCATTCCGTGTAGAATGCCGTCTTTTTCTCATCGTCTTCGTTCATCTGGATTTGGTGGTAGCCCTTGTAAGCATCCAGGAAGCATTTATATTTATATCCCATGACGGATTCAATCTTCCAGTCTATCTCCGGCAGGGGGTAGTAATCCTTAGGGCACGAAGAGTTCAGGTTCTTGAAGTCAATACACATCCTCCAGCTTCCGTCACATTTCTTAACCAACACCGGATTGGATATCCACGTTGGGTATCTTACCGGTCGGACTATCCCGGCTCTAACCCATTCCTCCACTTCTTTATTAATCACCTGGTTTTTCTCTCGCGAGAATGTTCTCCTTTTCTGGGCAACCGGTGCATCAGAGACGTTCACACAGAGGGAGTGTTGTATCAGGCGCCTCGGTACCCCGGTCATGTCCGCCGGTTCCCAGGCAAAGATATCTTTGTTTTTTCTCAAAAGTTCGATGAGTTGCCACTGGCATTCCCGGGAGAACCCCGTCCCTATGGCTACCCGTTGCTTGGGGTAAGCCGCATTAACTAGGATATCCTCCGTTGGCCTTTGGTCCTTCTGAGCTTCCTGGCTCTTGGTTTTTGTCTTCCTTTCGGGAGAATAACTTTTCCTAGGATCCTGTCCTTCTTCTAACCTCCTAAATTCCATAACTACTGCTCTTTTGGCTACCAGGGTAGCTATTCCTCCCGGAGTGGGGAACTTCATCATCGCGTGGATGGTCGAAGGTATGGCTCTTAATTCTTTTAAACATGTTCGGCCCAATATTACATTGTAAGGTGAGGGTGACTTCACGACCGTAAAAGTCATCATGACCGTCCGGAACAGACCATGATCTCCGACACGCACCTCTAGTTCAATCTTCCCCATCGGCTGAATGATTTCGCCGGAGAAACCTACCAACGGTGAACTGGTTTCCTGCAGCCTGGCCTGAATTGAGGGGCACAAGTTCTTGAAACAATGTTCGTACATGACTTGGACGGAAGCACCTTCATCTACAAATACCCTTCGCACAAAATAACCTTCTATCTCCGCTTCCACAATCAGTGGTTCTTCGGATAGGTCGTCCGCGGCTATCCGGGGAAAGGATATAGGGATGTTCATCCAGTCTTCGTCATAGAATCTGGCTTTTCTTTTACGGTCTTCTGAGTAATGACGGACCATGTTGATCACTTTTCCTTTTCCGTCGTGACCTTTCGGCCTCTCCCTTCCCTTTTGTTGCACGTTTTTGACCAAATGATCCAACTTCCCAAATTCGAGAGCCATTTCTAATTGTCTCTTCAGATGATAACAGTCGTTAGTTAAGTGGCCTCTCTCTCCAAGATATTCGCAGAACCGGTCCTCATTCTCTTTGCTTGGTTTTCCTTGTAACGGGGGTGGTGGGGGTAGATTTAGATGGTGTTCTGTGGACAGAATCTCCTTAGGCTGTTTAGACAAGCCAGAGAGCAAGATCCGATGATTGTCAAGTTTATTGCCATCGGTGCGTCGGAATTCGTTTCGAGATCGTGTCTCGGCTTTCGGGGCAACGTACGGGGAAAAGACTTCTCTTTGTCTAGAATCATTCCTTTCCCACGGTCGTCGGTCATTTCTCTTCCTATCTCTAAACCCTCTGAAACTCCGGTCCCTTACTGCCGAAATATTTCCCCTTCGTAATAACTCGTGAGCTTCTCCCTTGGGTAGCTCGGTATTCTTGTATGCTTCCTCTGACCGGACATAATCATCCGTCCGTGTCATCATTTCCTTAACGGTTCTGGGGACCTGATCAGAGAATTTCTTAGCTAAATCAGGGCATCGGTGAGCGCCCATGAATGCCGATATTTTCATGAGCTCTGGGACCCCCGGTATTCTACTGGCTTCATCGGTCCATGGTTCTTTGAAATCTGACAATGCTTCATTTGCCCTCCTTACTATCCGGGTAATTTCCGTGGGGTCCTTCATGTTTTTCTGGCGCAAGGCAAATCTTGTGGTGAACTAGTCCCTGAGGTCATTCCAACTATCGACGCTCCCCGGTTCTATGTTACTGAACCACCCCTGTGCGGCTCCATCCATCGTCTGCTGGAACATCCTGCACCACACAGGCATTGGCCATTCCCCTTGGTTCGCCGCTCCTACGAAACGGTTGATGTGATCATCCGGATCAGCTGACCCATCGTACAGCTTCAGGTTGGTAGGCATGGTGTATTTGGGGCCGGCAAACTCCACTATCCTCCGCGTGAAGGGTGACCTGGCCACTTCCTTATGGGGTTTGCTAAGATCGTCCTTGGGGTTCGGCTCAACAGCCTTTTCTGGCTCATCATCATCTCCGAATGTGAGCCGAATAGGTTTGATTGCACTGGCTCCCGCAGTGTTATACTTTTTTATAAGAGCCTCTAGTGACGCCACCTGGGCTTGTATTTGTTCCGGTATTCCGTAAGTTTCGTCGTTCATGACCCCACTTCCGCCTGTTTGATCCGGGGGAGGAAGGGGTCTGGGCGGAGGTGTTAACTCCGGACCTGTCATCCGATTCTCTTGGTAGAATGAATTGGGGTCCCACGGATGGCGCCAATTTGTTGAAGCAAATTCCCGCTGTTCGGTCTGACTTGGGAGTTCGGCTTCTATCAACAATGCCGGAGGGAAATGAGCGTTCCTTCCTGCACAATGGACAACACGCGTTAGCCTCGTTTTGGAGAATATCCAGAACCAAGCTCCGGCGTGAAAGTAAGAAGAGGGTAATAAATGTTGTAATTAATGCAGTGGTTAATGTAGGTGTGTGTATTCAATGCAAAACATTAAATGTGTTGGGGTATTTATACTACCCCAACTATGTACCTACGCTACTGTAGATTTACTGTTCGTGCAGGCCTATATTACCTGCTCATAGATCACTACTACAAAAATGGACATAGAGCCCGGTTGAAAATGGCTATAGAGCCCGTTTTTTCATGAGGGCACAAAAGGGGGGGGGGACTCTATGAGGAAGTGGCATAGAGCCCAGTTTTAGAAACGGGCTTTATAGTTTGTAATAGAGCCCGGTTGGGAACCCTGCTCTATGTGATTAAAAAATACCAATTTTAAGTATCATAGAGCCCTGTTTTCTGCTTACAAACATGGCTTAATGAGTTTTATTTTTTTTTTTCTTTTTTAGTTTTTTTTTAATACCACCTATTTATATTATATTTCCTCCAGGTATACAAAACCACAACATAATCAGAAACAAGCACAACCAGCAACAATATTATAACAAAACCATAACCATGAAGGTCACCAAAAGCAATGGATTTAAGATCCAAGATGAGTTACAGGTACAAGATCAGTTTCTTACCACTAAATTACAGGTCCTATGTCTTCCAAACATACTAAATAACAATAATTAAACATCATAACAATATTTTCATAATCAATTGTTTTGTTGTTGGGCGAAGGGAAAGGAGATACACAAAATAACATGACGACATTCCAACCTTTCCTAAACACTAACATGATTGATGATCAGATGCCACACACTGAAATGCACGAGCTGACAATGTCGTCCAACTCCTTCGTAGCAAACGGCTTCTTGTCATTCCAAGGCATCTATAGAAAAAATAACATCCATAGACCATAAGCTCTAAGTAAGATAAAACCAAATAAAATTTAGTGCAGTATAAAACAATAAGTTTCATATTGTCATATTTAAACCACCAAGGACTAACTGCACTTGTGCCTATTTACATGTCAATGCACATGTTTGAAAAATGTTTTTTGTGAGGGGAAATTTACACAAAAAGCTCTAACAGCTTAGACTTAGATGCATGGTTTGTGTCTACAATTAACAGTTCTTCATTTCTTTTTTCCAGGAAACAGTGATGCAAAAAGCACTACCATTTCTAAAACATGCTATCATGGGTATTGATGTGTTTGGTCAGTGTTTCAAGATAGCAGATCTCGGCTTCGGCTACTCCTCTAGCAAAAATACCCTACTGGTCGCATCTAAACCACCAAGGACTAACCGCACTAGTGCCTATTTGCATAGTTACCAAGCAGATCTCGGCTGCTCCTCTAGCAAAAATATCCTACTGGATAGCATTTAACTTAGTAGCATGTACAAAGAGACAATAAATATAAGCAAATGCTATACCTTAGACCAAATGCTCAATCACAACTTAACGACAAACATTAACTTGATGGCTCAATGTAAAAATGAAACATATCAGCACAGTTCGTACATTGTTAAGTCACGAGTTGCCAAAACCAGCAAATTAACAGAAAAGAAGCAGCAGATCAAGTTTGATACATACAGCTACCAACTAAATTACGTTAGTTTTCTAAAACAAAAAGAAGCAGCAAATTAACAGAAAGGAAGCAGCAGACTTAATTTGCAGTCGCATTTGTTTCGGTATTCAACCTACTGGCCTAATGTCTAACGTATCAATAACTAATCAGACTATATGAACCAGCCAACTCACAAGACCAATTTTCCTCAAGAACATGTAAAAGTATATATACCCACATACAGAGACTCAATTTCCAACTTTCCGAAACAAAATTTTCAGAGAAAAAACAATGCACTCAGCTATAAGAACAGTTTTAAAAGTTACTTACCATCTTGGGAAATGAGTGTTGTTGATGGGTTACAAACTGATGCATCCACTTCATAACATAGTAGCCGCACTGCCAATACTGAGTTTGTTGGTTGCACTAAAAAAGCAGTAGCCAATTTATAAGCATTAAACAAAAGAAATTAAAAAAATAATAATATACATGTACAGAACGAGACGATTTACCTCAACGAGATTCCATTTCATATTACCAAACGCCCTGAAAGAAATTAAAGAATCGTAGAATTGTGTTAACCTTTATAAATATCAATGTGAATTATACATTAACGCAAAAAGTTCTTACTTCTGCACAACATTGGTGAATTCGAAGCTATCCTCGTTCTTTCCTTCCATATCAGAATCCAAAATGAACCCAATGTTTTGTTGAGGTACAAGTATGAAAAGACTCCAGTGTTTACTGATAATATGTGACCTTTTAGTATAAATAATTTACATAAAGTCATAAAGCAATGAAATATAGTGTTGCATATCGTACCTTTCAACGTAAGGTGCAAGAAAAAACAACTTATGCTGGCTTGGGTCCATCGCTTTCAATAAGTAGTCTTTAACAAGCAGACCGTCAAACATACATACAGAGTCTTGAATTGCATATGGGTTCAGGAAACCACATTTGTTAGATTGCGTTTTCACCTTCTGCAAAATCCTATGTATGGACCTAGAAACATGACAATATATAAAATGTAAAATGACAAAATATTCCAACTCATCAAATAAGATAAGGTAAACGCATATGTACTTACGTTGCAAACAAAGTTATAATGGAAGGGTTAAGCCATCCATTCGTGAAAAGCATCATAAGATCCTGGGCAGAAACTGAAATTTGTAAGGACTCTGATTGTCCAAAAACACGAGGCTCGACATTAACATGCATAGAACGAGTAGGATCTGGGTTGCGCATCAAACGTTCATAGGCACTTCGTACACATGCTCTTTTATGTATTTGACCACGATAGCTGTTCATTTTCTTAATTAGCTCTTCTTTTTCCTTGCTAGCCTGCACAACAACAAGTACATTAGTATTCGTATCTACCTGATTGATAATTACAGGTGCTACATGTTTCAAACAAGATTAAACAATAGTATTTATTATCAAAAGGTTAAACATGTTAACGGTCTTAGAAAATAATGACAACAGCAGAGACATAACTAACCACACCAAAGTTGTCTAGCTTAATCTTGAAGAAACTTGTCTCAGCAAAGCAATCATAACAGATTCCGTTTATTTAAATATAAAAGCACAACTTAATGAAACTTGTCAAAATGTTAGTACTACTTTCTTTGGAGAGATAACATCGTACCGAATTGAGTGGGCGTGCACCCTTGGTCGCACTCTTGGTTGCCGTAGCTGTTGCTATATGGTTGGATGGGCCTTCTTGCCTAGACAGAGTTGGTGATGTTTGTTTTTGGGTGGAAGATTCTTTATTTGTTGCTAACATTTGCTTGGTTGCAGTTTGGTTGGAGGTATTTGCTGCCATAATTTGCTTGGTTCATGTTTGGGTGGAGATACTTGCTGCCATGATTTCTTTGTTTCCTGTTTGGTTGGAGGCCTAATAACAAAGTATAATTATTATAGTCACTAAATGTTACTACAATATTATAAGTGAATCATATGTAGATCAGTTTACCTTAGTGAGTTCAATATACTTCTTGGGCCATTGAATAAAACTAAGCACGATTTGTCCTAATTTACCAAACTCTTCGGTTGTGACCGGAAGAATGTAGTCCTTGTAATCAGCTTCAACGTTGTCTACATGCACCTTCGCATGCCCTTGTAGCACTGACTTTCCATGTACTTGCTTAGCCGGATACACCATCCCTATAGCACAAAGAATCTTCTTGGTCCCGTAGGGGAGAAACAATTGGCATTTGCTAGCCTCCTACAAAACATATATTATTATATGATACACTTATAATGAAAAAATATTAACAACAATCGAGTACATGCATAATTATTCAAAATTCTATTAATTTACGATAAATTGATAGATTCCAAGACTCAGAAATCTTCTAACTTGATATCAAATGCCATCATGTATAAACTTGGGTTGGTGCAGTATTCCCATATAGTATTACAAAGGAATTTGGAGCATTATCAGTGAAATATCAAATTTTTATGAGAACTGCTGTTGTTATAGTGAATTCTGAATACTAACAGCAGAGACATAAGGATCTAATAACCAAATTTTTACACTCAGTGATCTACTGAAATCTAATCCTACAGTAAGCGCCCAATAAAGATAATCTTAGATACTGATTATAGTCATGTGTCATGTTGACTGCTAACTGGATCACCATTGAAACTTAAAAAGACATAGCAACTGCTAAAAACTGTTTAGAGTAGTGAATAGAGTAAGTACATGTACCTGTATATTGTCCAATACATCAAAGTTAGACGCCGAGTCACAACTACTTTTCCTCATTAGCGGGCTCTCGGGGCTTTCATTCTCTTGCTTGGACTTCATATCTTTTATTGCTCTTGCAAGATCCTTATCAAATTCAGCTTTCATTTCTGCACGTGCTTCCTTTATTTTTTTGTTCACAATCGCTGTTACCTCTTGTCTTCCACGATACATTCTCTTCTTTGCAACATATCCCTCAATACCTTTTTTAAATCCCACAAGATGTCCTACCCCCTAGTACAACCACCGTGCTCCGGTCCTACCACCATAATCAATGGATCTACACCATCTTCAACTTCTGAACTGTTCAATAATTGTGTATGTGCCTCAATCTGTAATTTTATGCAAGTAATACAATACTCAGAAACAATTAACACGTAACAACTATTGAGAATAAAGTTTGAAGCTAGCAATGTCTTACCAATTTATCCGCAATAACTTGCATTTCAGGCTCTAACATCAATCCTTTTACTTTGTCGTGTACTCTCCTTGCCAAACAATAATGTCTCCCACGACGGTCGGGTATCTTATGGACATCTGTGCAAAGATCTTCAGAAGCTCTTTCTTTTTCCCATTTATCTATGTTTCCACGATATCCTTTTGGGCCCACCCGTGGAGGATTTTTCTTGAGTTTGGCCCATTCCCTCCCTTTTTCATGTTTCGCCTTGACGTACGAATAATAGAGAATTAGAAATATTGCAGCATTATACAATATATAAAAATACATTATAAAGTAGGACATACCATTTTTTCAGGGGTACTTTCTAGCTTCACAAACTCTTTCCACGTCTCGGGTTCAATAAACGTCCACTTATTACAAGGACTTCTTTTCTGATACATGTAATCTGTACGAAGATCCTTTTTGAAACTTTTCCAAGAATGGTTGCACTGTTTGAGCACTTGTGATTTGAAGTCGTCATTCTTAAGCCTACAATGCTCCTGTTTAATGTAAAAAACGAAACTTCATTTATGAGATACTATAATGATTAATTGAACAAAAACATCAATTGTACCTCTTTTGAATCAAATCTCTTGCAATGGTGGCTGTGAAGAAGGTGGCTGTGACGGCAATGGTGTGCGGCGCTGGTGGTGGTGGTCTGTGTGACAGTCGTTAAGAGATTGGGGTTTTGCTGGCTTGGTGTGTGTGATGAAGGCGGTAAAGTAGTGTGTGATGAAGGTTGTGAAAAGGAGGAAAAGAGATTAGGGTTTGTGTGTAATGAAATTTGGGGAGGGAAATAACCCGCCCTTGGGTTTTGGATTTTATTTTGAGAACCGCCTAAGTTGCCAAATTTTTACTTTTATAAAAACAACATTGATTTACAAAAACAAAAGTAAGAAAAGAAAATGTTTAATTTTTTTTTTCCTTATAACATGTCTAAATAAACTATATAAGATACGTGCCTGCAAAACAAAGTAAATTTATTAATATGTAAACATGTCTAAACAAACTATATAAGAATACCTTCATCGTGGTCGGATCTTAAGTAAGTGGTATCATCAATAACATCATTTGAAGATGAAGCACTGATAGAAAGCGGAGGTAGCTCATCAAACTGGTCATATTCATCCTCGTCGACGACATTATCAACACCAACTATACGTCGTTTACCATGCAGAACGATGTGCCATCTAGAATCATTCGGGTCCTCAACAAAGAATATTTGATTCGCTTGTTTTGCTAGGATAAACGGTTCGGATACATAGCCATTTGTGGAAAGATTGACACTTGTAAAATCGTAATCGTCAACTCTAACACCTCCTACGTTATTGACCCACTTACACTTTAACATAGGTATAGTGAACGAAAGATAATCTAATTCCCATATTCTTGAATGACACCATAATACGATTTTTTGGCAATCGTCGACCTTGCTTCATGATCACCCATTGAGAACTCAGGCGTAGCGGCTATTACCATCACTCCGCTATTCTGCAATGTACTCTTTTCATCTTGTTGCTTAGTGTAAAATGTATACCCATTGATGTCATAGCCTTGGTATTTTGTCACAAATCGCGGACCGAACCCCAACCGTTCCACCGTCCTATCTACATTTTGTAGCGTGTTACTTCTCACCTTGTTTTTCAACCAATCCGGAAATGTTTTGTAATGCTCGGTAGCCAACCATGCTTGTGTCTTATTACTATATTTTGCTATTAACATTCTTTTGTGTTCATGGATGTGTGGAGCAACACAAGTCATGTGTTATAAAACGGTAAAATGTGCTCGATATAAATCATCTTGATTTGGCACTTCCAAATTCCTCCCAATAGTCCCAACCCCTTGAAGTCTACCCTCATGGCGAGATTGTGGGATTCCAATACTGGGGACATCTTTCATATAGTCTGTACAAAACTCAATTACCTCCTCGGTAGCATATCCTTGAATAATACTCGCCTCTGGTCGATATCGGTTCCTAACATATCCTTTTAAGAAACCCATGTATCTCTCGAATGGATACATGTACCGTAGAAACACAGGACCACAAGCCTTTATTTCTCCTACAATATGAGATACCAAATGAACCATGACATCGAAAAAGGAAGGTGGAAAATACATCTCGAGTTGGCAAAGTGTGAGGATAATATCACTCTGCCATTCATCTAACACTTCTGGATCGATCACTTTTGAATGAATCGGGTTGAAAAATAGGCAAAGCTTTGTGATCGTGTGTTGAATGCGGTTTGGCAATATTCCACGAATTGCAATTGGGATAAGTTGTGTAATTAAAATATGACAATCGTGCGACTTCATACCAAGCAACTTCAAGTCATTCATCGACACCAACTTCTTAACATTTGAAGAATATCCGGATGGAACCTTAACACCATGCAAGCATTGACAAAATTTGGTTTTCTCGGCCTTTGACATGGTATAACAAGCTGTCGGGAGATACGTACGACTTCCTTCTTTTTCAACTGGAGCAAGCTCTGGCCTTATTCCCATTTCAACCATATCCTTTCGAACATTAATCCCGTCTTTTGTTTTTCCTGAAATATTTAACAATAATCCTATTAAGCTGTCACAAACATTTTTCTCGATGTGCATAACGCCATAACATCAAGACAATGTCGAACTTTCAAATGCTTCCAGTAAGGCAAATCAAAAAATATAGACTTTTTTTTCCATATGTTGGTTGGAGTGGTTCTTTTTTCTTTTTCCAAACACATTGTTTACTTCTTGAACTCGGGATAGTACAGCTTCTCCATCCAATGGTTGTCGTAAGACTCCTGGCTCGCATTGCCGTCAACAACTTTTTTCGTCTACGGTATGGGTGATTCTTTCGAAGCGATCTTCGATGTCCCATATATACCATCTTCTTACAATTTGGCAACCACCTTGAGTGGGTATCATCTTCACAAACAGGACACGCCTTATATCCTTTTGTACCGTATCCAGACAAGTTACCATATGCAGGAAAATCACTTATGGTACAAAAAATCATGGCCCGCAATTGAAAAGTTTCCTTCATGTACGCATCATACACTTCAACGCCTGTACCCCACAATTCTTTCATGTCATCAATTAACGGTTCCAAATACACATCGATGTCGTTTCCTGGTTGTTTTGGACCTTGAATTAACAATGACATCATGATGTACTTTCGTTTCATGCTTAACCAAGGTGGAAGATTGTAGACACATAAAAGAACTGGCCAAGTGCTGTGACGACTACTCATGTTTCCAAATGGGTTTATTCCGTCTGAGCTAAGTCCAAACCGTATATTTCTAATCTCATCACCAAACTGTATATTTCTAATCTCATCTCCAACCCGTATATTTCTTATCTCAATATTATCAATATTTCTCCATTGAGGTGAATCAGCCACATGTCTTATTTTTCCATCTTTTTTACGCTCTTCGGCATGCCAACGGAACAACTTTGCATCTTTTGGATTAGCAAATAATCGTTTCAGCCTAGGTATAATGGGCAAATACCATAATACTTTAGATGGGGGCCCATTCTTCGTCACATCACTATTAATTTATGTTTCAGTTTTTTCCTTATACCTTGATGAATTACAGACAGGACATTTATGCAAGTCTTTTTTTTCCTTCGTATACAATACACAATCATTGGGACATGCGTGCATTCTTTTGATTTCCAATCCCATTGGACAAATCAATTTTTTTTCTTTGTATATTGAAACGGGCAGCTCATTATCTTCGGGGAGCAATTCATGCACAGCCTCTAACAAATCTGTAAAACCTTTATCACTCCAACCATTAGCTGCCTTTACGTCAAACAATCTCAACACTGCACTTAGTCTAGTGTGTTTTTTACACCCAACATATAATGGCTTTTCCGCATGGACAAACAATTCTTGAAATTTGGCATGATTATTGTCATCTATATCACCCTCCAAATCATGTAACATGTCATCTAAGTTATCATGACCGCTGTCGTACGAATCATCATCATTAGCCTCGCTATGATCAGAATCAACCGTGTCACACTCTTGTAATAATTCACCATGCCATGACCAACAAGTATACCGTTCTGTAAACCCAACTGATATCAGGTGTCCTCTTATTTCATCAGAGTCAATATACGAACATATATGGTTACAATCTTTACACGGACAAGATATTCTTAATTTTCCTTTCTTTTCCCGATCATCCTTGGCAACTCTAATAAATTCAGACAACCTGGTCAAATATTCCTCGGAATTTTTCGATCTATCTTGTACATCCATCTACTTCGATCCATCTAGAATTTTGATCTATCTAGTACATTCCCTCAAATCCCAAAAGATGTGCATAAAACACAAATTTTTAGAAGTAAGAGAAATCATACCGACTTTTCCTTAAATACTCAACATGTTAATAACATTCGTATCCTAAATGGGATAAATTATTTAAAAGGCAATCCTAAAAGGGGGGCAATCTAAAATTAATCTCTATTAGATTAATATCGGCTAGATATTTTACTAAGAGAGAATAATTTATACCTTATTTGTACTAAATGAATGTCATAAATATAAATACACCTTACTTGCACGGGTCAATCAAGCTAGTAGCATGTTTCGCGGCGTGCCAAATTATTCGAAAAGGTCCTACAAATACAAATAAGTTACAAGTTAACAAAACAAAGATTCATATATCTAAACATATTTATAGTATCGTGAATTCTTATTTCAAAATAATATATTATATTGAATAATCTCCCATCACAAATAACACGATGCATTATTGTATAAACTAAAGTATTTTGGTAGCTAGTGTTTGACATTCCTTCAATCAACTCATTCACAACTAAGTTCAATAACTCGACGCCTCAAAATAATACAAAACTAACTATTGATAATTATAATAGTTTGTTATCTAAAATGAATTTACTTTAAGCAGTGGTTAGTTAAATAAAATGCACATCAATGTTCTTGAATCTAGGCCACTTAGTTGCAATTCATGTAATTAACACTAGTAAAGTCTAATTCATATACATGAGGAAAATATATATAATGAAAACAAAGCTAGAGTAGTATACAATAATAATCAAGTATAAGAAGTTACCTTTAATTATGATTTGAGACAATTCAAATTTGATCATTTAATGCTTATGGAGACAATTAAAATTTGATCATTTAATGCTTATATTTGGAGACAATAAAATTTGATCATTTAACACTTATATATGCAAAGGTTTTGAAAAAAGAGGCAAAAAAGGTATAAATTTGCTTATGCTTCAATAACTTTCACCACCCGTTGAGTTTGCTATTTCTGTTTCAACCGTTGGTGGGCATTGTAATAGAGCCCGGTTTTATGGATGAAAAACGGGCTCTAATAATATTTAATCATAAAGCCCGGTTTTACTAAAGAGAAGGGGGCTCTATACAAGGAATAGAGCCCGGTTTGTACGCAAAAAACATGGCTCTAAACTTTTTTCGCATAGAGCCCGGTTCTATCAGGAAAAACATGGCTCTATACCCCCCGGAATCCCTTTAGAGCCCGTTTTTCACAAAAACCGGGCTCTATTAAGGGGGCTCTATGTCCTTTTTTGTAGTAGTGGATCTACAGTCACCCTACTTGATAGGCCACGTGGTAAGGATCCCATAAAACCTGGACACTGTTACCTGCCGTCCGGACGGCAAGGCATACCGTCCGGCCAACGGTCTTGCCGGACATCAAGACGTCCGGACACATACGCCAACATAGTCCTTAATACTAATCGTTGTTGCGTTAACAACTAAAAATGCTCTAAAGATAGCTTTCAATCACAAGAGTTATGGATAGTGATTATACGAACTCTTTCAGTGAAGTGATCAACAGTTTGCCTGTAAAGAACCTCGGTATATATGCGGATAATAGGTGAATTTACCGTCGAAACCATTTTCGTCGTCAAAATACATGCAATGATGGTCACCAACACATGAATAGTGGCAAATACAGGAGTTAGATCATGTGGTACCATAAGTCACATAAGGCGACAAACTTAAAGGATCATACAAGTCGTGTCTTTACTGATACCATGTAACACAGACATTACCGTAAAAGTGTAAATACATAACGTTGAACATATATTCAATACTGAAAAGGTTCTTACAGTTGTCCCTATACAAGTAGTTTCTTACGTCGAAAATGACTTCAAATTCGCATTGTTAATAACACTATCTAGCATATCATTTTTTATACATGGTACCAAGTACATAATGAGCTTATTAATGAGTACTAATTAATGAACACAGGAGGCTAGGAAGCTCGTTCATGCTCGGTAGTTTAGTTCTTCCTATTAGTGGTGCACAAAGAGGTTAACCGGTTCGGTTTTTCATCCGGTCAAACCCGAACCGGTTTGGGTCAACGGGCAAAAAAACCGGTCGGGCTGGTTAACCGGTTCGGTTTCGAACCGGCTGTGAGGCTGGAAAAACCCAACCGGTCCAAACCGGTTTGGGCTCGGTTTGGAACCGGTCTAGACCGGTTAACCGGTTTTGACCGGTTCTAGTATTTTTTTTTTTCCTTTTCCCGTCGTGTTTGTAATCGTTTTCTTGTTTCGTGTATTAATACACTAGAACTTTTATTTAATAGAACGGAGAATACATGATACATCCACATTACATATAACTTAAACACAACACATAATAACTTAAACATATCATCGTAACTTGATAAGATACTCAACGTCAACTCGAGGTCTCGAATCAGGCATCAATTGCAGGTGCTTGGCGGCAATACTTCTGTGTGTGAACCCTCAACGGCACGCCGGAAGTGGGTTTGAATAAACATAAACAATACTTACATTGAGCCATTCGCTTGACATCCGACATTTCGACGTAGTTGTAGTGAGCCCAAACATTGGGATTACCGTGTGCACGGTCTACCGGAAAATAACGAACAATAACCGGTGGCAGGGGTGGCGGAGGCGGTGCAGGATCAACCATTAATGAAATGTTTCCGATTTTTATTTTTTAGAGTGTAATTTAAATTGTATAAAAGTTACAAAAAATAAAAACACAATATATTTATTTATACTATATTTACAATGGCAAACTTGTAAATATTAAAAAAATTTCAAATTTTGAATGTTTACCCGCCTTCCCGCTCAAAAAAATACAAAATTTGAAATTTTAAAATTTGAATATTGGACCGGTTTGACCGGTTTTTGTCACAATTCTCAATTTCCGGTCATTTCTCAAACTCAATGTTCATCATTTTTCGTAAACTAGGTTTACGAGTATCAAATTCGCGTAACCTTAGGGGTTAGCTGCGAATTCATGAACAATCATCAAGGACATTCCATATAGACTAGGTTTAGTCTACATATCATTAGCATCATTATCATCACATTAGTTCATGCATGGTTTTGCATTTTACATTAAACGCATAATTTCATATTAAATAAACGCTATCGCGTAATTAATTATTTTGAACATTTGATCCGACGCTTCCAAAAATTATCCCGATATATTTTTATACTCATGTTAAGATTATAAAAATATTATTATTAGTTTACCCGGTGTTTTAAATTTATTTTGTATATAAATTGTTATATTTATATAATTATGACGGTTTTCGTAAATACTACACGATAATTATTATTTCACTCAATTCTTGCGAGAAATGTATTTTTATAATTTTTATGACCTCAATATATTTTATCTTGACCCGTTAAAATTTATTTTTAGCTAACGATACCCTAAATACTCAAATATTTATACAAGTTACTAACTATCCCTAAGTTATTACACATTTACACTACTTAAATATACTTAACAAATGAAAATCATTCACTAGCTAAGGAGTAACACCCTTGTCGACAACAAGGGTGATTCACTCTTCAAATTGCAAAATATCTTACTAATAGTAATACTTATATTAATTTTGTACTTTATTCAACACATACAAACTAATATATCAAAGTGTAAAAAGCTCTCATCCTTTTTCCTCTCTTCTCCATAACCGGCCACATCAAGGACCAATAAGAAGAACATAAAATTTTTCCTAGTCAAGCTCATCACAATCTAGACACACTTCTAAGTAAGGTTTTGAAATAAAAACCTAAGGTGTTTAGGATTAAACATTTGTTCACTTCACCTCATCAAGTTACTAGTAAGCATCTCTATTCATGTTTCATCTTTCATATTCATTTTATGTTCATTTCATCATACTTGATAAAAACATGCAAGTCATATTGATGTTTATACCACTTTTCATGGTTTTTAAGTGTTATATATATATTTATCATCCTATAATTACTCCTTGAAATATATCACTTTTGGTGATGTCTAGGAACCCATGACACCCTAAGAAGGTGTATGGTATGATTAGAATAGCTTCGGCGTTGGTTTGAATTGGTTAGAATAGGTTTTGCGCGAGAAAAACTCATTTCGACAACTTTAGTTAAAGGTCTGATCTTATTTTTAAATTCTGGAATTCTCGACAGTAGGTAAAAATATTTGGACTAGGTATTTAGAAAATATACTTTAAAACAAAAACGTGGCCGCTTGAACGGGTTAAAACGGAGTTATAACGAAGAAGTTATGATTTTTCCAAATTTAACGACGAAAAACTATTTTCTGAAAATATATGTGCTGTTGCACGAATTTCGACGGACAAAACGAGGCGTTAGACGTGATCTGTAGGAGCCAAACTACTGAAAATATATTAGTATATGTTAATACGAAACCGTGGATATAAAGAACGTTAAAAACAGCTTATAACGACCAAGATATACACCGTTTGAAACCCACTAAACTCTATTTATTTTGACAGCTTCTAATAGCAAAATAAACCTAAGTCTAAAACAGTTTTTGTAATACGTCATGTTGAGAGCCATTTTTATCATTGATCGAGACCCGTATGGTCAAAAGTTAAATGATACGACTTCTAGACATTGTTGCAAGGTTTTCAAAAACGCCGAGTTTCATCACTAACCCTTAACGTACAATATTTCACGACTAGTTTTACGAGGCCATTTTGGGCATATTTTCAAAGTATGAAAAGTGTCATTTTACGACGAAAACATTATATTTACCAATAAATCACTAAACGACTATCGTAGGAGGTCGTTTCAACGTAAATACTTGTAAAGTATTTTATAATATGACGAGATGTCATAAACATATATTTCGACGATAAACCTTATTTTCAAAAATGTACAAGTGGTATGGATATCATATGAGTTTGGCATGCACGCATTGTTTCATGGCTTACATTAGAACACATCATTCATATTAGGTTGCGGATAGAGATCGCACCTCATTTCAGTGTTTCTACTTTTGTCATCATAATCATTGCACAGTGAGTTCGTAGCCCCACTTTTACTCGTTTAATTATTTTATAAACTCTTCGGGGAGATACATGCTCAACTACATGCTTTTACTTTACACTTATATGAACTTAAACTATATTGTTTGAACTATCATGAACTTGTACCCTTTTGTTTCACTACTTATGCTAGTAAGTAGATTGTGCCCGAACTAAATTGATCTGTATGTTATGAACGCTACTAGTTGAAACACTTTCCTTGATTTTGAACCCTTCGACATGTATATTTGAACTCTTTTAAATTGATTCGGACCCCTTTAAACATATAAGTAACACTTTGGACTTGATCTGAACTTTTTGACATATAGTTGAACTCTTTTAACTTGTAAAGGACCCTTTGATATATTTTAAACTTGTTTGACGTGATTTGAACGCTTCGACTATCTTGAACCTTTTGATATTATTCGAGCTCTTTGACTGTTCTGAAATTTTGAACTCGACTTAAATCTTTGAACTTAATTACGAACTTTTGAACGGAACCCTTGAACTTAAATACAAACTAATCACTTGTTTGAACTTATTGAACCGTACGTGTTATGACCTTGACCTAAAGTCTCCCCTGTTCGGAGCCTCACTATAAAGTCTCCCATGTTCGGAGCATCACTATAAAGTCTCCCATGTTCGGAGCATCACTATAAAGTCTCCCATGTTCGGGAGCAACCTAAAGCCTCCCCGGTCCTGAGCGAGCGTCTCACTATGTTACGGAGCGTTCTCAAAAATTCTGCCTTATTGTGGAGTGTGCAAAGTATCGCCATATCGGTGGAGTGTTCTAAAGTCTCGCCTTATTGGTGGAGTGTTCTCAATAATTCTCGCCTAGGTGGTCGAGTGACAAAGGAGTCTCCCTTGTTGAAGCAGTGCAAAGTCTCCCATGTTCGGAGCATCCCTGAATTATTATATACGTGGTGCAATATTGTGAATTATTATGGTAACTTATACTCGACTATTAGACACACTATATTTTGTGCAATGGGTTGTGAACACACAGGTTGCAAGTTTTGTATGGGCGGGACTTGGAACTGAGTGGATTTACAATGCCTTTGCTTTGTGACCTCATTTGACAAAGTGTGCATGAACATAAACTAGACATATTTTGGCAGTTGGTTGTGAACACACAGGTTGCAAGTTTTGTATGGGCGAACTTGGACTGAGTGGATTTACAATGCCTTTGCTTTTTGGACTATTCTATATGACCAAAACCTTTGCCTTTGTTGCATGAACGCTCTTTAAAAGCTTTACTTGTTAACCAAACACACCATGAACTCACTAACCATTTGTTGACACACTTTTAGCATGTTTTATCTCTAGTATCTAAGGCATTCACTTCATGGCATGCATGTGGACTTATCATAGAGTCGCGATAACGACGCGTCTCACATATATTTTATGCACTTAACTATCGTTTGATTGTAACAAACTCATTTTGTTATGGGAATATTTTGGGACCTATGTTTTGTAAACTCTGATTATTTTACTTAATCAAATGGTATTTTCAAAACGACACTTTAGGTCGTTCGATATAACTGTAACTTTGATGCTATGATAGTCATCCCCCAGGAATTTCATTCCGCTGCAAAACAGGTAATTTGGGAGTGTGACAGTTTTAGCCGGTTTCGGACCGGTTCTTAACCGGTTTTTAACCGGTTATCATTTCAAAATTTTGAATTTTTAAAAATTGCCGCCTAGTCGAAAATTCAAAATTTTAAAATATTGAACCGGTTTGTAACCAGTTAACCGGTTTCATTTTGAAATTTTTTTTGCCGCCTAGTCGAAAATTCAAAATTTTAAAATATTTAACCGGTTTGAACCGGTTAACCGGATTTTTTTTTCTCGTTTTTCAACATATAACAAACTTACAGTGAATAAACTTCAACTTTATTTATAACATCGGAAATACATAAATTGAAAGGAAATACATAAACTTAAAAGAAATACATCAAAGGAAATACATAAACTTAAGACATAATACGTAAGCATAAAAGTCCTAATAGTCGTCATCGGATCCCCTAGCTTCTTGAGCAGCTGCATCTTGTCTTAGTTCTTCATCGGAAAGCATCTCGATTTCACCCGCTTGTGCCTCTTCCACGTAGACCTCCCCTTCGAAGTCTGCGGCATTTTCAAGATCAGTCTTATCTTGCAATCGCTTCATTGCGTCCAAGTGATATTTCAAACCCATACACATCTCCAAAGAAGCCGGTGTGTCTGTTTCTCTCAATTTGATAAAACCCTTACACTTGTTGAAAAAGCGGATTCAGAAGCTACCGAAGTAGCTTGTACACTTAGTACATCACGAGCCATTCGGGATAGAACGGGAAACATTGTTTCCTTTGCTTTCCAAAACGCCAACACATCAAAGTTTTCAACTTGTTCACCGAATATGTGAGATAAAATCTGTTGTGATATATCTTTCATATTCACTGTTCGCTAAACCATCATTTCTTAACCGTTTGTTGGGATTTTCTCTTATCTTTTTATGCAAAGCAAGTATCGGATTCCCTCTAAAAGCCCTTGATGATGATGAAGAAGACTCCGTCATAGTAGGAGGTGGGTTGCCATATTTTTCAAAATAATATTGCCACAAACTTTTAAAAGAATGGCCAAAGGACTCTTTTGCATCATTAGCATAGTTCGGGTTTGACGCGAAACAACCCAAATCAGTCACAATCGAGTCAATAAGAACCTCCACCCCGTTTACATTATAACATGGATTTAATGCGGCCGCACAAGTAATTAACGGTGGCAAAGTTTCAAAATATTTCAACAGCTTTTCTTTCATCCCGGAAACCATGCTAGTATAAACACCACCGTTAAATTCAAATGCGGCGATTTGTGAAGACATCAAGAATAGTTGCTCGAGTACCAAATGAGCCATTGGATAATAAACCCCCGACAATTTTTTTGTTGTGTTGTAAAAAACTTCAAGTAGTCGGGTTATTTTTTCAATAGTATCCCAATTATATTGACTAAATGGAGCACACCTACCCCTCCCCGACAATTTCTCATCATGAAAATATTGCAAGGTCACCTTTTGTCTTAAACCACTTATGAACATAAGATAAGTGGAGTTCCATCGTGTTTCAATATCCCAACAAGGTTGTAACCAATGTTTCCCCGCATTTCACACATCCAATGTATGCATTATATCTTTTATCACCCTTTTTAAAAACATCGACTAACATTCTTTTAAAATCTTCTTTCACTTCACTCAAATGCGGATCTTTTTATCCCGCTTGCACAGCCAAGTTAATGATGTGTGCAACACATCGACTATGAAAAAATTCGCCATTACAAGGTGGCTCATATTCCATTTTTAGTCGACCCATTGCATTTGTGTTGTTACTAGCATTATCCAACGTTATTGAAAAAAAAATTCTGTCATGTTAAACTTATGAAACACTTTTCTCAACAAATTGTATAAAGCTTCTCCGGAGTGAGGAACCGGAAAGTTTTCAAATGCTACGACTCGCTTCATCATTTGCCAACTTTCGGGATCAACCCAATGTGCGGTAACACAAAGGTACGAAAATGGCAAATTATGAGGAGCGGCCCAAACATCGGTTGTTAAATTAACACAAGCATCCATATTTAAAAAAGTATTTTTTAAATCTTGCTTAGCCGTTTTCCACATTTTCATAGCATCGCGTTTAAGAGTCATACGACTTACATGATGGTACTGCGGTTGCATATAATTCTGGTACACCTCCGTCGTCAGCTCGTTGTCATAGTGGTTGAACGGCAAACCACGTTGAATCACCAAACCAGGCCAATTTTTTTCGCGAGGTAAATCATGATCGTATGCAAAAATAGTCCCGTCTCGAGCCATGGACGATTGACCGACTTCTAGAACCGATTTGAGTGCCTTGCAATACTTTTTGTTGATGTGAGCCTTCAACGTCGAGTTGGAACCGAGACAATATACTCAAGCAATATTTGCATTTTTCTTACCGTCCGACATTAGGACGTAGTTGAAGTGTTCCCATGGATCTTTTACACGGTCACACGGTAAAACTTTCAAAACCGTCGTTGCACTTGTTGAACCAGCTTCGGTGTTGGTGGTGTTGTTGGTGTTTGAACTTTCCATTAGTGTTTAGTGAAATACTTTCGGTTTGATTTTTTTGGAGGTGTTTTTGATTGCTTGAAAGTGGTAATTAACCAAATACATAACACATCTATTTATACTAACATTTGTATGGCAAAATGGTAATTTTTAAAACATATTTAATAATATCCCCGCTCCCTCTTTCAAAATTTCAAATTCAAAAAAATCAAAAAAACCAGCCTAGAACAAAAAACCCGTTCAAACCCGGTTTGGTTATTGGTTAATAAAACCGGTCCCCAAACGTTGGTTTTTAAAATACCAAACGGTTCCAAACGGCGGTTTGAATAAAACGGACCGGTTTGGGTCAAAACCGGTTTTGACCGGTTGGGTTTTCCGGTTTCTTTTCGGCTACGGTTCGGTTAACCGGTTTTTTTGTGCACATCTACTTCCTATACCGAACATATTAATGAGTGTACTAACACATAAATAAATTATTTTATGTTTGTTCGTTAGGAGTTACATGTATTGTCAGAAATACAGTAAAGGAACGTGTTCGCTCTGATGTATATATAGATCGATTTCTATAAAAACACCAATTTGTTCAACTAATTTGAGTAATTCAAGATAGTAGTTAGATTTCAGTTCTGATATACTAGTAGTATTTTACAACTAGAGTTTTTTTTTAGGGGTAATTTTCAAAAGGGGACAAAAAGTTTCCTAGTGGTCATTATTTGGTACAAAATATACCTCTCTTTTCAAATTGGTCATGTGCGAATGTGCGATTCCACTAAAATGTTGACACGTGTCCAGACAATAAGTACACTTTCAATCATTGACAAGTACAATCACTATCAATGCCTTGTTTGACTTTTATATACAAATGTGCGAACAATGAATGTGCGAATGTGCGATTTGAACATAACTTTATTAGGAAAGACTAAGGAATAAAATCTTGTACAAAATTTTTCTTAATTCTTTAAAATATTTATTTAAATTATAACAATGTTACTCTTGAACAAAGAGTGCCAAATTTCCTCAACTTTCTTTTAAGTTAACAGACTATAGAAATTGTTGACAATGATCAAAAAGAAAAAAGGTAAATTACTACAATCACGGGACCTTGTGAAACTTGAATCTGAGTTATCTAGAAATTATAGTCAATATCTCTGATTAACGTCACAGTCTTAACTTCAAAAACATACTTGTAATAATTTGATTAATGTCAAGGCTTTGTAAATTATGCTTATTTATTTGTAGGTTGAAAGCCAAAGATACGCATCATATTATTTCAAATAAACTGGTCAACGCAATGTACTTTGTAAATTGTCAAAGATACGCAATATATTTTCAAATAATCTTCGATCTAGCTAATATGACCGGCTGGCAGCAGGTTAACAGGTCATATTTGATTAAAAATTACACCTTTGGTCCCCCCAAACTGGACCAAATTCGCGCAGTTAGTCCAATTTGATAACTTCGTTAAAAAAAAAAAAACTTTTTAATTCTTTATCTTAAAATCTACTTAAAATATATATTTTTTTAATTTATAATTTTTAAAAAATGGATGAATTTTTTTATAAACTTCTTTTTACGTTTTTTTTAAACGTAATTTTTTTTTTAAATCAGAAAAAACTTTTTTAAAATCAGATTCAAAAAACTTAAGAATTAGATACTCAAAATATATACAAAATTTTTAGAGATTTCATAAACAAAGCATTTTTTTTTTTTTTTAGGAATAAAAGTAATATACTAGTGCAATAATAGATCATGGGCAGGAACGCTTTATACAATGGTAGACATAATAAATATTCACTTATCATCAAAAGTACTGAGGAATGATTAGTAGTTGGGAATAAAAGTAATGTCTTCTTGTCGTTTTTTATTATATAAATGGTCCTTGTAGTTGACATAAAATTGCATATTTGAATGAGGACACATAAATAGTTATTAAAAATCACGAAAGGCAATCTTAAATGTGCCAACACCCCATAAGAACCTCAATCCACCTCATTTTTCCCTGCCACGTCAAACTTTCTCTCTCAAGCGACCTTTGCGATTGGGTCTTGCGATAAAAGACCTTTAAGAAAATTAATTAAAGGGTGATTATTGTTTTTTATGTGTGTGTTTGTATCGTCGGATATATGATCGGTTAACAAAAATCTTTTGATAGACACCTCCCACAATAACGTGATCGAGTGGAATCGATCTCCTGCACAGCCTCGATCGATTGAGGATCGACATTATTGCAAGCAGCCTTAGGGCATTGGTTAGACATTCCCTTAGGGTGCGTTTGGTAGAGAGAAATTCAGAGAAAAGAAATGAAGTAGAGAATAGAATCTCGAGGAGAATAGAAATCGATAGAAATTTTTGTTCAATTCTAATGTTTGGTAACAACCGAGACTTGACCAGTAAGATTTTTTTATTTAAATAATATTTTGTCTAAATAAAAATTCTTAAAAATATTTAAAAAATTATTTTTAAAAATATATCTTTTTTAATTTATTTTTAAAATTTATGTACTTTCTTTAAAAATATTATTTTAAAAAAATATTTTTTAAAAATGTATTTATTTAAAAAAAACTTATTTAAAAATATTAAAAAAAAATATTTAAAAAACATTTTTTTTAAAAAATATTTAAAAAAAAAATTATTTTTAAAAATATTTTTAAAAATATTTTTAAAAAAAATTATTTTTAAAAATGTATTTAAAAAAGAAAACTTGTTTTTTTTAAAAAAACCTTATTTTTTTAAAAAACATTTTTTTTTAAATTATTTTTTAAAAATGTATTTATTTAACAAAATTATAGTTGTAAAAACATTTTTTCGAAATAATAATTATCCATTTCTTCAATTTCTCCACCAAAATAAGGGAAATGGAGCTAGCCAAATTACACTACCCAAGTCTCTCAATTCTAGTTTCTCTACGAATTTCTCACCTTTTGATTACGTCTAAAACGAGAGAAATGAAACCATTATTTCTCTTCTGCCTCAATTAGATACAAAACACACCCTTAGTAGTTTAGTACTATAACAAAGATCATGCGCATTGTACTACAGAAGCGTCACTAAAAGTAAAAGTTGACTATGTATCAATGGGACTTTCCATTTTAGGAAAACACAAACGTTTCTCGACCTGCTCCAAATAGATCTGTCCCAAATACACCACGAAGGATGTTTTGATTAGACATCACTATAACTTTTTCATTGCTTTTCAATAGTTTAATAGTAGTAGCCTCGAAGATCTCACAGTTTTATAGTTCAAAAAAAAAAAAAAAAAAGATCTCACAGTTTTCACAAGATACATCGTACCATTGTTTACATTATCAAGAAAATGCTTCTTCCACTAGGCTAACTAATAAAAATGTGAGGGGATTTACATATTTTTTTTATTTGCACATTTTATTATGCGTTATAAGGAGTCATATATTTGTTGTATGTTGATTTTACGGTTTGTAAACTCGAGTGTGAAAATAAAAAATAAGAGTGTGTCGATGAAATCCTAATAAAAATTGGTGTACAAGTGTTGCATTTTGTTATAGCAAAGAGTGCTCATATAGTTTGGCTCACATCACATGTAAATGTGGCAAACGACATATAATTCGGATCGAAAAGGAGGGTAGATACCGAAAAGGCAGATTAAGCAAAGGAAATATGGAGGGTAATACTCCATCTTTTCGAGATGAGTGACATACATTTTAAATATCAAAAGATTAAATTCTCACCTTTCATTTCACTTTCATGTCTACACCTAAATTTGCTTTTTACACCTAAGGGAAAATTTCGTCACATATAACAGCCAAAATTCTTCAATCCATTGCATTCTCCACAAAAAAAAAAAAAATAAAATAAACAAATAAATTTTATTTTCACAAACGCACAATAAAAATAAAATAATCAAATCAACTGAAAAACATTCAATCATCGTTGATTTCATAATAAATTTCGCATTGATCATAAATTTTCAAAACTAGGGATCAAATTTGGTTTTTCTTTTATTAAAACTAGGCGAGTACCCGCGCCTAGCGGCAGCGGTTTCTAGCGTTAGATAATTAATGATTTGTGATATTGTGGTGAGTGTTTTGTGTAGCGTTTAAAATAGAACGTGAATCGATGAAAATGCAATTACAAACAGTTGTACTATACGATAACTAAAGTCTAGACAAAAATCTTAACATCTATCAAACAACATATAAAAACATTTAATGAAAATGAAAGTAAACATTACATCAGTTATAAGATAAAAACTAACAAAACACGTTACTTGTCGCGTAAAAACTAACACGGATGGGATTAATGGTGATGTTGTTAAGAAGAACGCAAGTACCAAAATTAACATGAATGTGATTAGCTCAAAATACATAAAAATTGGCTAATTTTGGCTATTTTGTAAAAGATTTTGGCATATTTAGCCCCATCTTTTTTTTTTTGAAATGGGCGTATTAAAACATTGAAAAGTTAAATGTGCACTAACGGACATATATTTTCTCTTAATTGTAAAACATTATAATCGTTTTTGAAGAAAACTTATATATATATATATATATATATATATATATATATATAAATATATATATATATATATATATATATATATATATATATATATATATATACTATATATATATATATATATATATATATATATATATATATATATATATATAATATATATTCATATAGCGACAGTCGTTTGTTAAAAAAGTTTATGGGTTATAAACGAAAAATAATAAAAGTTTTAAGATTTGGGGATTAAACATAATGTTTTGAAACCCTGTTCGACCCAGGTGGTTAAACCGGTTGAACGTTCCAGTCGAAAAATGGGTCGCTTTAAACCGAGTCAACCCGACAGGTTGTGTCAAAACGTCAAAATTAAACAGGTCAACCCACGGGTTTGAGCGTCTCGGGTCAACCCGGTTTTCGATATGTATTAATAGTTTTAACTTTTCACTTTTTACTTTTTGGTTTTTCCTTTATATATAGTATAGCAGAGTACCCGCGCGTTGCGGCGTCGGGTACCCTGTGACGATTAACCGGAGAAATAGATCTTGATGAGACTGATTCACCAGGTTGTATCGTTTTAAAGGTCCGCTCTAGTTCGTTTTCGGATGGCTGTTATTGGTTAGCGAATCGGTGGCGACACGGTTCGGTTGAACCCGTTGGTCGGTCCTATTTTCAAAACTATATGTACCAATAATTGTTAGCTTATGAGAAGCATGTATTTTATTAATTTGTATAATGTGTATAATAACATTTACTTTTCATTTTAGGGTGTTTTAAAATTAACATTAATTAGTGTGTTTAATTATTTTATATTTATGATTATGTTGTAACTTGTTTAAATTGTACATTGTGAAAAAATTTTATTGTCTTTTTAGTAAATGGTGTTTTAATTGGTTGTTTTTAATTTGGTAGATATGCTTTTAATTGGTTGTACAATGTGAATAAATTATTGTACTTTTAAGTAATGGGGTGTTTTAATAAGAGTATTAATTACACAATACATTTCTCTCACCTTTGACTTTCAACTTTTCACTTTTCAAGGTTTGACCATTTTTCTATTATATGTAGTATAGATTTAGGTTCAAAATTATGAATTTAATAAACGATTAGTTATATATGGATTGTCTTCTGATTATGGAGAACGAAAATAAGATTATTTATGACGAAAATCATATTGTTCTTTGAAGAATTTCAGGCTATAGATGAAGAAAATCAGGTTATTGCAAAAACAAATGCAGACTTGGATCTTGAAGAAGATGTGGTTGCTCGAATAAAATCACTTGTGATTATGTATGGATGGTAAATCACATGTGATTATATTAAATATCATGAGTGATTATAGGAGAAAGTATTGTAAATTGTTTGAATGTATGATAAGGTGTTAGATGGGTGACATGAAAAGATAATATTGCCTCCTCTATTAATAATAATTTCAATACAATTAATTTTTAATTAAAAATCACCATTAATCAACACTTTGGATCAAATAGATTAAATGGTGATGATGTAATCTTTTGCTTTTTGAGTATTATTATTAATCTTTAAATAACTATTCTCACATCCTTTCTAATATTATTTTCAGATAGATTGAATGGTGATGATGTAGGGTGTGTTTCATAAAAATAGCAGTAGCAGTGAGCAGTAGTTGTGAGTAGTAGCTGTAGTTTTATAAAAACGTTTGATAACGTAGCTGTAATTGTAATTATAATGTGTAAAACAGCTTCTAAATGCTCAAAGCTCTTAAGTGCTACTTTAAAGAGCATTGAAAAATGGACATTCCGAAAAAATAGGTAAAGCTAATTGCTACTTGGCAAACAAATATTAAAATCACAACGCTTAATGCTCGCTGCTCACCGTTTTTAAATGCTCTATAGTACTAGTATGAGACAGACCAATATGATAAAGATGAATAATGATATTAAGACGGATTGAATACATGTGAACATCTTAACGGCAACATGAATTATCCATTGTCCAAAAGATTTTGAAATCTCTGTTAATAATATTTCTCCTTTTCACAAAAAAAAAATTATCCATTGTCCAAAAGATTTTGAAATCTCTTTTATGACAGTGTAATGTTATGTGGTTTGTGAATATTCGCTTTCAAAAAAGATGTAAACACATAGGGAGAGCACATAAAAAATGATTACAGGTGGGTTTGTTTAATTTTCTAGGATTTATTTATGATAACTTAGATATTTTCCAGATGATAATCATGTGTATGTTTATATACAAGGTCAGTCTGCACGCTGCTGCGGGGTATAAAATTTATTTGTCAAAATAAGCTTATCATTTCATCGATCTTAGCGCGTTTTTTTTTTTTTTTTTTAAATCTTTTGCATCGTTGTATAAACTCAGATGTTCTATAATAGTGCAGACGTAACTGGTTATATACATGTTTAGTAGCAGTGATATCGTAAATATTAGTAGTAACAGATATACCATAATTTTAAGTAACAAAAAACATGCAAAGATAGTGGGAAAAACAATAATACAAACTAAAGTTATTTGTTATGTAACAATATTTGTAAAGGTATACTTTTAATTTTTGCCATTCTATAAGTGTAAATTACATAAGCTTAACATACCTTCCGCTTATTAACTAAGTACACCACCACCACATACCACCTTCACCTTTTGTGTTTTATTGTTCATCCATTCCTATTTAACTACATATAAATATTGAATGAAAACAAAATCGCGGTAGATGATCTAAAGTGATTTGTCACTCAGTATATATAAATGTTTGACAAATGTTATAATTTAAATATGCGAGAAAAAGATTGGGTTATGGTGAGTGACTTTGTATGCACTTTAATTGAGATATCAGGATTATAGTTTTCATTTTTAAGGGAATATGCTACACTACAGATAGAATATGTAGATCTTTAGTCAGTGGGTTTTTTCGTTTTTGTAGGTATCTTGGCGATCAATATTTTCAGTTGCACACTTTATTTGACTATGACTTTACAGATAGTAGAGATTTTCGGTTGAAATAACTTTAAAAATTAGTAATAGAGGGATGATATTGTTTAAAAATTAAGTACGAGAGAATTACTAAGTTACCCTTAAAGCATCCGTAATGCAAGACTTTTGCAATAGCTTTTTACTATTTTAAAAAAGTCTTTGAATGACTTTTTACTATTGCAATACATAGCTTTTAAAAAAGCGTTTCTCAAAAACTTGGAGTTCTCCAATCGGTTGGAGCAAGAGGTTTATAATTAATGTTTCATTGTTTTTTTTTTTTTTTTTTTTTTGTAGTTTACTTTTTTCCTTTCAAAAAGCTTTTGTAAAAAACTTGGCATTGGAGCAAGTTTGTAAAATGATTTTTTGAAAGATAATATTTATTGAAAATTTTAATGTAATAAATGAAAATTGTTTTTCTATAGTTTGAAGCATTGTAGATGCTCTTAAAAATTGTTGACATTCTTAACCTATATAAAATAATTTAGTAATTTATTTTTATAGTTGTATTTTTTTCCACAATTCATTTTTTAAAATTTAATTTTATATGTAAATAAAGAAAAATTAAGGAAATAAATCATGGCAAATTAATGTATTATTGATTTGTTTAGAGAGTGTTCATAGTCATTTTATATTATTGCTTAAACAATGTGAATAAGTTTTATGGTAATTTAATATTTTTATTGTGCTTATTTTTTCAACAATCGCAATCATCTATTATATGTAGTATAAATATAAATACTCGTATTTAAATACTAATGTTTATGGCTGAAGTTTACTAAATTTACATGTAGTTACCGTTAATAATAATCATGTGATTTTATTATTATTATTATTATTATTATTATTATATATATATATATATATATATATATATATATATAGTGTTGTATTCTATGCAGTACCTATATTAGATACAGTACTTTGATACTCTTAAAATGAATATAGGCCATTCGATGAGTTTAATCAAAGGCTAGGATTAAATGTGCTAAAATTGTAAATAATTAAAAAATGAAGGTTTCCTTTTTAACTAAACAAAAAGCTAAAAAGGGTATTATTGGTAGACCACTTTAATTCTCTCTCATAAATCTATCAACACTCTTCTTTTAACCTAAAATCCGCCCCCATTATTTCAAATCAAAAACCAGACACCATCCATTACATCTCATCATCAAGATTTATTAGTTTTTTTTAATGATTCTTCAATCCTCAAAATGATAAGACAGAAAATGAAGATGATATTATCGATGGGTACATGAAAGCCGGGATATAAATTTGTGGCAGCGGATTGTGGTTGATTTGGTCATAGTTGTTGGTGGAGGGTCAAGCAGAGATGGCATCCGGATTGTGGAGGAGGGTCGTAGCTGTTGGTGGACTGTGGCCGCCGAATCTGTTTCATATATTGGTGGTTGAAGATAAGAATTAAAAAAAGAGGGCCAAAATAGTTGATGAGTATAAAAAAGTGTAAGATCAATGCTATTTTTATGTTTCTGTACATGTTGATTTTTTTTTTTTTTTTTAATTGATCTTCCATTACCATCTAACACCTTCCTTTGACTAATTTGTTAATTTATATAATAACTTTACCACATCATATCCATGACATAATAAATCTGTTTTTATCATTTATAAGTATTTTAATTGTTTACAATATGGATGTAGTTTCATTGTGATTGATATAAAGTTAGATGTTTCACGTGCAAAGTTTCAAATTGAACGAAAGCTATCGAATTAAAGAAAAAACATGTGGCGACCAAATTTTTAATGGATTTTCAAGTTTCCATGTTAACATGAACAGGGGATAAGTGGGGTCAAGTATAAATGTTTTTATTTATTATTATTTTTTTATTTTATGTTTTGTTGATTGATTTTTATAATATGATTAACTATTTAATTATGAATACGTGTTTGTTAGTTGTTTTTGATAAAATAAATAACAATTGTTTTGTAGTTTCAGGATTGAACATCTTTGATAAAGATATAGACCATGACCAATATAAAGCGTGCATATATGTTTTTGGAAGGCTTGCACATATGTTTTAATAAATTTGACGAGAAAATGCAGCGTGCACATATGTTCTGGAAGGATACTCGCACGTTCTAATGAATTTGATGAGAAAGTGAAGTGTGCACGTATGTTCTTGGAAGAGTGCACATATGTTTTTGATGACGTACAAATCTATATTTAACAAGATACATTTGTATTGGAATTGTATTTCATTTTATATCAAATTTTGTGTATACTATTTATGTGCTTGGTTTTTTATTTAATTTTTAGAGGTTACATGTATATGTTTTTGTTTTTAGTCATAGATATCGAAAATCAAAGAATTTACTAAAACATATTCAATTAGCATTTTAAGCAAAATAAGTTTAATGTGAAACAATTAAGCGCTTAAAAATATATGTAAGTATAAAATATTAAAAAAAAACACATATGCACTTGATTTTTCCGAAAATATGTCTGCAAAAGAAAAGAAAAAAATCTGAAAATTAAGGGGCTTATACAAACGTTTTTTAATTAAAAAAAATACAAAAAGAAAGTAAAAATGTGTTTTACTATTTTACCCTTTTTGATTAATTAAAAAGATTAATAATACTAAATTCTTATTGGTCTAAATAGATGCTTGTAAAGTCTTTGTATCTAATATGGTGCTATAATTATAATTGGCATATATATATATATATATATATATAGGGAATATAATAAATTACAATTAATTGTAAAAATGCAATTGAAATTCTGATTATATACTTAAAATGTGGGTCCGATTATTTTTGTAGATTCGATTAACTTTTATATTCCAGATAAATTCTTGAGTGTAATTTTTATGAAGGATTGTATGCGATTGGCTACAAAATTATGTAGAATATCGTATATATATATATATTTATATATATATATATATATATATATATATATATATATATATATATATATATATATATATATATATATATATATATAGTAGTTAACATAAGATAAAGTACATTTTTTTGGTAAAACTGATAAATATTAGTGATTTTAACTTGTAATAATGTGACAAAAACTCTTTTATTGGTTGGACTTACGGAAAGTATGCAAAATAATCTTGTTGGGTCATTGATATCCATTTCATATGTTCGTATGTGTTACTATGTTAGGGTTTGTTAATCACTTTGCTTTCATTTTTATGAAACTCAGTCTCTAATCTTGTATCAAACAACACATGATCCATAACCACACCGCATGACCACCAAGAAGCCTAGCCATCTGCAAGACAACAACAACCATACTTATCACCACTCGATGCGCCTTTAAAAACAATGAGAACACCATCCACCATCACCATTTGACCATATACAACATTCATTTTGTTATTTTATAAATTTCTTGTAGAGTCACTATATATACATGCCATACATTGTGATTTTGCCTAAAAAGTATATTTTTGACATTTTTTTGTTTCCAAATTACTATCAAATATGTAATTCACTAATTTATTATCTATGTAATTTTGCACTTAATTATGTTAAGTTGATGCAACTTGAAAAGTTGTTGGTCGAATATTAGTTTTGTAATGATAATTTAGAAAACTATATGACAACAATGAATAACAAAGTAATTTACTCGTGATGAATTTTCAACAATGATATTTTTGCTTTATACGTAATATTAATATCTGGATTAAAATAAATTTAGGTGAAAAATGAATTTATCTTGAAAGAGAGCTATACGATTACCCGCGTATAGCGACAAGGTAGAATGATGTTAACTTTTATGTGCAATTTGTTTTATGTATATATGGGTGTTGAGTAAGTGAGAGCAGATAAATGTGTTGTTTAAATTGTAATTAAGTAGTTAATAGATTGCGTTGCTTGTTATAAGTAAGAGTATTTTAATTTAAAAACATTTTTTTAAGTTTTAAGCAAATGTATTTTTTTTTTAATATGTAGTATAAATATCTAAATATATGAACACCTGTTCAATTGTTAATACGAGGGTCTGTAATTACATAAGAGTATAAGACGTATGTAAAAGCTGGTTTTAAAATTAGATCGTAACCAACCTTAATTGTGAAGCCAAAAGATCTCCAAATTAAAGAGAAAGGAGATCGTTTAATTTGTCACTTAAACTTTAAGGGTCAAGTTATGCAGGCACCCCAAAGGGCTATGGGGTGTTTGGCAAGTGAAAATATAGGGTACTTGGCAATCATATATAAAAGTTAGAGGTTTGGGTGCTTTGGGTGCTTTGGTTTGCCAAAATATAAAATACAAGTTTTTTTTTTTTTTTACAAGTTTTTAAGTTTTACAACTTTTAGTTTTACAAGTTTTTTATAAGTTTTTTTGTTTTATAACTTTTAGAAAAAAACGTAGTCGGAAAAATTTTGAGGCTCAGATTTGAAGGTTGTAAAGTGAGATTTTATCTCACTTTACCGTCCATTCGGTTTCGGTTATCATCATCGCCTCAGAAAATTTTAAGGCTCAAAAATCATCATCGCCTCAGAAATTTTTTGAAAATGGCTCAAATTCGAAGGTTGCAAAGTGAGATAAAACTCACTTTGCCGTCCATTCGGTTTTGGTTATCATCATCGCCTCACAAGTCACAACAGGTCTCACAAGTCACAACAGATCTCAAAAGCTGCACAAGTTCAAAGCAATGATCTAGCCAAGCACCCCATGTCTCAAAAGCTGCACAACATGTCTCAAAACGCACAAGTCACAAGAGGTCTAAAACGCACAAGTTCTAACAGCAGTAGAAGCACCTCATGTCTAAAACAAGTCACAAGATCTAAAAAGCGCACAAGTCTAACCAAGCACAAACACGTTTTCATTGTGCAAAGCGATTCTATACGCAAAAGTTCACAAAAAAGTAAACAAGTCAGGCATTCAACTTATAAGCAACAACGAGCAAAATAGCAAGCAACAACACCTAGCAATATCCAAAACCACAACAATAGCAAGAGCAGCAATAGGACCACAAGTGTCACAGTCCACCTCAACAAGCAACATGCACAAGACACCACCAATGTAACCATATACTAGTTCACCATTTGACACACAAGAGGTAAAAAAACTTATCGAATAGGCTCAGATTATTAGCTTTTAGCTCATATTGGTACAAAATTCAGTTTTGTCATGCCAAAACTCTTAAGTTTTTTAAAAAAAAAATCATCATTGCCTTTTTTTTAGAAAATCATCAGTTTTGCCATGCCAAAACACTCAAGTTTTTTTCATTAAAGTTGTAAAGTGAGCTAAAAATGATCACTTTACCATCCAGTAATGAAACGGCATTACCAAACAAGACCAAATGGGGTGCTTGGCTAGAGTATCACAGGGTCATACTATTGAGGCACCCCAAACCTGCAAAACATAACAACAAAGTCTAATAAGCAACAACACCACAACATCAGAAACATCACCACAACAGATACGTCTTTTTTTCAGATCTAACAAGTTTTTAGATTTAAAAAAAATCAGTCTTTACCACTTTAACGATACCAAATCTTTCATTTTTTCGAAGATCTAAAAAGTATTCAAGATCTAAAAGCTTGTTAGATCTTAAAAATAATCAACGAAACCAGCTCACAACATCAGAAACATCACCACAACATCAGAAACCTCTTTTTTTCAGATCTAACAAGTTTTTAGATTTACAAAAAAAATAAAAAAATAAAAAAAATAAAAAAAAATCAGTCTTTACCACTTTAACGATACCAAATCTTTCATTTTTTCCAAGATCTAAAAAGTATTCAAGATCTAAAAGCTTGTTAGATCTTAAAAATAATCAACGAAACCAACCCACAACATCATAAATATCACCACAACATCAGAAACCTCTTTTTTTTCAGATCTAACAAGTTTTTAAATTTTCCAAAAAACAAAAAATCAGTCTTTACCACTTTAAAGATACCAAATCTTTCATTTTTTCTAAGATCTATAAAGTATTCAAGATCTAAAAGCTTGTTAGATATTAAAAATAGGCATCCTCTACACAAGCACCCCAAGAAATACTAGCCACAACATCAGAAACCTCTTTTTTTTCAGATCTAACAAGTTTTTAGATTTACAAAAAGGCCAGTCTTTACTACTTTAACGATACTAAATCTTTCATTTTTTTCAAGATCTAAAACCTTGTTAGATCTTAAAAATAATCAACGAAACCAACCCAAAACCTCAGAAACATCACCACAACATCAGAAACATCACAACCTCAGAAACATCACCACAACATCAGAAACATCACCACAACAGATACCATACCTCTTTTTTCAGATCTAACAAGTTTTTAGATTTAAAAAAAATCAGTCTTTACCACTTTAACGATACCAAATCTTTCATTTTTTCCAAGATCTAAAAAGTATTCAAGATCTAAAAGCTTGTTAGATCTTAAAAATAATCAATGAAACTGATACGCTTACACAGCGCGTTCGGGGTCAAAGGAACTTCCTTTTCGTCGAGCAAGTTTTTCAACACCCAAGGCAGTGAACCTAATCGTTGTAGTGTAGTATTAGGGTAAGCCACGGGAATTGATATCGTTCTCTAGGGGAATAGGAATGCTAGTGAGAAGTTACTACGCTAAGGTTGGGGTTGAGGAAGATTATTTTTTATCTTTTTATGTTTTTTTTAGTAAATGGAAAGGTACGAATCTCGGGGTTTGGATTTGGGGGTTGGTATTTCTACCGATTACTTCTACTTATCTAATTATCTAATCCTAAGGTGAATGTAGTCTATTGTTGTGTGCTCGTATAATGATTAAAAATTTATTTGCTTAGGCTTTATTACTCCCTAGTTATCTTCTATTGATGGTTGAATTGTCACGGCTTTATTCTTAATCGCGTTGTGTCTCTAAGGTCGTAGGGTATGCGTTTATCCCTAACTCTTTGAAGCTACCAAAGGTTAATGACTACAAAATCTCTAGGAATTATAAACTTTAACTCTAAGGTATTCTTTGGATGTATAGCCTACAATTACTCTAGGTGATTTTAAACTAAGGTTCAAAAAATATTAATCAAGCATTAACAGCACAACGAATGACCTATCGCAATACTAGGTCAATCACAATTAAAATAAGAGACAACCAATCAATATTCAATAACTAAGTTTCATATTACCTAAGCAAACACACAAGTAAATTATCCGGACATGGGGAAGATGCAAGCATACACATAATCAATTGAAGACATAATTAAATTAATGCAGTGAAACACTTATCTTGTTGTAAGATAGGGTATGGAACCCTAAAATACTGTACAAGATAGCCTTGGTTCGGTTTAGGTTTTTACTCCATAAAACTACACTCTGAAAACTAAAAAATTCGGATTCTATATATAAGGTTACAACTGCGACGGCGTCACCCTTTAATTTGTGACCCGTCGGTCACGCCATTCATTAGGTTTCGTCTTGGCCACGTTATCATTGTGGCGTCACCTTATGTTGTGGCGCGTCGCCTTGAGTCTGAAGCGTCTGGATCAAATCTAGGTCGTCTGAGCTGCGACCCCTACTCTTTCCTGATGCCGTCAATTGAAAATAAGCAATTTGGCTACTTTATCGTCCAAGACTTGTTACGGCCACAAGTATAACGACGCCGTCCCCTTCAGTTCAAGCAGCTTGAGTGTCTCGATTATTGACTTTGGCCATTTTCTTCGTACATTCGCGCCTTTTCGTCCGAATAAGTGTCATTCCAGCAATTTGCCTTCAAGAGACCTAAAAAGTGAAAAGGAACGATATTAAGTAATAACGGATACAAAAGTGATCAAATAAGGGCTTAAAAACTCAAGGTACATTTAAAAACATTATCAAATATCCCTACACTTGGTATTTGCTTGTCCTCAAGCAAATGTGCTTTTAGCCAATTAATTTATAAGTTAGGGGTCATGAAGCATTATTTTAGAACGATCCACAACACATATAAGCCCCGAAAAGTCATAACAAGCACGGAAATTACATACTAGCACCTCACATGGGGTGTTTGGATACTCACATCTCGCGGGTGTATATGAAATATAACAAGTTGGAAATGGAAGATAAACACTCATTAACCGGTCCTAGTACATAGATTACCATAGGCTTGAGACTAGATCAAACCTCCATTGCTTTGGCGTAAGCACCTAGGAAAGACTATCCAAGAGGTCTTTTAAAGGGTTGTAACGTTAGGCTTACAGTAGGGAAACAAAGGATTTGGTGGCATAGGCTATTTAGTGGTGGCAAGTCAAAAATCTTTATGTTACAAGCATGTGAAGAATGGCGTTGCTAAGCCAAGACTCGACACTCTAAACTCTAGATAACTGAAATAAACAAACATAAATTTAAAGATAGATGTAGGATATATTTTTTTTTTTTCTATATTTTTTTCATTTTCACTTTTTTTCATACACTATTACTCTACCATCCTCTACGATAACATCAAAATAATAGGGATTTATAGGCACATCCCTACACTTGAGTTTTTATTACTCTAACACTAATTTGACCCTAATTGAAAAGATCAAAACACTTGGAGTACATTATCATGCAAATAAAGGAAATTTGAATTTAACGTTCTCTTCCCTTCATTTCATAAAATTTAACTTTTCCCATGAGTCCCAATCGTCCCAAAACTGTGTACAAAGGATATGACTCGACTTAGCAACTTATGCAAGCAACAAGATAATTGAACTAAGGGTTTAGTGTGATAACAATAATGCACTAAAAGTGAGTGCATACAAGGTAGGCTAAGGCGATTTGGGTGTACATTTGGGGGTGGATTGTAAACAATGCTCTTCATTGACATTCGGAAAAACGAAACATCACGAGAACCGCGAAAAGGATAGGCTCTAAGGGGTTAACTAGGGTATCGTGTACTAAAGATGAGTACAACGCAAGGGTGTGGGGAATTACTCAACCGATGTGGAAGAAGTAATTATATTACGGGTATCAAACAAGGGTTATCCTAATGCCTCTTATCATTTAGTTATTCCTAACTACACAAGTGTAGTCTTACTAGCGATCTCGGAATGCATAACAAAACAAGTTCTAGAATCTATTATACTACCGGTTCACACTCTAAGCATTAAAGATGAATGCTTTAATTCCTACTAATCTAAGGGCGATCCTCACATTTTGGGTGGAATTTAAGTGGTAAAGGTTTTTTGTGTTAGTCATATAATTTCCTATCCATGAGACGCTTTATTAAGACTAATGGCCCACTCCTATATGTCATAAAAAAATTTAAATTTGGTGCCAAAATTACCGTAACCGATATTTCTCATGGTTTATTACACAAATGAAATTGGACAAAGCAAATAGTCAAGGATAAGCATAGTTTCAAAGTTCCCGTTTTATTTTCCCTCCCTACACTTAAACTGAACATTGTCCCCAATGTTCCCCGAAAGTATCAAAGTTATGATAATGGAAAGTAATTAAAGACGAAAGAAACTAGTACTCTCCTGATTAGCTCGGTAGGATCCGTATAAAGTGGTGGTTACATCTTTCTTCAAGAAGAACGTTTGCGTTAAAAGCTCTTTCTCATCTTATGTATCTTCTTCTTGGTAAATTAAACCTGCACACTTGAAGAAAACAAACGAAACCTTTGCGTAAAATCGGCGGTAACAATATATATAAGACTCTACTAAACTAGGATATAATGCTTGTGAAATGGATGTTCAGATTTTACGGAAAATTAAGACCGAAAAATTCCAAAAATTTATAAGTAGCTCAAAAAGAGAAAAAGTGATAAGTTTTTTACGCTCCTCAGCGTGGTGCGATCCCAGCCGTCAGGTTATCACAGCAATGGTCCGATTTTACGGAAAAAATTCTGAAAAAAATTACATCTTTAGAATCTGGAAAAATTTCTGCAAAACATCCATTATGACTCGATACAAGCATTTGACTCGAACAAACACACATGTATATCTTTTAATTAATTGTAATTCTCAAGTTCCGCGTTTCTTTTGGCGTGTGTAATCCTCCCTGCACTTATCCCTTATGTAAAATACCTTTATATGTAATTAAGACTAGGTTAAAGACAAAATAAAGCATTTTTACAAATTTAAACATGAGAATAAACAATAAATAAAAGATACACGACACACAAACAAGCAAACAATTAAGCATGGGTTGCCTCCCACGAAGCGCTTTTCTTTATTTATGAGTCTTGTAGCTAGACTCGAAGTCGTGCCCCTAAGTGACTTCATTACCGTCACCTCCTTCCAAAACAATATCTTCATCGTTGACCATTTCAATATTGTCCAACTGATAATGTTTCACATGTTGCCCATTTATGGTAAATTCCCTTCCATCATGGTCCAGTAGCACCACAACCCCATTGTTCATTTGCCTCTTCACCGAAAAAGGTCCATACCATCTCGATTTGAGTTTTCCCAGAAATAATCTCAGTCTTGAATTATATAAGAGCACCTTATCTCCTTCTAAAAACTCTTTAGGGTTTTTTATTCGTTGATCATGCCATTTTTTTGCCCTTTCTTTGTATGTGATCGACGACTTATAAGCTTCAAGTCTTAGTTCATCCAGTTCTTGAAGCGTAAGAATATTTGACCCTTCAGCCAATTATCCATATTACAGGGCCTTAAGTGCCCGTCGCCTTTGCTCAAGTTCAATAGGGAGGTGGCATGCTTTCCTGTATACCAAGCGAAATGGGGTTGTTCCGATAGGTGTTTTGTAGCATTCGAATGCCCGAGTGCCTCATCCAGTTTGAATGCCCAATCTTTTCTATTCTGGTGGACCGTTTTTTCAAGTATCCACTTTAATGCTCTATTTGTGTTCTCAACTTGCCCATTCGTTTGGGGGTGATATACTGTAGAAAATCTATGCGGAACGCCATACTTCTTCATCACCTTCTCCATTTGAGCATTGCAAAAGTGGGTTCCTCTATCACTGATCAATATCTTGGGAATCCCGAATCGTGCGAAGAGCTTTTTAAGAAAATGAATGACTACTCTTGCATCGTTAGTCCTAAGGGATTGGGCCTCCACCCATTTGGATACATAGTCGATAGCCACTAGAATGTATTCATTTCCTCCGGATGATGGAAAAGGTCCCATAAAGTCTATACCCCAAACATCGAATATTTCGTAGACTTGGATATAATTATGAGGTGATTCATCCCTTCGCGAGATGTTTCCCGATCGTTGGCATGCATCACACGTTTGATTTAATCCTTTAACGTCTCGAAAAATAGTAGGCCAGTAGAATCCGGCATCGAAAACTTTACGTGCTGTGACATTTACACCGTGATGTCCCCCAAATGGTCCCGCATGGCATTCTTTCAGAACTCGATCAATCTCTCTTCCGGCCACGCAACGTCGAATGATTTGATCAAGGCATATGCGGAATAGGAAGGGTTCATCCCAGAAGTAATGTTTCAGTGTGGTGAAGAATTTTCTCTTATCTTGCTTGGTTATGTAATTTGGCAAAACCCTACTGGACAGATAGTTAGCGTAATCCGCATACCATGGCTCAATTTCCTTAATGGCCATTAGCCGTTCCTCGGGAAAAGAGTCGCGAATCTCGGTATGGTCTAACTTCTCAAGATCAGGGTTTTCAAAGCGTGACAGATGATCAGCAGCAAGATTTTCAGCCCCCTTTTTATCTCGAATTTCAATGTCGAATTCTTGAAGCAATAGAATCCACCTAATGAGTCAGGGTTTTGCATCTTGCTTGGAAAACAAGTAGCGTAAGGCGGAGTGATCAGTGAAGACGACAGTCTTGGAAAGGACAAGATATTTCCTGAACTTGTCAAAGGCAAAAACCACAGCTAAAAGCTCTTTCTCGGTGGTTGTGTAATTTTCTTGCGCTACATTCATGGTTTTGCTAGCATAGTAAATTGGTTGAAAATGCTTCTCCTTTCTTTGGCCAGAACGGCGCCTACAAACATAATCACTAGCATCGCACATGATTTCGAATGGCTGAGACCAATCAGGGGTGACCATTATCGGAGCCTGAGTGAGATCTTTCTTTAGTCGATTGAACGCTTCCTTGCATTCTTCAGAAAAATCAAAAGGGGCGTCCTTGACAAGAAGCTGTGTCATTGGCCGGGCAATTTTCGAGAAATTCTTAATAAACCTTCTATAAAAGCCCGTGTGACCTAGAAAGCTTCGAATTGCTTTAACGGTAGTATGATAGGGTAGTTTGGATATCGCTTCGATTTTTGCTCTGTCGACCTCGATTCCATTTCCGGAGACTTTGTGCCCCAAGACGATTCCTTCTCTTACCAAGAAATGGCATTTTTCCCAATTCAGGACCAAATTAGTTTCCTCACACTGTTTCAACATCTTCCTAACGTTGGATAGACAAAGGTCGAAGGAATTTCCAAATACAGAGAAATCATCCATGAAGACTTCCATGCTGTCTTCAATTAATTCATGGAATATGGCCATCATACATTGTTGAAAGGTGGCGGGAGCGTTGCATAACCCGAAGGGCATTCGTTTGTAAGCAAAAGTCCCGTAAGGGCATGTAAATGTAGTCTTTTCTTGATCTTCAGGAGCGATGGGGATTTGGAAGTATCTGCGAAAAACCATCAAGAAAACAGAGTACTCATGCCCCAACCTTTCGAGCATTTGGTCGATGAATGGCAAAGGAAAATGATCCTTCTGGGTGGCATCATTTAACTTCCTGTAGTCGATACAAACACACCAACCAGTAACCGTTCTCTGTGGTACTAAATCTCCCTTTTCATTCTTCACAACCGTCATTACTTCTTTTTTTGGAACCACTTGGACTGGGCTGACCCAAGGGCTATCCGAAATGGGGTAGATAAGGCCGGCATCGAGGAGCTTGACAACCTCCTTTTTCACTACCTCCTTGATATTAGAGTTAACTCTCCTCTGCGGTTGAACGGTTGGTTTGTAATCTTCTTCCATAAGAATTTTATGAGTACAAAAAGTAGAATCAATACCCTTAATGTCAGCAACACTCCACGCGAGCACTCCTTTGTATTCTCTTAAAACTTCTAAGAGCTTCCCTATCTGTTCAGTGGCCAGCGAAGAGCTTATGATGACGAGGAGTTGGTCCTCTTTTTGAAGGAAGGCGTATTTTAAATGGCTCGGGAGATCCTTCAGTTCCAAGGTAGGAGGTTCCTTGATTGATGGTTTTAACTTGTTTTCCGGCTTTTGAAGTTCGAGAGGTTCGATTTCTTCCCTACGCGGGTAAAAGGAAACAGCTCCAACCATTTCAATATCTTCATCATTGTATATCATGTCGTTATCATCATTCATGAATTCGTTTAATAGATACTCGTCAATACAGCCATCTATGTCATCAACAAATTCATCAACTTCTTCGACAAAATAAATAGGGTGATCGTAGGAGGAGGAATGACTCATAGAATCCTTGATGTCGAAGGTTAAGCTCTCGGACCCCACTCGTAAAGTGAGTTTACCATCATGAACATCGATGATGGCACGAGCTGTAGCCAAGAAGGGTCTTCCAAGGATTATTGGGATGATTTATCTTCCTCCATTTCTAAAATCACGAAATCAACCGAAAACTTGAATCCTCCTACCCTTACAAGAACATTTTCACAAACTCCAATGAGGTATTTGATTGATCGATGGTGCGAATACTCATTCTAGGTTGGTTTCAGTCCTGAATATCCGAGTTTGAGGAACAAGGAATGGGGCATCAAGTTCATGCTTGCCCCAAGATCCGCCAAGGTGTTTTTCATAGAAAGTGCCCCTATAGAGCAAGGAATGGTGAAGCTTCCTAGATCTTCTTTCTTCTTGGGCAGGCCTTTCTGGATGATAGCAGAGCACTCTTCTCCTAATGATATCAACCCTTCAAGTTTCTTCCGATTAGATATTAACCTCTTGAAGTATTCGCTATGTTTAGGGATATGATAAAATACATCAAGAAGTGGTATGTTGACGGAAGTCCGTTTTAAGTAAGACAATATTCTTTCATTGTCTTCTTCAGCCTTTTGATTCTTAAGACGCGAGGGATAAAGAATTCGTGCGAGAGTTGGTCGCTGGGCAGGCGCTGATGTTTGTGGAAGGGGGTCGTGGGGAGTTGAAGGAGGTTCAGGAATTGCTTCATTTCCTAACGCGGGCTCCCTGGTGGTGGGATTCTTGTCAGGGTGTGGGGGATCCTTGGTAGTAATTCCTGATCGAGTAGTAATGGCACAAGTTGGATCGTGATGGGTTGGGCCAAGTTTGCTTATTCTTTGTGGAGTTGGCGAATGACTCTCAATTGACTTCTTTGCTCTTGAATGAATTCTTGAGACCCTTTAAAAGCATTGCCCCTTCCATGGTAAACGCAGAGTTCTTTTCAAAGGCATCACGGATGGTGTATTCAGATCCCTCCTTTCCTCCGTCTTCCATTTTAGATTACCCCAAGGAGTGCATTCATCGTTTTGATAGAATGTGAGGAGGGAAGGGTCATCATAAATATCATGGCGGAAATGAAGACGCTCTCTTGGCGTGTGTCATCATTACACTCATCGCTTCGTGTGGCCTCTCCACAAATGCATATAAGGTATGGGTTAAACAACCTTTTGGGTTCTGGCGATTTCGTGAGGTAGCAAGCTTCTCTTGTGCTTTCTTTATCTGATCATTGAGAGATGATAAGTTTTTACTTGAGATAGCAGAGATACTCATAGCAGTTACTGGCTCGTTCCTAGGGTTGTATTGGTATTGAACATATTCCTCAATGCGGTCCCACCCTTCTTCCGCAGTGAGATTGGAAATTCTTCGGCCAGTTGAGAGGTCAATCCCTTTTTGATCATCTCGGGAGACGTTGTCGTAAAATATTTGAACAAGCAACCAAAGGTTGATACCATGGTGTGGGGCTTGTTGGATGATATCTTTGTAACGAGTCCAGGAGTTAACGATAGATTCTCCATCTGTTTGATGGAAGTGAAGAATTTTGCTCCTGATATATGCGGCTTCTCCGGGGAAAGAACTTCTTGGTAAATTTGGTTGTGAGTTGTTCCCAAGTGAAGATGGACCTTGGAGGAAGCTTATCGAGCCACTCCTTGGCCTGTCCTTGAAGAGAAAAGGGGAAAAACCGGAGTCACGGATGTCTCCTTGGATGCTCCGTCAGCATAGATAGTATCCACAATTTTTAAAAATTGTTTAATGTGATGAATGGGATTTTCGCTGGGGGATCCATGGAATTGACATGCATTCTGGATAAGCCAAATGTCGATGGCATGCAATACCTCATTGACCTGCTCAGAAGGGTAGACAATGGCACTGGTAAACCCAAATGCAGAGGGGGAAGAGTATTCCCTGAGAGATTTTGTTTCTGGTTTATTGATGGGTCCATTGGCCGGAGTAGCGGGAACTTCTTCGCTATGTTGGCTCCAATTGTGAATGTTGATGGCTTCATGGGATTTAGGAGAATGAGTGGACTCTTCGTCAGTTGCGCCTTCATCAAAGTTGATGGTGGTGCCTTGAGGTTCCGACTCATGGAGAGCTCTTCTTCGCCTATTTAGCTCTTTTTCGGGTTCAGCAAAAGGTTCAAGAAGGGTTCTGGTGGAACTGCGGGTTCTAAGTTGTCTAAGGGGATTTGTGGGGGGAAATGGCAGGTTTGGTGGTTGGTTATCACCTTCCATGATGAAAAGTGATGGGATTACTAAAAAAGGTCACGAAGAAGGGTGATAGACTACGAGGAAGCTAAAAATGGAAAAAAAGCTTACTTGATAGGAATCAAGCAAGGGAACCTAAACGAGGTGGACTCCTAACTAGCTATTCTATTCCCCTGGCGTAAAAACTTGATACGCTTATACAGCGCGTTTGGGGTCAAAGGAACTTCCTTTTCGTCGAGCAAGTTTTTCAACACCCTAGGCAGTGAACCTAATCGTTGTAGTGTAGTATTAGGGTAAGCCACGGGAATTGATATCGTTCTCTAGGGGAATAGGAATGCTACTGAGAAGTTACTACGCTAAGGTTGGGGTTGAGGAAGATTATTTTTTATCTTTTTATGTTTTTTTAGTAAATGGAAAGGTACGAATTTCGGGGTTTGGATTTGGGGTTGGTATTTCTACCGATTACTTCTACTTATCTAATTATCTAATCCTAAGGTGAATGTAGTCTATGTCTATTGTTGTGTGCTCGTATGATGATTAAAAATGTATTTGCTTAGGCTTTATTACTCCCTAGTTATCTCCTATTTATGGTTGAATTGTCACATCCTTATTCTTAATCACGTTGTGTCTCTAAGGTCGTAGGGTATGCGTTTATCCCTAACTCTTTGAAGCTACCAAAGGTTAATGACTACAAAATCTCTAGGATTTATAAACTTTAACTCTAAGGTATTCTTTGGATGTATAGCCTACAATTACTCTAGGTGATTATAAACTAAGGTTCAGCAAAGATTAATCAAGCTTTAACAACACAACGAATGACCTATCGCAATACTAGGTCAATCACAATTAAGATAAGAGACAACCAATCAATATTCAATAACTAAGTTTCATATTACCTAAGCAAACACACAAGTAAATTAGCCGGACATGGGAAGCATGCAAGCATACACACAATTAATCGAAGACATAATTGTATTAATGACGTAAAACACTTATCTTGATGTAAGATAGGGTATGGAACCCTAAAATACTATACAAGACAGCCTTGGTTCGGTTTAGGTTTTACTCCACAAAACTACACTCAGAAAACTAAAAATTCGGATTCTATATATAGGTTACAAGCTGCAACCACGCGTCACCCTTTAATTTGTGGCGCCGTCCGGTTACGTATCATTAGGGTTTCGTCTTGGCAGCGTTATCATTGTGACGGCGTCACCTTAGGTTCGTGACCCGTCGCCTTGAGTCTCTGATGCGGATCAAATCTAGGTCGTGAGTGCGACGCCCTACTCTTTAAAACCGATGCCGTTACTTGAAAATAAGCAATTTGGCCACTGTATCGTCACAAGACTTGTTCTGACGGCGTCACAAGTATAACCTAACGCCGTCCCCTTCAGTTTCAACAGCTTGAGTGTCTTGATTCTTGACTTTGGCCATTTTCTTCGTATATTCGCGCCTTTTCGTCCGAATAAGTGTCATTCCGGCAATTTGCCTTCAAGAGACCTAAAAGTGAAAAGGAACGATATTAAGTAATAACGGATACAAAAGTGATCAAATAAGGGCTTAAACGACCCTCAAAAAGGTACATTTTAAAACCTTATCAGAAACCAACCCACAACAGATACGACCACAACATCACCACCTCTCTCTAAAAATTTTACATGCAACCAACGATCTAACAAGTTTTATACTTGTTAGATCTCAAGTTTTTAGATCTAAAATTTTTAGATCTATCTTTAGAGAGAGAGAGAGAGAGAGAGAGAGAGAGAGAGAGAGAGAGAGAGAGAGTGAGATACATTTTGCCAGAAGTGAGATGAGAGACAGAGTTATTAACTCAGAGAGACAGAAAACGCGTACACGGTAACACCACAAAAACCGAACGCGTAACACACTTTAACACCACACACGTAACCACCCTTTAATACTAAAAGAGTTTTAAATAAAAGTTTTATATTAAAAGTTTTATAATAAAAGTTTTATATTAAAAGTTTTATATAAAATGTATTATAAATAAAAGTTTTATATAAAATGTATTATAAAAGCTTTATATTAAAAGTTATATTATAAAAGTTTTATATTAAAAGTTATATTATAAAAGTTTTATAATATAAGTTGTATTATAAAAGTTAGTATTAAAATAAAAGTTGTATTAAAATTTGTATTAAAATAAAGTTGCATTATAAGTTTGTTAAAAGTAGTATTTTTTTAAAAGTTTTATAACAAGTTTTTTAAAAGTTGTATTAAAAGTTGTACAAAAGTTGTATTTTTAAGTTTTATAAAAGTTTTAAAAAAGTTTTATAAAAGTTGTTAAAAAATGTAAAAAAGTTATAAATTATATGTTAAAAATGAAAGTTATAAAAGTTGTATTTATTATTTTATAGGTGTTCCGTGATGAAGTTGCTTTAACTGATTGGGTGCAATCTACTGCTGAATCGAACGGTTTTCTTATTGTTAAAGGAAGAACTAAAACGGATAGGGGCTATAAGTACTCTATCGAATTTAAGTGTTCTAGACATGGGGCGTCTGCGTGAAGGTTTAGAAGATGAACTTCAACGGCAGACGAGTGCTTGCTAAAATTAATTGCCCATTCGATTCTTGTGAAATTTATAAAAGGTCATTTGGTACCACTAAAACTAGTGGTTGGATCTTGAGGATCAAGTTAACCGAGGCATAATCATGATTTTGTAGACTCGTTCCATGGTGTTTCACGAGCCATGCGATTAAAAGAAAGTGAGTTAGTTTTGGTGGAGCAGTTGACAAAACATCAAGTAGCATCACGAATTATACTTTCTTCACTAAAGAAGCGATCGAATAACGTGTCTAGCATTAAAGCGGTATATAATGCACAAAACAAGATACGCGGCGCCATTTGTGGCGATTTGACTCCGATACAACTCCTTTTAGTACATTTGAGGCGTAAAGGTTATACATATTACCCGGGGTAAATGACCGCACTAATGAGCTGGAGGAAATATTTTTGTTCACCGACGTCATATGCCTGTGGACAACATTCCGGAAATCATCTTTGATGGACTCCACATACAACACCACGTTGTTTAAACTGCCATTCTTTATAATTGTTGGAGTTACTTCAACAAACGGAACATTCTCATGGCGTTTAGCTTTTTGAACTATGAAAAAGAGCCAAATTTCAAATGGGTGTTGGAATGTGTTAAGTTGGTGATAGAAGAACAATATTACACAGGGTTATTGTCACCGAGAGATTTAGCGTTGCTTGAGGCATGCAGAGCAGAATTCCCAAACGCTAACAGATTACTCTGTCGATGGCATATCAATCAAAATGTGCTCAAGCATTGCAGACACAAATTCGCTACGCTAGAGGAGTATGAATCCGTTAGATGGACATGGGATTTGATGGTTACATCCAGACCGAAGATGTGTTCATGCACTATTATCATCACCTACAGGATTTATTGGTCCAAAAACAGGGTACTTACCCATTAATACATTTTTTATTATTATTTAATAAATAACTACTCGAATTGTTTTCTCACTTTATTAATTCATTGTTTTCTCGGATGTTTTAGGGTATTTTAATAATGGCTGCAATATTACGACCGCATGTTTGTGTCGTACATTACGAATCAATGTCGACTTGACGGACAACAACATGTAGAGTTGAGGGTCAACAGCGTTGTTGAAGTTATACTTGGGCTCCACAGTCCGGCTTAGACACGTTGTTGTGTTCGGTCGACAAGATTATAGATGCACAAGAAACTGTGATACGAGACACTTTGAATACAAGCAAAATCAAGCTGCATTAGTGTAAGGGCACACTATTTAACGAATTGCGGTATAATGTTTCAAGAGATGCTTTACTACTCATACTCGCATAAAGTAAACGGGATGTGGACCCAAATGAATGTGGTCATCAGTTGCGGTTAGTTTATGGTTTACCATGCTATCACGAACTGTATTACCTTTAGATTCATGGTATGTATTTTAAATTTATGCCTATCAAGTTATTCTCCCCGTCAATACCGATAATTTTAACTAGTCACTTTTTTCGTATACAAGATCGCCTATTCCGCTTGATGTTGTTGACAATTTTTGGAGAACACTAAGTGTTCCCTGGCCTAGAGTCCGACATACTCATACGCCAGAAGAGTCTCAAGAGCCTCAAGGGCTTAAAGAGCCTGAATATTTTTCTTGTCAAGATGACATAGAAAAATTCCAAAATGTTTTTACCGAAGCATCGTCGTTTGTCAAGAAAAATATGTTAAACATGCTCAGAGGTATATACGCTCCTGAATCTGTGTCAACCCAATAACCTGCTGTTAAAGAAAGTACTTCGTGGGCGTCCGAGTGCAAAGGACAAAAATCAAGGCTAAACAAAATATCCCAGATTTGAACAAAGAACCCCCCATAGGGCACCGCAGAAGCTATACAAAACCTAAAAAAGTCCGAGACTTAAATGAAGAAACTGCGAGACATAGTTCATATGTGGGAGAGCCTTCTAACGTCCCAGACTTGAACGAAGAGGTGAGCAAGGGAGATTTAAGACACGACTTGTACATTCCAAATGACAGTAGCGAATATTTTATGGCTTGAATTCCACCTCTTTTCCGACGGTGGATCCTAGGGATCGTTAACGTGGAAGGTGATGGAAATTGTGGCTATCGAACTCTTGCCGTAGGTCTTGGTCATCACGAACAAATATGGCCCAGACTTGAACTATTGTGGGGAAAGGTAGACAATAACCGGGAAGTTTACATGCAAATGTGGGGGAGGGTATGGTTTACAACTATGGTCAACTCACTGAATTGGTTTGAATCAGGTCCGACACCCTACGATTCTTGGATGATTATGCCGAACAGCGTGGCTATTACTCTGACTCTTAACCGTCCCATTGTATGCATATCCAATTCACAATCTGCATACGTGTCTTCCGTTGAGAGATGGTCGGATACAACACAACTATTGTCCCGTTGTGATTCTTCGTGACCAAGCCGCTACGTTAGCAGTTATGGATGAAAACTCACCACTCCCGCTCACTCACCCACAATGGAGATGGTTGAAATGACTTGGTGCGGGATGGGCACATATGTTTCTTGAGCAGCAGACATTGTTTAGAAGGGCGTAGAAAGCGATAACTGATTTATATTGTAAATGACAAAACATGTATAGACGATTACCGATTTATATTGTAAATGACAAAACATGTATAGACGATTCGGATTCTTCGATTTATAGTAGCGATTACGATTTATAGTAAACAACTTCGTCATCTTTTGTTACTGATTTCTACTCTGCTCGGGTTCTTCCTCATCTTTTGTTACAGGAATCGGATAACATTCAGTGGAGGGACATTCATTGTGTCAACAACACACCCGCTTCGTATTGAGAGTCGATTATGTGCCTTCTTCTCCATCTTATGTGCCTCCCTCTCGGCTATATCTCCGGTTGCGATGAGGAGAATTTTATACACCGTCCTCGGTTCTTCCTCATCTTTTGTTACATCCGTCTCGTTGGCCAGTATGGCGAAGATTGCGGGATTGAGAAGACGCATTTGAGTTAGAGTTTCGTGTGGGGCGGATGGCGTGCATCATTGGGACTACATTCGTGATTGATCTTAGTTTCTAGTTATATTGTGATTTTTTGAACCATGTATCAACTATTAATCTATAACAAGATTGGTTATTTATGTATTCGAAGCTTTTAATTTTGTGAAACATGATATTACTAATTTATGTTGTAAATAATTATACAAATTCTTTTGCCCAAATGCAACAAGAAAATCCTTTCTTGTGTCTTTGTCGACGGGGATTTATAATTAAAAGAACATCCCAAAAGCCCAAAACTTGTGGTCTAAAGTATTATGCATGTCCTTTATCAAAGGTAAATAATTAAACGTTTGCTTAATTATGTAAATATATCAATAACTTGTTTGTTAAGAATACATTTCTTATAATTGTTTCATCATGTAACAGCCAGGGACTGAAGACTATGGGTGTCGATACTTTATGTGGAAGGATGTATTTCAACAAAAGTACTTTGGTCAAGCCTCTTTTTCAACGATTGCTCAAAGCTACGAAACTAAAGATAACACGATCAACATGCTATTGGCTCAAAACAATTTGTTGAAGGCAAGAATAAAGACGTTGGAGGCATCAGGAATTGGCAGAAATCAGGTTGATCAGCATGTCGGTCGAGTGGAATACTCTATGAGCTTATAGATGACATTAATAATCTTCATGTGGAGTAGATTTCGTTGTAATATTAGTAACATTTGTTGTTGTACTTGTTTAATGCTTTAATGTCTAATATTTTATTGTTATTGTTTAATTAAATGGAAACAAATACACAATTAAAAAAACATAACGTAAAATAAATACTCTACATATAAAAACACTACACAATTAAATACACTATACATATAAAAACACTACACAAATAAATACACTATACATATACCATAAACACTACACAATAAAAAAAAAAAAAAAAAAAGGTACAGCCGCCGTACGGACGGGGGGCCCACAGTCTATGGGGTGCCTGGCTAGTATATCTTGGGGTGCTTGTGTAGAGGATGCCAACTGTAAAGCATTCTTATTAGTTGAAAAGAAATATATAAGGCTGTCAGTGCATCAGCTAGGCTACTAGGCGCTCCATGGCTAATCTTTTATGTCTTTTATATAATAAAGGAATTACATCATTTCAGAGTATTTTTGTCAATTCATTCTTATTGAAAAAACAATTGGGCCAATAAGAGAGCTCGATTTTGCAACATAAGCAAAATCGTGTGGTGTGATTGGTTAATAAAAGTCAAAATTAAATTGATTTTGGTCAAACTTTAATAAACTTGGTGGAGAAATTTGGTTGATAAAAAAAACACATAAAAATATAGGTTTCAAATTTGTGAAAACAAAAACTTAAAAAAAATATGAGGTAATTAATAAAACTTTATTGGTTGAATTTATAGGTGTCAAATTTGTGAAAATAAAAACTTAAAAAAATAGGAGGTAATTAATAAAACTTTAGTGGTTGAATTTATGGGTGTCAAATTTGTGAAAATAAAAACTTAAAAAAGATGTGGTAATTAATAAACTTTAGTGGTTGAATTTTTCAAAATTATATAGAGTTAAATGTAATATTATAAGCCTCAATGTTTTTTTAATAACTTCGGATTATAAACAAATACCCCCTTATATTTTATACCCTTTAAACTTTATATCTTAAAAAATACAATGTATATGCTGTTTTAAAATAACAACATATAAATTTGCATAAGATTATAATTTTACTATATACGTTCAATAATGACTCATTTATTTCATTTTTAAAAGTTTAACCTATGTAGACACGAGTTTACATTTTAAATACGGCTAAATTACTGAAAACGTGAATATAATTATCAAATTGTAAGTACGGGTTAATTTAATATAAAATAACTATACTGCGATTGTCTTTATAATAATGACTCATGTAATTCTTATTTATTTATATAAGGATATCTAGAAAAACGTTTTTTAAAAAACTTTAAGGAGTATACTTTAACTTTATCATTGCTCATTATGTGCTATTAAACTTGCATCATGTGTATAACATAATATCAGTAGTGAAATTTAAATAACAACATCAACATCTTTGTCAGCTAAATAAAATTAAATCTTGAATTACCTAAAAGAAAAAATTTACAAATATTTTATCAAATTCGAATGGATATTAATGCATAATGAAAAACGCGTGCATAAGTATTAGTTGTACTTATATCACAATTTTCATAGGCAAATTCTTATATGTGTATATACTGAACTAAAATGTTAAAATGAATTTGATTTATGTGTAAACTTTGTTCGTGCACGAAACTTATAAGTATATAATTATATGCAATTACCTTTAAGGACACAATATTCAGTATTAATACAGAATAATTTTTTTTTCAAAACCCCGTGCATAAACGGGTATTATAACTAGTTATTAACTACAACGTCAATATTGCTTTACATCGCTTTTTCTTCTTAATAATTTCCAAACCCAAGAATTTGTGCGATGATCACTTTTTATATTGGGAAAATGACGAAAATAACCATTTCCACAAATATACCTCACAGAATATCTTTTTTTTTTCAAAAAACCAAAATACCCATAAAATTCGCAAAGTTTATGATTTTTTTTTTTAAAATCGCAAAGTTTGCGATTTTTTAAAGAAAAATCGCAAAGTTTGCGATTTTTTCTTAAAATATCGCAAACTTTGCAAATTTTACAAATTTCTCTCTTTTCTTTCGGTTTTCACACTTAGCTCAAAATATAAAAGTTGTAGATATCCCTTTTCTTGTTTAGTGGCTTTTTGAATCACGCAAAAATATGTTCGTATGAGAAAGTTATAGCCAAAATACCACAGTAACTAAACGAGAAAAAGTTGTTGTGTATTTTGGCCATAACTTTCTAATACGAACTCCTTTTCGAGTGATCCAAAAAGCCACTAAACAAGAAAAGGGATATCTATAACTTTCATGTTTTGAGCTAAGCAAGAATACCGAAGAAAAATGGAGAGATTTTCAAAAATTCACAAAGTTTGCAATATTTAAAAAAAATCGCAAACTTTGCGATTTTTCTTAAAAAAATCGCAAGCTTTGCTATTTTTCTTTAAAAAATCGCAAACTTTGCGAATTTTGTAAGTATTTTTGCTTTTTGGGAAAAAATTAGATATTTTATGAAGTGTATTTCTTGAAAATGGTTATTTTTGTCATTTTCCCTTTTATATTACTCTCATTTTATTAAGAGTCTTTTTGACTAGTGGTACCCATATGACCTTCCAAGCTAATGAGTGTGAGTTCAAGTTTCAATTTATACACAAAATGTATTTAATAAATGTAGAGCATGTTAGATTATGTATAACTTTGGCTTCTTTCTTTCTAAGCCAGGTCGATGCCATTAAAGCATGTTATCTATACTATATAAAATAGAAAAATGGTCAAAGTGGAAAAAGTGAAAAATGTTGAAAATTGAATGTTGAAAACATGGTCAATGGAGAGAGAAATAAATAATATAATTAATACTCTTATTAAAACACCCAATTACTTAAAAGTACAATAATTTATTCACATTGTACACTCAATTAAAAGCACATCTACCAAATTAAAAACAACCAATTGAAACCGATACCGGGTTGACCCGTTGAAACGATACCGGGTTGACCGGGACGCTTCAAACCCGTGGGTTGACCCGGTTTAATTTGACATTTTTTTGACCTAACCTATCGGTTTGACTCGGTTTAAATCGACCTGTTTTTTTATCGGAACGGTTCAACCAGGTTGAACCACCGGGTGAAATCGGGTTTCAAATTTGACAAAATTATATGAGAAATGATGAAGTAGTTGTGGAACCCGTGACAATTCTTTTGAAATGAGAGACCAAGTAATTGTAGTTTTTGGTTTATTTTGCTTTTTGTAATGCTTGAATCTATTATTACTAAAAATCTTAATAACTTAAAAAAATCCTATTAGAAAATATACTCACACACTTAGATCGACTCCACATAATTTTTTTAAAACTATATATTTATCTTACGCTATGCAACCACGCATCGAATTGTAGTTATTCAAAGCGATTCTCTAATGCTACAAATACTGAGTTTGTTGAAAGAAACTTATGGTCATCGGAACTTTCTTGGCAGAAAACATGCTTGTACGCTACGTCTAATTAAATATGATCCAAAATCTTATTACAATTAATAGAGTTTTTAAATCAATTGTCTAAGCCAGTAGCATCACTATCAGTTAATGCAATTAATTCAATTGGATTTGTGATCCAAAATCTTTTTGTAATCTTTTTTTTCTAGCTTCTTGCTAGTTAAATGAAAATGATGCTCTAAACTTTTTTTTCCAAAACATGGGATAGAAAATAAATCCATCTACGAACATAGGTTTTTTCTTCCACAAACTATTCTTTATTCTTTTCTAGTATTTTCTTATTTAAATTTTATTTAATTAAATTAAAACCTGCTATAAACTCTTTATCAAAATTGTAATGTTACATGCCATATTGCCATCTATGTACATGCATGTTTTACATCTATACACACGGGACGCATTGTCTAACTCACCACACAATTGAATAATGCGACTGATGGTAATTATGATATGAATCCAAAACGATATATGAAAATTAAGGAGCAATTATAGAAAAATAGAACAAAGCATTCGGAAAAATCTAATGGCGACGATAATTATCCACGGATTTTGGTGCATGTTTGCATCCTTCAATCTTGGGTCAGTCAAGCACTCAAGTGTCCACTCCTCCCCTCCCTCTCCGGCTTCTGGGTTCAAGGTCTTATATTCTTCTATCTGTTGTCATGATCATGAATGGATCAAGGTTTTAATGGTTAGAGATGCTATATGATCAAGGTTTTTTTCTTTTCGCCATTTCTTATCCAAACACCTCATTAAACATAATATTAAACACTCACAATCACTTTCACACATTAATATTAAACATAATATTCCTTGTGGGGTGGACAATGGCTGGTGCCAAAAGGCACCGAGTCGAGATGTTTCATCTACACCTTTTTGTGAAAACACACCTTCTTCAACCTCTTCACCACCGCCAGCCACAACCGCCACCACCACCGTCTTAAAAATAGTCTATTCTTTTTCCTTGTATTAAAAATGGATTTTTTATTTTATTTCTTTATGGATTTTTTATTTTATTTCTTTGTGTGTGCAGTGACTTGTCGTATAACAATTTTAGCGGTTCTTTGCCTAAAATATCAGCGAGAACATTCACGTATGTTTTTTCTTGTCTTTTGTATAGTAATCATTCTTCATCTAATCTTTTTTAGGCAATATCTTAAAGCTTTTATTGTTGGTTTTATGGACAATAAATTAATAGAAGTGTGTTAGGATCGAACTTGAGATCACGGGATTGCACACTTTACGTATGAGAATTAAAGTTAATAATTAAATATAATAGTTATATTTATTTATTAATTAAATGAAATAACATAACGGACGTTAAGTAATTAGTGTAATGGACTAACGGACGTTAAAAGTATTTGGAAAAGGACTAAATTGCAATAGTTGGGAAGGTTCCGGAATCCCTATGGGATACCATGAACCGATCGTCCAAAGGAAACAAGGAAACAAACCCAACTTGTTCACCAAGTTAGCTGGTATATATCTGGCTAGGGATCTTGTTTTTCTATCTCTTGTACTCATTATGCTAAAACCTAAATAGTTTTGTGTGTGTTTTTGCATAAACCGATCGTACAACCCTTTATGGGTGTCGATCCACTTCTTTTCCAAAACAAAGTTATTTTGTTTAATTAAAACTAGCATTACTTTAATTTGTTATAGTGCGTGTGTACAAGAACGTGGTACAATCACACTATTGATTGTATCTTGGATTGAATTACAAAGCGGTAAGGGGTAATTCTTATAATCCTATAAACCCTAATTAGGGTTCATCCTAATTGCTAGTTAGTGGATTTGATTCTTGTTCGGCTAGAATCAAGAAAGGTAAGCATACTTTATTCTTTAGTTAATTAATTATTCATTATATGTTCCTATACGCTTCGCGACTTACTTTGATGTTTATTGTTTATATTTATGATTAGTCATGTTATATAATTCCAACATTGGCATCACGAGTCATTGGTTTTAATGAGTAATTAATTACTAAACACGTAAAAAACGGATATTGTATTGTGTTAGATATGATTATTCTAGGGTTTTGGTTATGATTATATAAACCCTAATTTTAGGGTTAGGGCTTTTGCCCTAATTTGGTTTTAAAAATCTATTATGGATCGAAAAATTTTTATGGGTGGAAACCCTAAATTTTTTTTTAATCGATTTCCTTGAATTTTTTTTAGGGTTTATATTAATTGTTATGTTATCTATATCGAAACCTAGATTTAATATATTTGTTACGTGATAAATTAATGAATAAAATGTTATGTGACATGGAATTGTATGCGATCTTGTGACTATTTGTATAATTGTTATGATGTATCCATGATTATACATGCATGTTAGTCATGGATAAGTTGCTTTGAATATTTAATTGTTAAGATTGGTTATGCGATATTAATTGTTAAGTTTTATACACATGTATATTTATGATAAATCTTGAATTGGGGAAAACTCCAATTATATACATTAATGAATCAATTATGTGCAATTTGGTATATCATTAATTATGGGTTTACGCAATCGATTCGTCGATGTATGTGGCTCACTTTCAATTGAGAGAGTGAAAGCCCTAATTAATATATACGTTAATTTAATCTAGACATTGATTATTAATAGGGTTTTATCGAATAAGTTGCATGTGGCTACTTGTTTACACGTATAAATTGTTTATTATGTGCATTGTTTTTAGTAGTTTATTTTTTATTGGTATTACTTGTTTGTTTATTATGTGCGGCAGTTTTAAGCAAAGGGTAATTTTGAATAGAAAAATAATACGGACTAAACAATGGCGAAATTTGATTTGTTTTGGAAGAGTTAAGTTTTCAATAGTTTAATTGATTGGTGACTTTGGTACAATGGTTGAACGGCTCACCCATTAGAATGAACTATAAAGGGGTTAATAAAGAAGTCGCACAGTCCACCGAAAGGATGTCTAAGATTATGCTTTTGCGCTTACCTGGTCCTCTGCCCTCTGTAAGTTCGAATGGAGCTACTTAGTAAGCCATGAAAGTACAAGCTCATCTTAAGGGCGAATCAGTTTTAATTCCATGCGCCACTTCGGTGGTAATTACCCGAAACACTAAGTGTTTACACTTATGCAAAAGTACGGTATAATGGACGATAATTAACGCTAAATTCCTTGATTGGTGAACCCAATACCTCAATCAAAACTTTGATAATTTGATCTTTATGAATTTGTAATAAAAAGTTTTTTTTATTAAAATTATGCTACAAGATGAATGCATGACATCTTTGTACATCTTTGATTTGACCACATAAAATCAAAACTACTACCCTTTTAAATTAAGTTATATGCCATCTAATTAAAAGGAACACTTGAAGTTGCAATTTATGTCATGAGAGTACTTGGCTAGATTGTAATGGAGAGGTAAATCTCTATGTAAAGTGAGACCTTACATGGACATATTTGCAGTTCTTTAAGTTAGACACTTAAGTTGAGTAGGAAGTGAGACTTGGACTCAATGGCATAAGATGGGATGAAACATGTTTATATTTGCAATAGCGTTGGAAAATATAAATCCCATAATGATCTAGGAATTGGAAATTGTTTGCCAATTATTGTTCGACAGATTACCCTATTATGTGCTTTCGTTACTAGCAGATCAACTGATGTAATGGAACTACGATAATTTGGATCCTAGTTTTAGAGAAAATTCTATGGTTATATGAATATTACCTTGGGTATTTTATTTTCTTGAAAATTTTAATTATCGAAAATACTAAAATTGAATTTTGCTAATTCTTTAAATGTATTAATGCAACATTAAACCGTAAACGAAGGTTATTCCTGTATTGGTAAATTGATCTACACCTGTAAGGGTTTTTGGTAGAGTCAACTTTGCTAAAAGGATAAACCTAGTCCTCTTTATATAAGAAAGAGTGAGATTCAATCCTATTCCTTTTCATGAATGAAGAAAGGTATGATAGGACAATTAGAATTGTCTAAATTCTAGATACATAACTCTCGTAAGCGAATTTTAATAGTTAAGAAAATTGCATATTTCTGAGTTATTAAATTAGAAGCTAGACTAATTACTGTATAATTGGTAAAATACAAACTAGCATATTTTATCTAGTTGTTTTGTTTTGACCATTTAAAAGTACTACTTACAATTGTTGGAATAGTAGAACTATTAAGAAAGAAATTGCATGCTCAATTTTTCAAGTTAATAGCATTGATGGATATTTCATCATCTACATAGTAGAATACACTCTTTAAGTACATAAGTAATTGTTATGTATGGACTTTCTCAAAGGTGTAGGGAAGTAAATAGAACGCTATTTTCTTTCATTGGTTAATGAAACACTTACAATGTTTTCAAATCCAGTGGGAGTATTGTTCTTATTACTGAATAAGGAATTAATGTAACGATCTCTTATTCAGTGGGAGTTACAAGCTTTGTCATCTTGGTAGTAACCAGATTATCTCTAGAATGTCTTAAGATAATTACTTTCCACTTGTAGACACTTATGTTTTCAAGGATAGTCATGTACGTTTCCTTATTAGACAAGGAAGTGGTTCTACATCTACTAGTTATGCTAATATCAATGACACAATCATATTAGTCACATAAACAAACATATGTCGTGTTGTTTATCTGCTACATGATGTTGTTCCATGCACAAGTGGGAGAAATCTATATTGTGTGCAAGGTACAACATATAAGTATATGATTTAACGGATTCTCTTGACTGCAAGGAAAGAGACTAACGTTCTAATATAACTTGTACATATCTAATTCAAGAAACACTTGGTGTTGCAATTTACGTCATGTGAGAACTTGGCGAAATTGTAACAACAAAGTAAATCTCTATGTAAAGTCAGACCTTGCATGGACATATTTGCAGTTTCTAAATTAGACAAGTATTTAGAACATGTGTCAAAATGATATATAAGATTACTTCAAATTAAATATTTATGTATTATTAGAATGACATAAATGAAGTAATCTAATACTACTTCAATTTGTTTATTTATGTATTTTGGAATGACATAAATGAAAAATAATGTAGTCCTACATTATTGTGAAGTAAAATAAATTAACTTGAAATTTTAATTGAAACCAAGAGTTGTGTTCATAATTACTTTAGTTAAACATGTTTATGATTCATTGTAAAGACATAAACATAAAGTCTTTTAAGACATATAATAAAATAAGACGTTAACTTGTTATGTTTTTTAATTAAGACATATACAAGAAGTCATTGAGTTGATCAATGATTTATAACGTATAATGGGATTATAACAGTTCATGTTTCTTGTTGAAACATGGATATGAAGTGACTTGGTTAAAAGGTACTTGTGTTATAAAGCATGCAATTGGCTTGGAAAGTCTATTATACCATTAAGTTGACTTAGTTGGTAAATAGGTAAGCCAAAAGGAATATGTTTATCTTATATATTGTTAGATTGTCTTACAATATTAATTCTAATGAATACCACAAGTTGATGGTATGTTCAGTTAGGAGAATCAAAGTATATTTGATTTGTTTGATTCAAGATAACCATAACTTCTTTCTTAAAAAGTAACAAGGTTAGAATATTGAGTATGGATTGAATATATTCAATATGACTCCAACCTAGAAGATTAATAAAACACCATTTCATTATGGAATGTGATGAATCACATTAAGTTTTAAAGTTGAAGATTCTGAATTTGTTAAACTACTTATGAATAGGTTATTAACAAACTAATGTCAAGAATTATCAATGTGTATTTGTAATGTCCCAAAAAGAGAACAATGTAGTTTTGCTCTAAATTGCTAAGTATATATAGATAGTCTATATATTACAAAAGGCAAGTGGGAGTTTTATCTTGAAAGATAAAATTACAAGATACATAATCTTCTAAAACACACTAGTAAATATCATGATGAGGTTAGACATGTAAATGATAGACCTCATGATGATGGAATTTTCATTCATAGATCTGCAAGGGTATCTCAGATATTTGACTTATATTCTGAGAAATATGAGTTACTGAGGATTATACTAAACACGATAATCATTATGATGTATTACCAAATATTGAATTGGGTAAATTACTCATACTATGAATGTTAAAGATGCTGTCCATAAAGATAATCAATTTTGAAAATTTGGTTTATCTTAATAGTTAGACTAGAGAATGGAAATGAGTTTCTTCAAAGAGATGGAAAACCCTAGTGGTTTGAATTTCTATGTAGAAATCACATGGACAAAAATTGTACACATATTTAATGCATGTTTTATGACAAGATTATTAATCATACTTAAGCAATTGATTATGATTGAATATTCTTTTCAAGACACATTAAATATATAAAGATGATAATGGTCATACTTGTTTTCATTAATATGAAATATGACAATAAAATATCAAAACTCTTTCTTGAGAAATTACTTGAGCGAGGACGGTAAGTAATTGAAAGGTTTTTTGAATTCATATAATCTTTGGAAGTGTACGAAGTGCAATAATTCATGAATGGATAAATGCATGCATCTATGAAATTATTCTTATGTTTAATTATTAAATCCTAGTTTCGATTTATAATTGAAATAAGATAAATTTTAAGTATTCCTGAAAGCTAGTGGGAGTATTATGTTAAGTTTTTTAAATCTTATATGTTATATAACATATAGGAAGTAACATTCCTTGTAAGCTAAATGTTAAGTCTTAAATTGGAATGAAACTTCACTTGTAAGATTTAAGAATTAAAACATATAACCTTGGAATATATGTTTATTATTAATAAACATGTGCAGTAAAGTAAATGATTCTAATAAAACATGATATATGGATAAATATCTTTTGACAGGATAGAACATGAATGAATTCTAAGTTTGACATGTAGATTCATCATGTACATCATGTAGTGTATTTAAATTGTCGTATCATTCTTGAATGATAGATGATTTGACAACATTGATATCTAATTAAAAGTTATTAGATAACTTGTGTAATGAATATTCTAATAGAATTACATCCTCAAAACCTGGAATTGCTCCTAGATTCTATGGATGAACAATATGTCAAATGTTGTGAAAATTGTCATCAGCTTTAAACTTGAAAGGTAGGAAAGCATCAAACATTACACAAGGATATTAAAGTTTACGGAGTTTTAATGAGCATATTGTTGTTTGTATACAATGATCTTGGTTTAATTGAGATGACACTCATACTAGTCATGGTAGGATTTCATCCTTGTTAATGGCCATGTGAACTAGTTGTGCTACTAAAAGCTGGTTGCATTATACATTAAAATAATAAGAATACTTTAAACTTAAAAATGTTTGGAAGTTTAATTGTCATAAATTGGTGATAGAGGATGTCACACACTTTATGAATTATTATGTGGATTGGTGAATGCACACATACAAGAATTTCATTAATTGAATTCTTAAAATAAGTATTCTCAAAATTATGATAGATCAAGTTGGTTGATTTATGCCTTGTCAACAAGTATGATTGTCATTACTTGAGGTATAATTCATCAACTGGAATTTTCATGCATTGATCTATTTGGTATTTGGATAAGGGATGTTAAACAATTGTTATAATAAATCAAATACTTGGTATGTTTGATTTTATAATATATTGTATCCTATATTTGCATGTTTAATCCGTGAATAAATTTATTTATTCTAAATCGTCCGTTGTCGATTAATGATATGGGAGTATCATTAAAATAAGACAAATCTGAGAGATATGGTAGAATATACTTGAAAGTATATTGATGAGAATGCATACCAATTTCAGATGATATTCAATGAATTGAATATAGGACTTATCCCAACTACATAATTTACTTTGTGGATATTGTTATAAGTAAATTATGAATAGTTATCCTCGACTTGAGATACCGGATAAGTGTCATGAATGTAGTGCACTTCGTGGAACAACTTAACGCTATCGTGCGGTAGTCATAAGGGTTGTTTCCTGAAGTGTTGCAAAGTTCATGGGTTATTCTCGTAGTCAAGATAGAATTTGTTCCTTCAAATTTATTTGGAGTTTAATACTTCTGGGCCCCTCGTAGGGTTGACAAGATGTTTGTGTGGCCACACCCAAAATCTCCCCTAAATATGTTTAGAAGATTTGGTAATCTTGTTCAATCACTAATAACGAGAAACAGAATGGTTGAATAAAGAATGACTTAATTCCATATCTTTATTTAACATGGTATTAGAAACAAAAGGATAATAATAATGAGAAATCATTAAAAGGTTTTCCAGGAGCCTTGCTCGAGTTGTACTAGAGGCATCGAAGTGTTGCTAGACGCTAACCGAATGTGATCACTCTATTAAGATATGTCCAAGTGGGAGTTGTTGGTTTTATGGACAATAAATTAATAGAAGTGTGTTAGGATCGAACTTGAGACCACGGGATTGCACACTTTACGTATGAGAATTAAAGTTAATAATTAAATATAATAGTTATATTTATTTATTAATTAAATGAAATAACATAACGGACGTTAAGTAATTAGTGTAATGGACTAACGGGCGTTAAAAGTATTTGGAAAAGGACTAAATTGCAATAGTTGGGAAGGTTCCGGAATCCCTATGGGATACCATGAACCGATCGTCCAAAGGAAACAAGGAAACAAACCCAACTTGTTCACCAAGTTAGCTTGGGTATATATACAAGGCTAGGGGTCTTGTTTTTCTATCTCTTGTACTCATTATGCTAAAACCTAAATAGTTTTGTGTGTGTTTTTGCATAAACCGATCGTACAACCCTTTATGGGTGTCGATCCACTTCTTTTCCAAAACAAAGTTATTTTGTTTAATTAAAACTAGCATTACTTTAATTTGTTATAGTACGTGTGTACAAGAACGTGGTACAATCACACTATTGATTGTATCTTGGATTGAATTACAAAACGGTAAGGGGTAATTCTTATAATCCTATAAACTCTAATTAGGGTTCATCCTAATTGCTAGTTTGTGGATTTGATTCTTGTTCGGCTAGAATCAAGAAAGGTACGCATACTTTATTCTTTAGTTAATTAATTATTCATTATATGTTCCTATACGCTTCCGCACTTACTTTGATGTTTATTGTTTATATTTATGATTAGTCATGTTATATAATTCCAACATTTATTTGATTCAGGATCATAGGCAAGTAGTAGGCAACCCTTTACTATGTGAGCATAATTCAGAAAATGATTGTTTTCGCTTGTTTATCCCAGCCTCTCGATCTCTTTCCCACCGGACGGTATAACAGGTACATACTTGTGATGAGTTTGTTTTTTACTTTGCTCTATTGGAGATAAAACGCCATGAATCGACCTATTTACAGATAAACACATTAAAATTGCAACCTTTATATTCATGTTATGTATATTATTTAGGACACATATATACTTAATTATTTATATATAAATTTTTACTTTAGCAGGTTTATCTTCATCTGGGGTTAAAAGTCGCCGTTTAGCTATTGCCCTTAGCAAAAGCTTCGGTGGTGTATTAGTGCTAATCCTGGTTGTCGTGTTACTGATCATTTGCTGGAGATATCGGAAGAATCAACAAATATTCTTCGATGTTAATGGTAATTTCTGAGTAGGGATCCAGTGAGAAGTAAATTAAAATAAGAAGTGGTAAGAAGTGACCAAAACCACGTATTTGAGATGCAACGACTTGCATTAGATGCATTTTTATTCATATAGATGCAACATCTTGAGTTTTGAAAGTTAATTTGATGTATAGATGGTGGAAATTGATTTTAATGATTTCGGCAAGTACAGAGGAACAAAAAACAAGAGAAATCATGAAATGCATATAATATACGTATATACATCTGATTAAAAGCTAGAAAACACGTTATGATACGTTATAATGCATCTAAGATTATAGAGATGCATCTAATTTAGGTCCGTGCGTCTCGGATTTACGGTTATAGTTCTTCTTATTCCTTCTTATTTTAAGTAATCTTCTTATTTGATCCTAACTCGGTAATGTCTTACTATTATCGATTGTTTTATGTTTCACTCCTGCATTAATATGGATATAACTCGAGTTTAGAAGTTGAGTTTTAAGCCGTTATCAACTTATCTTTGTATTTTACACTCGAAAATTAGTTCTTACAAGCTGTCTTATATACTTTTGTTGTCATGTAAACAGAACAATACGATCCCGCGGTATGTTTGGGCCATTTAAGGAGGTCTACATTTAAAGAAGAGTTTATTCCCACTCTATGCTTATTCTTCAAAACATGGACAAAGGTATGCTGATTTCATTACCCAATTCTAAACCTATGTGTTTGACTAGAAAAAAGAGTAAAAAATAATAAAGATACTACTCTTTCTCGTGACAACTCTCATCAGTCATCACTCAACCCTCTCTACACAAAAATGTGCATATGGACTATGGTCATCAAACACATATAAACTAACCAGAATCATTCTAAACTAAAACCCAAATCAAATGTAAAAAATTGTATGACAACCCAAATCATATGTGTGTGGCTTCATAAGTTACAATCAAGGTATAAATCGGAGATTTAGTGATGTCGGATTGTCGGTGGTAATTGGTAAACCACTCGAGCGCTGGTGAGTCGATGGCCCATCTATATTTTTATCTTTGTTTTCAGTACTACCTTAGTTAATGCACTAGCTGGAGTTTGTTACGGTTAATCAAGTCACACGAGTACCTGTACAACATCTCAGGAATGTTCTCTCTCAACTCAAAAATCGTCAGGGCGATCAGCTGCAGCAACCCTTATCGCCATCTTAATGAACTCGAATATATCGACATTCGTAATGTGCAAGTAATTTCTCAAGTCATCTAGCCTTAAGTTAGACATCGATTCTTGCATCGAATAAATGTTTCCTTGAAAGATTTATGATTACGATAATACCCACAAATCAAGAAATTTATTATGAAAGTTGATCAAAACTTAGGATTCAAGGTTATGAAATAAAGATTGTTTTGTAGTTGGGTTTTATTTTTGTGAAGGGTGAATAATAAGATAACAAGCCAATAAAAAGATATTTGTAATTAGGTCATATTTGAGTTGGTTAAAAGAATTATAAGCTGTAATCATTGTTTTTCATTATTTGATAACTAGTTAGATGTTTATTTTCAATCCATGTTTTAACGGATATCATTAGTTTTTTGTTAAGCAAGAAAATTTTACTAAGTAAACTTAAATCAAGGAATGAACTTTCTATAGTTAAGTCAAAACTCAAAAGCATAGGTTAAGAATATAGCAGTGAAATCAACATAAGTTTGTCTAGGTTTTGAAAAATAAGCATAAAGTGGGAATAAACTCTTTAAAGAACTACGAGCCGACCATTTCCATGTGAAGAATATTTTAGGTAAAGGTGGATTTGGAATTGTTTACAAGAGTTGCGATCCTCTACAAAGAGAATAAAAATAAAAAGTTTGCAAAGCCATTCAGCTCGTGCCACGTGTCCTCCATCCACTCCCTCCTTTTTTTCTTATTAAATTTGGTTAGAGGGGTATTTTTGTCATTTAACCCGTTTTTCATATTACACCCCAAATTTCAAACGCAAATAACTTTCAAACGACAAACTTTTACGAAAAACCGATTTCACCATATTTTTTAAAATTCGATTCTCTTTAATTTGGTATAAATCTTGATAAATATTTCAAACTTTTTTTTTACATATCAAGTGGTTCTTGATTTTCTTGATTTTTTTGGCATTTTCGGCCCTATTTTTCATGCTCATAAATGTCGAATCTTGAAAAACTTAAAACATGAAAGTTATAGATTTTTGTTCACTCTTTACCCAGAAATTCAAATCACTCAAGTTCGATGTCATATGGGTAAGATATAACAAGTTAAAGATGGTGTTTTACTCATATTTGTTGCATACAAGGTGTTTGATGAAATGTCTAGCTTAGATTTTTAGTGTTAAAGTTGAGCTAAATGCACTAATTTTTGTCCCACAACGCATCATTAATCATTTTATTAATGTAAGATTCAAAAGTGATGTTTTTAATAGTTAATGTTTTTAACTATTAAAACTGATGAACCAAAGTGATGAAATGATGAACCAAATCAAACTGTTAAAAAAGCATAAAAGCAAAACTGATGAACCTAACTAAACTGATGAACCAAACCAATAACTGATGAACCAAACCAAAACTGAAACTATGATTGATGAACTAAACCAAACTGATGAACCAAACCAATAACTGATGAACCAAACCAAAACTGAAACTATGATTGATGAATCAAATCAAAACTGATGAACCAAACCAAAAACTGATGAACCAAACTAAAACTGAAACTGTGATTGATGAACCAAAATAAACTGATGAACAAAACAAAAAAAACACCAACATGTTAAGCTGAAACTATGATTGATGAACCAAAATAAACTGATGAACTATGTTTGATTTGGTTCATCGGTTTTGGTTTGGTTCATCAGTTCATCAGTTTGGTTTGGTTCATCAGTTTTGATTTGATTCATCGATTCATCGATTGATGAACCAAGATTAACTGATGAACAAAACGTGCATTTTATTTTAAATTAAGTACTAAAAAAATCACTTTTTGAATCTTACATTAATAAAATGATTAATGATGCGTTGTGGTACAAAATTTAGAGCATCTAACGCAATTTTAACACTAAAAATCTAAGCTTAGATTTTTAGTGTTAAAATTGAGTTAAATGCACCAATTTTTGTGCAATAACACACCTTTATTATTTTATTAATGTAGAATTCAAAAGTGATGTTTTTGTTAATTTATTTTGTTCATCAATATTTATTGATGAACAAAACAAAAACACTGATGAACGTACTTTTTCAAACACTGATGAACAGAAGTAATATAAATAAAACACTGATGAACATTGATGTTCATCAATGTGAAACCTTATTGCGCTACCTAAAATATTGATGAACAGACACAATTGCGGATGAACATTGATAAACAAACATTATATCCCTAAAACAATTGATGAACACTGATGTTCATCAGCATTATTCTATGTTTTATCTAAAACATTGATGAAGAAACTAAATGTACTGATGAACAACATAATTACTACACTATCATAATTACATCCTTACGGTCCGCAACAGAATTCATCAATCACAACTAGTTTAAATGACTAAAAGAAATTTATCTTATAAAAGTACATTTAAATGCACTAATAATTGGTGTATTACAATACATCTTGTGTTATTTTTTTGCTTTTAGTTTTTTTAACTGATGAACAAAGATTAAGTGATGAACAGACTAACTGATGAACAAACAACCAACTGATGAACTGATGAAAAATGTGACCATAAGCGATGAACATTATGATTTTTTAGACAACTGATGAACATTATTATTATTTTTTGAAAACTGATAAATTGATGAACATTACAATTTTTAAGAAACTGATGAACAAACTAAGCGATGAACTACAACAACTTATGAACAATATCAACTTTAAATGTATTTTGGTACACCAACAAAGTATACATATACATTTCAACTTATCATATCTTCTTGTTTTTTGATTAACATAAGTAAAACGAACGTGGCTACTAATGAACAAGAATAAAACGCTTGATGCTATTGATGAACACAAGTAAAATGGCTAAAAAGGCAGGTTAATGAACAAAATCCCGTTATGATGAGCAGTATGTCTTGTTCATCACTTAATATTGTTCATTACCTCATCAGTATTGAACAAGATTAACTGATGAACAATGACTGATTGATGAACAATACTAATGATGAACATAATTAATTGATGAACAAATACTAACTGATGAACCAAACTTACATTTTTTAAAAATGTTAACGATTAAAAAACATTGCTTTTTGAACCTTACATTAATAAAATGAAGAATAATGTGTTGTGGTACAAATATTAGAGCATTTAACGCAAATTTAACACTAAAAATCTAAGCTAGACATTTCATCAAACACCTTATGTGCAACAAATATGAGTAAAACTTCATCTTTAACGAGTGATATCTTACTCATATAACATCATATTGGAGTGATTCAAAAACCTGTGTAAAGAGTGAACCAAAGTCTATTACTTTCATGGTTTAAGTTTTTCACGAATCGACATTTATGTGGGTAAAAATATGGCGAAAATGCTCAAAAATCAAGAAAATTAACATCCATTTGATATATATAAAAAAAGCGAAATTTTTAACAAGATTTATACCAAATTAAAGAGGATAAAATTTTAGAAATTATGGTGAAATCGGTTTTTTCTAAAAGTTTGTCGTTTAAAAGTTATATGCATTTGAATTTTGAGGGTGAAATGTAAAAAACGTGAAAAATGACTAATTTACCCCTGACGAATTTTTTATATAATTTGAAGTGGTGGACACATGTCACCTTATGAGTGGCTTTCTACACTTTTTAGAAAAAATGTCTTTTTATTAGATCCCCTACCTTGTTTACAAAGGTTCATTAAGTGATGGGACAATACGTAGTGGCTGTTAAAAGATTGAAAGATGGCAATAGTTTCGGTGGTGAGATTCAGTTTCAAATGGAAGTTGAAACCATAAGTTTGGTTGTTCATGGTAATCTTCTACGTCTTCGGGGGTTTTGCTCATAATGTGTTTTCTCGACATGCAAGTCACTACACACAGAAAGAAAAATATCCATTTTCAATACAAGGAAAAAGAATAGAACATTTTTAAGAGGGTGGTGGTGGTGGCAGGGGTGGGGGAGGCGATGGCGGTGGTGTGTAAGAAGGTGTGTTGTGTTAATGTGTGAAAGTGGGTGTGATTGTTTAGTATTGTCTTTAACGGGGTGTATGGACAAGAAATTACGAAAAGACAAAAATACCCTTACAACTAACGAGAATTTTAACAAGTGTTACGGTTTAAACCGCGAGGGAGTAAAAACGTGATATTGGAGACTCGGGTCGCGTAACCCTAGATCCAAGGACAAAATGCACAACTGGCTCTAACCATGAAAACCAACGGTGTAATTTACCCTTAATAATAACTAAAATAGCACAAACTAGCTAATCCAACCAAACTAAATAACTAAACAATATTCAACCGGACCGAACCAAAACGAATTTACTTACGGTTAATTTCCTATCTAGTTTAAAATAAGGATAAGAGTTAATTACATGAATGGTCCCTGTGGTTTGTCAAAAATTACGGGTTTGGTCCCTAAACTTTTATTTTGCGGATTTGGTCCCTATGGTTTTGATTCGTTACGGATTTGGTCCCTTGACCAAATTTTCTGTTAGTTGACCGTCAATTGGGGTGTTTGAAAGGCTGAAATGACAAAAATACCCTCATATGTGTTTCATAAATGGTCCATATGGTTTGTAGGTTATCATGAATTAGTCCATTATTTTTATTTTTTTTTTCTATAAAAACATTTTGTCAAAAATTTATAAAAAATTCGGAAAATTTTATAAAAAAATCTATTAAAAATTCCAAAAATTTTATAACAAATTCCGAAAATTTTATAATTTTTTTTAAAATTCGAAATTTTATAAAAATTCGAAATTTTATAAAAAAATCCGAAATTTTATAAAAAAGTATATTAAAAATTCCGAAAATTTTATGAAAAAATTTCTAAAAAATTACAAAAATTTTATAAAAAATTCCAAAAATTTTAGAAAAAATTCCGAAAATTTTATAAAAAATTCCAATAAATTTTTTATAAAATCTTATAAAACATTCCGTCAAAAAATTTGGGAAAAATTTTTGAATTTTTTTTTCTTTTTTGAATACTTTTTGTCGAATTTTTATAAAATCTTGCACAAAATTTTATAAAATTTTTGACGGATTTTTTTTGACAATTTTATCAAATTTTATAAAAAATTTTATAAAAAATTCAGGGATTTTTTACAAAAAAATTTTTACGAGATTTTTTAATAAATTTTTGACAAAAAAGTTGACATCATTCTGTAAAAGTTTTACATAATCTGTTAAAAAATTATAAAAAAAAAATTATAAATTTTTTTTTGAGATTTTTAGTTCAAAATTATAAATTTTTTAATTTGTTAAAAATTTAAAAAACAAATTAAAATATTAAATTTAAAAAAATATTGTGTTATTAGATTTTTAAAGTTTTTAAAGTTTTAAAGGTTTGACATAGGTTTTAAAAGTAAAAAATAAAAAAAATAAAAAAGAAAACTTTTTATTATTTTAGAAAATTTTGACTAAATATGTGATAAGAAATAAAAATAATAATTTACAAAAAAAATGAATTAAAAATTTAATACTAATGTTAAAAAAAAAAAAGGGACTAAATCCGTTATCTGAGACAAACCACGAGGGACTAAGACAACCGATGGTATAAGTGTCATTTTATTCATACTTGACGGTCAAACTAACCGAAAAGTTGGTCAAGGGACCAAACCCGCAACGGGTCAATACCATAAGGATGAGATCCGCAAAAAAAAAAGTATAGGGACTAAATCCGTAAAATCCGACAAACCACATGGACCATTTATGTAATTAACTCTAAGGATAATCATCTAAAAATGTAGGTAACTTTGTGGTTTTTTCTTTAGTTGTATAAGTCATATTTTATTTTTATTTTTGTATATCCCTACTTTTGAGTTTCAACTTTTGTATGTATTGTCATATTGTGAGACTATTTTACTCCTAAATTTATAACACTTTTATTAACTTGGTAGGTAGGATTTTAAACGAACCGCACGAAGCCTTGTTCATATTTATTCGTTTAATTTTAATCAGACAAATAAACGAACATGATCGCTTAAACGTACTAATTTTCTTGTTCATGTTCATTTATTAAGAAACTAGAGTTGTTCATGTTCGTTCAAATAAGATATTAAACGAACATACATGTAGACTAATAAACTTACTTTTGTGAATACACATAATATGTGTTTTATAAGTGTTGGTTTCTTACCAATTTTGAAGTATATTAAAAAAAAAAAAAATACGATATACGAACATAAACGAATGCTTACGAACATAAATGAACAGAAAATACTTTTGTTCATGTTTGTTTATTTAACTAAACGATCGTAAATTATTGTTCATGTTCATTCATTTGTCAAGTAAACAAACATAAAAGAACATTTTACCGAACGATTCATGAAATGTTCACTGAACATTTAGTTCGCTTATAACCTTAATGATAAGGGTAAAATATTTGCACAGTAAACAAGATCAAAATTAAAAACTTTAAATATATAACAGCAAAAATAAAAAATCTCTACACAAATTTAACAATTGACAAGTTAAATAAGTTTTTACATAATTATCTCATCTCATAGTAAGAATCAAATGAGAAGTAAAATTAAAATAAAAAAGGTGAAAAGAAACTACAGATGCACTTAAAAAAAATAGATACATCTCCTCTTAAATTTCTCCTGTTCATTTAAAATATATGGCTCAAATTTCTTCTCATTCTTCACTAAATCTTATTATCCTAAAGACCCCAAACTTAACTAAAAGTAAAACAATACAGTCAACAACCGCCGGTTTGAGTTTAAAAAATTAGGGCTATTAATCTCCATTTATTCCGGCCACCGGACTTACACTCAATCACCGTTAAACATCTAACAGGTTCAATCAATAATTTCATCCATTATTCATAATCTCAATTTTCTCCTTTTATTTATTTAATTCTTCAATTCAGTAACAAACTAACTGAAATCGTTACATAATTGTGACGTCATCATCTTCTCAAATTTAGGCTTTCATTATTTATTCGATTAATTTTGTTTTTAACTAATCATTCCTTGTTAGTTACTTAACTCCGTAACAAATTAACTGATAGGCTTAATTTGACTACCAAATATGACGTCATCTTACCTTCATAAGCCTCGAGTGATGACGTCATCGTCATACTTTTAGGACAAACAATTTTAGCAGTAGCGAAAGTGTTTGGTAACGTAGCTGTATATGTAATTATATGACGAGCTTCTTCAAGTAGCCTTTGAAAAGTAGTGTTTAGAAAAGATAAAAACTCTGTATATTTGGCGAAGATAGCGATAGCAAAGAGCAGTAGCGATTTGATAAAGCGTTTGGTAACATAGCTGTATAGTCATAATTTGTAAGTGGAAACGCTAAATGCTACTAGAAATAGCATTTTGATTTGGAGCGTTTAGAAAAAAATAGGAACGCTAGTTGCTTGTTTCCAAACAAGCATTTCGTTGTGCAAAACGCTAACCGCTAGTTGATTCAAAATGCTTGCTACCAAACATAACCAAGCCAAACGAGCTTTTAATTCAAAACGCTATATTGTAACCAATAAACGCTCTCAAATGCTCCTTACCTAACGGCTAACATGCCGTTTAATTTTGGTCATATGAACATATGACGTCATTACCATCTCTAGTTTAGGTTTTATCGTTAATTCAATTGTCACTTCACCAATTTAATAAAAATCACTCTGTGTGTATATTTGTAGATGACGTCATCGCACGGTCATCAGCCTCAGGTTGTGACGTCATCATCTTCACAACAACCTTCAAAACCGTTAAAAAAGTTCCCATCGTGTGTCGATAACGTTGATGTATCGCCGCGGGTGAGAACCGTATGCGAAATGTTAGCTAGTGTTTATCCGGATGAGGTTGAGACGGCTTTAGCTACTATGGGAGTGGATTTGGACCCTCAGGATGTTGATGAGGTTTTAAAGTTGTCATACGCGTGTCCGGAGACGGCTGTCAAGTTTTTTAGGTGGGCAGGTTTGATGGGGAAGTATTCGAGTCGGACGTGGAATGTAATTGTGGATTTGTTAGGGAAGAATAAGAAGTTTGAGCAGATGTGGGACGCGATTAGGAGTATGAAGCAAGAGAAGGTGTTGTCGTTGGATACGTTTGTTTCGGTTTTCGGGAGTTATTGTGATGATGGGAAGGTTAGTGAAGCGCTAATGGCGTTTAATCTTATGGATAAGTATGATATTACTCCGGATGTTGTGGCGGTTAACTATTTGTTGAGTGCTATGTGTAGTGCGGATATTGAGGTTGTGAAAATTTACGAGTTTTTTGAGATGGTAAAGGGGAAGATAACGTTAGATGGTGATTCGTATGCGATTTTGTTGAAGACGTGTGAGAAGGAGGGTAACGTGGCTAAGGCGAAAACGATGTTTGCGGAGATGGTGATTCGTGTTGGGTGGGATGCGGAGAATGTGTTAGCGTATGATGCTTTTTTGATTACTTTAGTTCGAGGGAAACATATAAACGAGGCAGTGAAGTTTCTTCAAGTGATGAAAGAGAAGAACTGTTTTCCCGGTTTTAAGTTTTTCTCTATTGCTATTGATGTTTTTGTTAAGCATAATGATTGTGTTAACGCTTTATCGGTATGGGATATAATGGTGACGAGTGGATTGACTCCGAATTTGACCATGTATAATGGAATGATCAGTTTGCTTTGTGATGACGATAAAGTTGCAAACGCCTTCCAACTTCTCGATGAAATGCCTTTCAAAGGAATCTTCGCTGACTCATTAACATATAACATAATTTTCCAAAGTTTGGTTATGAGCAAGAAGGTGAAAGAAGCAAGCAAGTTTTTCGTTGAGATGATTAAGAATGAACAGCCTCCAACTCCTGCAAATTGTGCTGCTGCAATTTCTATGTTTTTTGACGGTGATGATCCGGAAATGGCATTTGAGGTGTGGTTCTATATGAAGAAAGATGGTGTTTCGCCTTTAGACGATAGTGCTAATGCTATACTTAGTGGGCTTGCGCGGATGGGCAGGTTGAGTGAGTTGAGAAGAAACGCTGACAAAATGATGAAAGGAAGAATTAAGATCTCTGAGTCTACAATGGAGAAGGTGAAGATCGCTTGCCACAAGGTGGGTAGTAAGGAAGTATACGATTATCTTGTAAGGAAGCGGAGATCTTCCTCATAAAACTCTTTCTGTTATTACTTGTGCATTTAGTCGTTTATGGTTTTTTTGACACACAGACGAAAAAACTGAAATCATAAGTAGGAACATATATCTTGATTCCTGAAGGGTATATCAATTCTAGTGAATTAGCCACTTGCATTATGTGTTTTCCGTTAACGTAGTTTTCTCTCTGCGTTCCCAGTTAGTTGTTCTTTTCATCTCAACATTGCCAAAGATTTTGATGTTCTTTTACCAAATATCGCTTGGTTGTTGACAAAACACAATGTTGTTCTCTGTTCCTATCATTTCCCCTTTAGTGGATTTACTTGCGATACAGTATAGTGCAGCCGTAGCCTCGTAGGAATTGATGCTAATAGTTTTCTGTTTCAGTCTATTTGGCAAGCATGATATCACATGTAGTGATTATATAGTAAACCAAACAAAGTTTTTTGGGTGGCAAGTACATTTGCCGGTTTTGAGAACGTACCAAATGCTATGTGAAGTTAATATTTTTGGACCACATGTTCAATGTTTTAGAAGAGATTGTGCTTGGTTCACAAGAGATGGGTTAAAACTAGTTTAAGCATCCTTCTGGTCACTGATTTAGTGTACCTAGGTTGAGGTGGACACTTAGTCCTGAGTTACTAGGGCGATGCATATATTGTACTTAGCTTGAGGTGGGCACTTGGTCCTGACTCCCTTAAGGCTTTGCTAGATTGCTAGTGACTACAGTTACTTATCATCTGAGATGGGCCTATGTTAGATGCCTCTTATTGGTACCCATATAGTTAAATGCCGCGCAGAGAGACAAAATGGGTGATGTGCTAAGTGACCTTTCTGATGTTGATGTACGTATATGGGGATCTGGTCAATATACCTATCTAACTGAAAGGTATTAAAGTTTCATAACAGGATGATCTTTGATAAACACAGTTTTCGATTACTAACTGCTCTCTGAGACTCATTGCTGTCCAAAGGATTGACGACCTCGTATTTCATGTTAGAAAAGTCGCAACGTTGTGGGTCCATGTACACCAAGGTAAGTGAATGGGTGCTCCTATATACCTACTTAAAAGTTAATGTCGTAAAGGAAACTCCAATTATAGGGTCTGCTGTAGTGCTGTAGAGTGATAACAGATGAGTAAACTTTGATCTGTCGAGTCTACCATAAAGCTGTTGACCGTTTAGTGGAAATGATGATTTGTTCGTTAAACAATAAACAGATGACTTCGTAATTTTGTCCTGTGGATTCGTCTAAACAGAACATTCAGTTTTGTAGCAGGTATTTAGGAAACTGGATTCTTCAAAACTACAGTTATATTTTTATTTGTTCACACTTTGTAGAAGTGTATTGGCTCCTGGTTGCCCAAACCTGTCAGGCCTGTATTGGTCCATCAGTCCCGAATATCTGACTCTTTCTCATGTACTTATGTGGTCAGCTACTCAGCTCTAGTTAAGAGATGGTCTGTAGTCTAAGCATTTCTGGGCAGTTTTGGATTTCTACATTGTGGTACTGGACGACCAAAAGGTAGCCTGGATACGAACCATCTCTAACGATCTCTAGGGCTTTACTTTTATGCGCCTATACATGTTGCTGTGATGATAGCCTTGTAGTCTCTGCTGAATGAAAGATGGTCTATACTCTAACCCGGTGTCCCTAAAGCTGGACAAATGTCTTGTTTTTATGGCAAAAGCATTATCGTTTCATTAATTGCATTGCTTTAACAGAAGTTGAAAACATGACTCAAGTATAACCTGTACTTGTTTTGTAGATAAGTGACATAATTGAGCATTACAAAATAAATTTTCTAACATGTTCATATAGATGTGAAAAGCATGAAATTGGCAAAGGTGATGTTTATGCTTGAAAAAACATGCGTTTCGTAGTTGAATACCCAAACATCACTTTACGGCTTTTGTAGGTGCTTTACGATTATTGTAAGCAAACTACACTTTCTGAGTCACCACTGATTCTTTAGGTCCAATGACACTCTTAAATCTTAATAGTTATTTCCTAGGAATACCGAATTCTAACTAATATTATTTATGCCAAAACAACATAGTACCTTCCTAATTTAGTACTTGTATAAACTTAGATTTTGACATATATCACATAACACATTCGTGTTCATTGCGTCAACTAGAGTCCCCTTGACCTCTTCTTTCTAGTTCCATGTTATCAGCATCTTTAGGACCTTCCTAGTTCACGCGGTTTATTTTAAGGGTTACCTTGATGTTTAACACATAATACGTTAGACATTTGACGGTGTATTACACACATAATGTGTTAACCCTGACTGGTTTCCTTTCTATTAAAGGACAACTTGATCAGTCTCACTAATCATATATGCCAGAGAGTTACTTTACATATGGGTAAAGCACCTTAACCTTTTCTAAAGAAAATAGTATCTTCATATACCTTACTTTCACTTCCAAGTTACACCCTTTAAAACATATACCTATTTCCTACATCATAAACAATTCATTTTCCACCCTCTGTACGGACCCAGTCCACATTTTCATAATGCCAAAACGACCTGTACTCGGCCCACAACGCCGAACCAACCTACTCATATGGGTCCTAGCCTTCATTTTTGCCGTCATATTCACAATCATAATCATAGCCGGTATAGTCGTTTTCGTAGGCTATCTTGCTATCCGACCCAAAGTCCCTCTTCTTTATGTCCACGCCGCCCGTCTAGACCAACTAGACTATGACCAAGCCGGCGTTATGGCTGTTAGAATATTTGTTATTGTAACAGCGGAAAACCATAACGTGAAAGCACATGTTAACTTTTATGACACGAACTTGATATTGGGGTACCACGGACTCAGCATAGCTAAGCTCGTGGCAGGCCCGTTTGAAGTAAGGAAAAATACATCACAAGAGTTGAATTATGTTGTGGAGTCGTCACCTATACCGTTGGATTCTCAGTTACAAGACTTAACGGAGCAGTCGTTAGACAAGAGTAAAGCTATGCCGTTTTTTCTTAAAGGTAATTCGAGGACGCGATGGAGGGTTGGACCATTGGGTTCGGTTAAGTTTTGGTTGCATGTTAATTGTCATATGTTGCTACCGATCAACCACTCGGTTGTGTACCCGAATTGTAGTAGCAAATCACATTGACAATTTATACATGCTAATATGCGATCATATACATAAGTTTAGGTCTTTTTTAAATTATAGGAATGTTTTGTTTAATATGTATAAGCACAATATGATGAAAAGGCATGTGTTTGCTAAAAGTTATGTTATTGTCTATTGCGATAAACAAGCTCATACTGCGTCCCGATGGGATTGGATATGTTGTTGTTGTTGCGATAAACTAACAAGGTTGCCTTGTTTGTCCCCATTTTTTTTATAAAGCAAGAACCGGATGTCACAACTCACAATGCAAGTTTCAGATTTCGAGTATCTGTTATAAGAATTTCGATCAAATTAGACGCTACAGTATATTCGCTAAAACATCTGCTATCAGAACTAGGCAGTTGTTTTAACAAATTCAACTCCGAATTTTATATGTTTATACCTAATTTGTAACTGAGAATCAACAATTACGCATTTGTCACAAAATTGCGTGTCTTTCATTTCATCCTTGTACAAGTTCCACTCTTTACAGGTCCAAAAGTTCTTTCCCACATGTTTCTATACTATGTTGGTTTATTGGTTTTGTGACCAATGTTACAAAAACTCAAAAACTTTTGACCCGTTTCCGAATTGGGCTTAGAGATCGAGCTTCATGTTATTTTTATTAGATAGGTTAGTTAGTTCAGACCTGATAGTGAATTTAGGTCTATTAGAGTTTAGATTATATTGCTTATTATCAAAGTTATTTATTTAATATAAATACACATGATATCTCATATGTAACGTAATCAATTAATAGAGCTATTTTGTTATTTAACACTTTTATGGACGATACTTTAGTTAAGAGACTAAAAGGCTTTTCTTTGTGTGCATCTATAGTAGATTAGTAGCCGATATACAACGACAATATTCAATTGTCATATCAAATTAATGAAAAGGGGAGATGTAGACAATTTGTCCAAAAATTTACTTTAGTAGCCAATATGTGTCTCCTTAATTATGAAAGTTGCATTTTGTGTTGGTTTTGTTACAGCTTGCTAGTAGGGTGTAGATAATCAATGGTATTGGATATCACTTGAAATCGTGTAATCACTTTTCAATAGAAACTATTCGATCTTAATGCATGGGTTACACGGATATCTTTATGGGATAAGACCAAGTGTTCGTTCTTGTTTTAGGCACAAAGCAAGAACCCGTTCGTTTTCAAGTGTTTATATTTTCTATTTATAGGAAATACTCAAGGACCAATAATGGAATTATGATAATTAATGGCCCATTAGTTACGTTATAATATTCCTCCATTATAGGAAGTAGTGGTTATATGACCGTTAATCATGGTCATTAAGTTACAGTTATAACTGCCTTTGAATATGTCAAAGCAGTTATAATCTAAGTTTGAATTCAGTCGAGTGAGTTATACTCACTGATGAGCTAGTCCCTGATTAGGTAGCTCCCTGAGTTGTTCTCACTGAGAGGTTCACTATATGAAGAGATGAACCCTCTGATGAAACAACTCCTTGATGAGATCCATCAGCTTACTACTCAGAGAGTAGAAAGCTAAACTCATCATTTTGATGAATACCGTTCAGAGTCGAGTCACACCCTCTGAAGAGTAGACCTTCTGAACTTCATCAACGACCTGAATCATACTTTAACCACTATCAGAGTCAGAGTGATCAGCGTCCTGATGGGTGTATACTCCGTACCTTCCCCCCATTACCAGTCGTGACCCGAACCCTCAATTGAAATAAATTTCCAACAATCCTCCCCAATTTAGTACAATTCCTTAGCATAAAAATAAACATAAAACAAAACCAGTGCATAAATGAAAATATCTTGAAGATTGAATTTCCATCTTAGTACATTACACATTCAAATATTCGAGAATCAAGGTGTTCTAATTGACCCTTCAACCCATCTTAATACCTGAAAATAAGATACACACAAAGTTTTCAAACACTTAAACGCTCTTAAAGCGGCAAAACTTCAACATTCGCAGAGGTAGTTCCTTTTTATTCATGCACGTGCTTTGTATTTTTTTCAAAATGTGAACTATTAAGAAGAAAACTTCTTCAACCTGACCTTTCAGCATGACCGAGCAAAACCTTGTGATGTATTATAAAACATGTGCTCTAACCTCTGATCATTAAGCTTTCCTAATTGAATTCAACTCCAAAGTTTCCTTCAGAGGGAATTGGGTGTCTAAATGCTCAATGACTATGGTGCAGTTTAAACCCACCCCTTTAGAAGACTTTAGTACCAAGTCTTTAGCCAAACCCTTAGTCAAGTGATCGGCTAAATTTTGTTGAGACCTAACAAACTCTATAGATACCACCCCATTCATGATAAGCTCACGAATCATGTTATGCCTGACACCTAAGTGTCTAGACTTCCTGTTAATACAAATAAATCATAAAAACATTTATTTGTATTTTACGATCTTCTAATGTTTTGTCGATAACAAACGTAAAATCATTTTAACGAAATAAATAAAATACTTAAAAGCTTTGAGCCAATAGTTTACTAACACTTTTACTAAACATATTAAAACCATCAAAACATGTTTAGCTAAATAAGTTATATAAAACCAAAGACATTTTTATAAAACATTTACAAGTAATATTGTTTACTTACATCTTATAAAAATGTATATGTACTTTGTATATGTTGTAATGGGTAAAAACAAAAGTCCATAACCCATGACCCAAGACCCATGATCCATTGACTAGGTACAATGAATCTTGTTGGGTAAGAACCAAAGTCCATAACCCATACCCATAGAGCATGATCCATAACCCATGACCCATTGCATAACATCATGCATGAAGTCATGTTGGATATTATCCATGATCCATGACCCATGACCCAAAATCCATAACCCATTGACTAGGTACATTACATCTTGTTGGGTATCCATGATCCAAAGTCCATGACCCATGGTCCATAACCATAACCCATAACCCGGTTTGCAACCCAAAATCCGGACTAAAACTGACCTAGTAGCCGGATCCCAGGAATTGCACTGGCCAGATCCCTTGGGTGAGAGATCCGTCAGAACCGTGGGACAGTAGGCATATTTTGCATATAAATAATGAGCCATTTCTCTCTTGCTCATCACCACTCTTAGATATACTTTATCTCTATATTCTAACATCTCTAACCACAAATCTAAAGGATCATTCTATGTAGTTTTATCTTTGTGTGATTCTCTAGGTTCCTCTTAAAAGCGATATCACCACCTCTTGAAGACGTGCAAGTTCAAGGTCATGAGTTGCTAAGCTTCATCATCATCAAGACTACCGAAGTGCATCTTGTTGATAGTTCTTTCCTCCCTCCATAGAGTGTCGTGTTGAAGGCATTAGTGAATGGTGCCGAAGGTGTACATTCGATATGGTGCGTCGGTGTACAAGTTGTGTAGTTTGGGTTAAAGGATATTGATATCCTTTCTAGTATTGTAAAAAGGAGTGTGTCTCCTTTGGGTAGTTGTGTTTGGTAGTAGTGTGTGTAGTAGTTCCTCTTTTGTAATGGAACTCGGTATCTAGCCTTGTACCGGATAAAGTGTAGGCGACGTTGTGATAGGTTTGGTTCTACCTCGTGGAAGAACTCAGTGTCTAGCCTTGTACCGAATAAAGAGTAGGCTACGTTGTGAAGGCTTCTCCGTCACATTAAGGAGCTTGTGTTGTGTAGTGCTTAGAAACTCTCGAGTGGGGTACTCGAGAAGTGGAGTAGGGCAAAGAAGGTGTCCTTGTAGCCGAACCACTATAAATACTCGTGTTGTGGTTTTGCATTCCTTTACTCTTTATTTCTTGCATTACTTATTTATATGCCCATCTATCAATATCCAACATCCAACACACGATCTAAATGGATTGACATAAGTCGATCTAAATACTTTAAAATGAAGTTTTAATCGGCAAAATTATTCAACCCCCCCTTCTAGTTTTCCACACTTCCCATTATACATCTGGCTATAAGCATTTGCCAATGCAGCTGCATTATCACATCTGATAGAAATAGGTTCTATAGGTTTAGGCCATAATAGAATCTCAAGGAGCAAGTTTTTCAACCATTCATCTTCTTTACCAGCAGCTAATAGAGCCACAAACTCTGATTCCATTGTTGAACTGGTGATGCAAGTTTGCTTCTTGGATGCCCAAAAAATTGAACCTCTACCAAGTAAGAATACCCAACTACTGGTAGACGAATTGTATTCAGTGTCACTGATCTAACTTGCATCAATGTATCCTTCCAACACTGAAGCATAACCAGTATATGAGAGACTATAATCCATAGTTCTCTTCAGATACTTCAGTACCCTCTAAACTGCTTGCCAGTGATGAGCACTAGGATTACTAGTGTACCTGCTCAGTTTACCCACTGCAAAAGCAATACCAGGTCTGGTGCAAGTCATGGTATACATCAGGCGACCAATTACCCTAGAATATTTAAGTTGAGATACATCCGGACCATTATTAGGCTTTAGCTTCTCACTTGTATCCATAGGAGTACTCACTGGAGTACAATCAAATTAATTGAATTTTATCAGTACCTTCTCAATATAATGAGACTGAGAGATTGAAATTTTCTTACTTTCATATTTAATCCTTATACCAAGGATAAGATCAACCTCCCCCATGTCCTTCATGGAAAACCTTGATGACAAAAATTCCTTTGTCATGTCAACCTGATCTTGGTCAGAGCCAAAGATCAGCATGTCATCAACATATAGACACATGATGAATCCTTTACCAGATTCATCAAATTTGCTATATACACATTTTTCAGCTTGGTTAAGATGATAACCACTAGACACAACCACTTCATCAAATTTTTGTAACCATTGTTTAGGTGTCTGCTTCAGTCCATACAAAGACTTAATCAGCTTGCACACATTGTTTTCATTGCCAGGCATGCTGAAGACCTGAGGTTGGTTCATATAAACCTCTTTATCCAATTCACCATTCAAGAAAACAGTCTTCACATCCATCTGATGAATTATCAGATTTTGAATTGATGTTAAGGCAATCAACAATCTTGTGGTACTGATACGTGCCACTAGGGCATAAGTATCAAAATAGTTTATTCCTGACTTTTGTTTAAAGCCCTGAATGACTAGTCTAGCCTTGAAATTTTCAATAGTTCCATCTACCTTCATTTTCTTTTGGAAAATCCATTTGCAACCCAGAGACTTGCATCAAGTAATAGATCAACCAACACCCAAGTGTTGTTGCCCATGATGGAATCCATCTCATCATTTATTGCTTCTTTTCAAAAAGCAACATCATGAGACTTCATTGATTTATCAAATGTCTTAGGATCATTCTCAATAATAAAACAATAGGAGTATTGGTCAGAGACCTCATCCCTTGTACCTTAAATTAAGTATAGCTAAAACTCTGGTCTAAATGACTTTTGAGTCCTGTCGAAGTATTTTTTTGTGAGGTCTTTTCAGTTATCCTTCAGCCTTGTGAGAAGTCTTCAGGATACCTGCTAAGATGAACAACGCGTTAGTCTCGCCCCGGGTGTTATCCCAGGACCAGACTCCGGCGTGAGAGTAAGTGTGTATTTTACCGAAGGGTATAGTATATAACGTGTGTGTGAGAAATTGATACCTTATTTCCAATTACTGTATGCGTATTTATACTACCTGGTGTTACTATCTGGTCCCTAGAACTGTTGTACTTCATGGGACCGTTGGTCTTGTCAGGGCTGACACTGTCTCTGGCGTACCCTCTGACATTAAGGAGAATGAGACGGATTGTATCCAGGCTAGATGCCAAAGGTACTGTCAGGTCAACGAGCCCTTCGGGCGGTAACCTGTCGGCAACGCCTTTTGGTAGAGTCTTGAGTCCTTTTGGTGGAGCATAGAGTCCTTTGGTCAATGGACCGATGGGCCATATACGTCGTCATGTCCCCCCAGTATCATGTTATTTGTTTTTGACAAGTGACGTGATACTTAGTCTGGTCGTCCGTTAGATCCATTTGGAATGATTGGACTTGCTCTGGCTTCGCGGGCCTCCCCACAACAATGGGCCCAGGGCCATCGAGTAGAGGTAGGTTAAAATAATTTTACCAAAAACTGTGGGATCTTGCCACGTGGCAGACGCGTCGTGGTTGGCGGTTCAGATTCGCCCGCGTCGCTTCCTGACACGATAGGACGTTTCGTGTCCCCACCCTTTTGGCCTATAAAAGATGTTTTTACCCCCATTTGTAATTTCTACTTTTTACTCTCGATTCCTTCGTCTTCCGCTTGGCGAATCCTTCGGCTAGCTCAGGTGAGTTTTATTCCATTATTCCTTCGTCGTTTGCTTTGCACCTTCTTGTCAATATCCAATGGCTTCTAGCTCCGTTGCACCCACCGGCGATACTGCCCCCAAATCCGATATGCACGTATATTCTTCTTTTCTTTCCGAAGGGGAGCTTGAGCACATTGTCAGTGAGTACGGTATACCGGTTGATTTACATCCTCGTTTACCCCCGGTGGAATTTACGATGAATAATCTCCCCAATAATGCCATCGGACTTTATGTGCAATATTTTGTGTTTTCAGGCGTTCGGGTTCCCTTTTCTACCTTTCTTTTGAGGGTGATCCGATACTTCAAGGTTCACATTTCTCAGCTGGTGCCCATCGGGCTGAACAGATTGATTATGTTCGAGATCTATTGTCGGAGTTTAGAAATTGAGCCCAGCGTGAATCTGTTCCGGGCTTTCTATACGTTGAACAAGCAGGGATATTGGTTTTCTTTTCAAGTCTGAAGAACTGGAAGGATAGCTTCTTCTTGATTGACCAGAAGGCTGTCCCTGATGCCATGCCTTGGATACATCCAGACTCGAACGTTTCAGATAATGTCCCCGCCGGTGGCTATGAGGAAGCCGATGTCCGGAGGCTGTGTGAAGGGGTGGTGGAGCTCCGACCGATTCATTTCGGGCTTTTGTTTGAGGTTGGGTTGACCAAAGTTTGGAAGCATCTCGGGTTTCGCGTGGAGTTCAAGGATATTGACAAGAACGGTAATGCAACCGTCTAAGCTTATTTTTCCTTTTCCATGTGATTTCTTTTCTTGTCGGTGACCCTTTTTCTTTCTTGCCTGTAGTTATTGCTATGTCTCAGTACCTTCGTTTGAGGTCAGAGCAGGGATCCCGGCTGGGTAGTGGACGCCCGCTGGCTGAAGGAGAGGAAATGCCCCAACATGTGACTCAACCGCTGAGAGCCGACCAACCTATTCCTGAGACGAGCATGATTCAAAGGATTGTGGAGAAGGCCGATCCGACAGTGTTGAAAGCCAAGGAGAAAAAGAGGAAACAGGCGGAGAGAAGGCCCACCGGAGGCGTCATCACTCTGAAGAGGAGAAGGCCGAAACTCTCGGGATGCTCATTAAATCGTGGAGGCGGAAGATGATGGCGCTAGGAGGGAAAATGAGGGTGGTCAGGAGGAAGGTCATCTGGAGGAGGGGAGCCATTCGGCTGAGGTTCCCCCTGTTGTCTTGGGATCCACTCCCCCTCTTGCCGCTCAAGGTATACTTTTTAGCTTGGGGAGTATGCTATGTTGTCTTGTTATATGTTTTTTGTTTCTGACTTCATTTTCCGCAGGAGCTGAGGTTGGGGTGTCAGGAGTGAATCTTTGAGGAGACGGTCCAGCATCCGGCGGGGCCTTACACCGGGGATACTCAGGAGGTATCCGTTAGCTTCTTTCCTTCCTTCATCATTTTTCAGTTTCTCTCTCCCTTTTGTAAAGACCATTTTTTATTCCTCATTTGTCTTTTTTTTTATTATTTTTTTTTAATTTTTTTATATAGGTATCTTTGGACGAAGGGGTTCTGGGGAGCCTTTTATTCCTGGTTGGGGTTTGACGGCTAACACAAGCCTGAATGATGCTGTCCTCTGTAGAGACATGATGGCCAATCTTGCTCCCCTTCCTCGTGCGCAACAGAGGATCAGACATATGAGAGGGCTCTGTATAGGGGATGATTTGAGCTTTGTCATGGGTCTCTCGCTGTTGCTGAAGTTTTCAAGAGGTTTGAGCGATTGAATCATCAATATGCGGAATTATACCGGGCCCATTCTGCTTGCTCCGGACTTGAGCTGCTGCTTTCCAAAATTCAAGCTAGCCTTCACTCCCAAATTGTCACCAATGAGAAACTAGCCGCTGATCACCAAGCCCTTCAAGAGGCTCACCGAGGCTGTGATCAAAAGGAAGGGGAACTGAGGGCGAAGCTTGAGGCGTTGGAGGAGGAAGTTAAGGTGTTGAAGGCTAAGGATGAGGAACAGTCGGAGATGATTAAGTCCTTGGAAGAGTCTTTGGAGAAGAAGACCTCTGAACTGGAGGAGTCCGAGAACGAAGCTTCAGATCTAAGGAAAAGTATGCAGGAGGTTGCTATTAGAGCTGGGCATGAGGAAATGCTGCGTTTCAACTATGTGAAAGAAATGATCCCTACAGTTATCCGTCGATTGCAAGGGAGTAAAGAGTATCAACAGGCGTGAGGAGCAGTATTCAACACTGCTATAGACTCCTGATGGTTGGATGGAGTTAGGGAGGGTCGAGATGAAGAGGAGGTCGATAGGATTGTCGCGGAGCAGAATGATTTTGACATGGAGGCTGTTCGGGGTTTCACTAAAGCCTATGATGATTTGTTCACCCGGAGCTTCCCATATACTGAGAAGATTAAGCGATCCTATCATTTCCCATTGGCAGATCTGATGAACATTCTTCCGGAAGGAACAGGGGCTACGCCCGGAGCTAGCACTTCCGGAGGGTCTTAGCATTCCTCTCTGTCTGGACATTTGAACAGCATTTTTATTTATGTCTCAGCGGGACTGCGTGTCTTTAAATGATGTAATCAAACACTCTTTTTTTTCCTTTCGTATTTTGTGGTTGATGCGTGTAGCCTTGAACAATATTTATGGTTTATGTTCAAACGGGGTCATCCGTATATCCGGATGGCCATTTTGATTATTTATGTTTGCATACTTTGTGTTTGTATGTGTTTTGTTGTCGCCTGTTGGTAAGTATACCTGGGGGTTCATCCCTGGCGTCGTCACGCTTCTTGGGTATCTGCGTGCGTTTGGGCATATATGCTCGCTCTTCCCTTAATGTCTTGGCATTATTCGGGTATGCGTTGCCTTACCGACGGTATGAGGGCCTTCCCTAGTGTCGTTGCACTACGGGGTAAAATAATTATAACCTGTTGGGTTTTTGGGTACGCGATTGGAGGTAGCTAATCTCCGCCGATTGCACCCTATCCCTTTGCATGAGACATAGTCATGGGAAAATTTTCCTCCTCCATCATAGGTAGGGGAATATGCCATTACTTGGTGAAAGTAAAAATACAATAGTTCATGCCCGTAGGCTTACATTCCATTTGCTTAACACTTAAAGAAAACACTTTTTCAAATTCATGGCATGCCACTTCCGGGGCACCTCTTCTTCGTCCATGGTTTCCAGCTTGTACGAGCTGTTGAGATTTGCTTCCTTGACTCTGTAGGTTCCTTCCCATTTTGGTCCCAACTTGCCTTGATCTTCGGTTCTGCTAGCTTCATTTTTCCGGCACACGAATTCTCCTGGTTTGAAAGATACCAACTGTGCCTTTCGGTTGTAGTACTTTTCCAGCTTTGTCTTATACCTAGCTTCCATCACGGCTGCCTCTTCTCTCCGTTCTTGTAGTAGGTCAAGATTGAGATGAATTTCCTCTTCATTCTGTTCCTCCACTCGACGGGGGTCTTCTTTCTCGAGACCTTCTCTTATCCTTCTTACTCTGTATGTCGGCATGCCTATCTCTGCTGGTATAACCGTTTCACTTCCATAGGTAAGGCTGAAAGGTGTTTCTCTGTTGCTCGTCTTAATGGATGTCCGGTGTGCCCAGAGAACATTTGGTAGCTCATCCACCCATCCAGCCTTTGCACGCCCCGGCCTTGTTTTGATTCCCTCCATCAAGCTTTTGTTTGCCCTTTCTACCAGTCCGTTGGCCTGCGGATGGGCCACGGCTGTGTTAATCTGCTTGATGTTGAGTTTTTCACACCAGTTCTTGAAGGGGTTGTCCACGAATTCTTTTGCATTGTCCGTGACGATGATGGCAGGGAGACCGAAGCGGCACACTATGTTATCCCATATGAACCTCGTGACATCCTTGCCAGTGATCCTTGCTAATGGTTTGACCTCCGTCCACTTAGTGAAATAGTCGATTGCTACCAAGATGAATTTGACCTTTCCGGCTGACGAAGGCAAGGGACCCACTATGTCCATTCCCCATTGGCCATGGAGCCATGATGGGGTTTAGCTTAGTTTTCGGAAGTTGCGGCACTAGGGAATGGATCTGGCAGGAGTCACATTTAATTATTTCGTTTCGAGCATCCCGGTGCATAGTAGGCCAATAGTATCCTTGCCGCATGGCTTTCGCCACGACCGAGCGAGGACCAGAATGCATTCCGCATGCTCCCATGTGTATCTCCCTTATAACGTAGTTCGCCTTCAAGGGACCAACGCATCTCATCATGGGCACTAGGTAGGCTTTTTTGTAGAGTGCTCCATCTTCCATGACTTACTGGTTGATTTTCATCCTCAGGGTGCGAGCTTCGTTAGAATCTTCTGGCCAAATTCCCTCCTCCAGTCATCGGATGATTGGGGTCATCCAATTATCCCCTTCTTCTTCAACCATGTTATTAACCTCCTTTCCTTCCGTCGACCTCTCTCTTAGCACTTCCACCAGTACCTCCTTCGTCAAGTGGTCGAAGGCAACCGTGGCTAGTTTACTGAGGACATCTGCTTTTTGGTTCTGACCTCTGGGGATGTTCTGGATGGTGAAATTTTCAAAGCCAGCTATGTACTCCTTTGCCTTTGCTAAATATTTGATCATACTTTCACGACTTGCCACATAATCCCCGTTTATCTGATTGGCCACCAGCTTGGAGTCCACTCGGACTTCGAGGCTACAGATGTGCATGCTTTCTGCCATCCTTAGTCCTGCCAGTAGGGCCTCATATTCAGCTTCGTTGTTAGAGCTTTCAAATTCAAGTTGGATGGTGTAAGTGAACTCCATTCCCTCTGTATTAATCAATACAAGACCTGCTCCGGAGCCTTTGTTGTTGGACGCTCCGTCCGTATACAAAAGCCACTTCCCTTCTTCATTCTTCTTCGCCGCCGGCTGCTCGAAGTATTTGCCATTGCTTTCTCCGATGGGAGTTTCTGACAGGAAGTCCGCCAAAACCTGGCCCTTAATTGCGTTACGGGGCTCGTAGGTGATGTTGTAAGCACCCAATTCCACCGAGTATTTGGCTAACTTTCAGGATGCTTCTGGCTCGTTGAGGATCTGCTTTATGGGTTGGTCCGTGATTACCTTGATGAGGTGTGCTTCAAAATATCTCCGGAGCCTTCTTGACATGTGCAACAGACAGAGTGCCAGCTTTTCAATTGGAGCATAGTTCCTTTCTGCTTCATTGAGTGTCCGACTTACATAACGGACCGGCAGCGGTTTTCCCTTCCTTTCGGTTAGCAAAACCGCACTGACTGCCTCCTAAGAGGCGGCGAGGTACACATACAGTGTTTCCTTTGCCATTGGCGTTGTTAGCGAGGGAAGGTCCGTTATCAACTTCTTCATTTCCTGGAACGCCTTTTCCGCTTCTTCCGTCCATCGATACTCCTCTTTGTTCTCCTTAGTGATGTTCTTGAGCGTTTCGAAGAAGGGTAGGGACCTTTCGGCTGAACGGGACAAGAAGCGATTGAGTCTTTGCCAGTTTGCCGCTGAGGCTCTGCATCTCTTTCAAGGTCTTAGGCGACTGCATGTCCATTCTCGCCTTTGTCTTTTTTAGGTTTGCCCGGATCCCTTCTGAAGTTACCATGTATCCTAAGAACTTCCCTTCTTCCATCCCGGCAAAGCATTTTTAGGATTCACTTCATATTTATCTTCCGTAGGTTGTCAAATGTTTCGGTTATGTCTGCTAACATTCCCTGCTCTTCCTTGCTCTTGATGACCATGTCATCCACATATGCTTCCAGATTCCTCCCTATCTGCGACTGGAAAGTGGAGTCTATCATCCGTTGGTAGGTGGCCCCTGCGTTTTTCAAACCGAATGGCATCTTGGTGTAACAGTAAGTCCCTTGCTCAGTGTAGAACGCTGTTTTCTCCTCATCTTCCCTTGCCATCTGCACCTGATGATATCCTTTGTAAGCATCCAAGAAACATTTGTACTTATACCCCATGACCGACTCGATCTTCCAGTCAATCTCCGGCAAAGGGTAGTAGTCCTTGGGGCAGGCAGAGTTGATGTTCTTGAAGTAGATGCACATCCGCCAGCTTCCGTCACACTTCTTCACTAGAATAGGGTTGGATATCCAGGTGGGATATTTCACTGGTCTGACAATGCTAGCCTTGACCCACTCTTCCACCTCCTTGGTGACCGCTTGACTTCGATCCATTGCTAGCATTCTACGTTTTTGGTATACCGGGTCCACTGAAGGGTTCACTTCTGCCTCATTCTGCACAGGAGGATTGGCCTGCAATCTTTCCAACCTTCTACATTCCGAAATGATGACGGAGCGAGTGACAAGTGTGGCAATTCCCTGGGGGGTTGGGAACTTCATCATGGAGTGAACGGTGGAAGGTATGGCTCGCAGAATCTTCAATCCGGTCCTTCCTAAAATTACGTTATACGGCGATGGTGCCCGAATAACCGTGAACTTCATCCTGACCTTCCTGTATAGCCCTTCATCTCCGAATGAAACATCCAACTCAATCGAACCCAAGTAGATTTTTCTGTGTCTGCTTCAACCGGGATCTTATCTCTGGAGGCAAGTTGTTGAAGCAGTGTTCGAACATCACTTCCACCGAAGCTCCCTCATCCACGAAAACCCTTCTTACAAGATACCCTTCCATTGTGGCTTCAACTATGAGGGGATCGTCCGACACATCTCCCTCGGGAAGAGGGGGAAAAGTTATGGGCACATTCATCCACCTTTCCTCTTGCTCTGATGACTTCCTCTTCTTTCGTTTGGGCCACGCCCGGATCATGTTGATGACCTTATCCTTGTCTCCCGTTTCATTCTTGGGGGGTTCCCTCCTTCCCTTCTGTCTGAGGTCCCTGATCAAATGATTCAACTTCCCAGACTCCAAGGCCAGCTCTAGCTGTTTTTTAAGCTGATAACAATCATTCGTATAATGCCCTTTCTCTCCATGATAATCACAGTACTTATCCTGGTTCTCCTTCCGGGGTGGGTCACGCATCGGCTTCGGAGGAGGTAGGCGCAACTGGTGCTCTGTGGCCAAAATTTCTTTTGGGGGCTTTATGAGTGATTCTAATGTTAGACGGGGGTTGCTTCGGTTCAGATGATCACCGCGATGGGGCAAGTAAGGTGCCGACCTGTCACTGTGACGATGAGAACTCCCCCGGTATTTTCCTGAATATCCGTATCGCCCTTCATTATTCCTATCCCCTCCGTAATGACCTCTGGAAACCCTTTCGTCCTTTCTGAAGGGTCCAGTTGAGGCCCTCCTGGTTGTATCGTAATGCTCTCCCCAGGGCAATTCGGTTGTGGCAAAGGCCTCTTCCGACCTTACAAAGTCATCTACCCTGACCATCATCTCATCCACGGTCTTAGGGATCGTATCGGCAAACCGCTTGGCCAACTCAGGACATTTGCACCCATTCATGAACGAGGAGATCCTCATGATCTCCGGCGCTCCCTGTATGAATCCCGTCTCGGTGGTCCATCTTTCTTTGAATTCGGGTAACGTTTCATTAACCTTTCTCACTATCTTGGCAATTTCGGTAGGGTCCTTGACACAAGCCTTGTGTAGGAAAAAACGAGTCTCGAACTGGTCTCTAAAAGCTGCCCATTCGTCTATGCTCCTCGGAGGGAGTCCATCGAACCATCCCCTGGCCTTTCCATCTAAAGTCTGCTGGAACATGCAACACCACACTAGCATCGGCCATTCTCCATGCCTTGCAGCTCCCGTGAACCTGTTGAGATGATCTTGAGGATCCGTCGACCCATCGTACAGCTTGATGTGAGTGGGCATCTTGTGCTCCGCCGAGAACTCAATGATTCGCCTACTGAAGGGAGATTTCGAGACTTCTTTGAAGGGCTTCGCCAGATCTTTGTCTTTTACTTTACTCCCGGTTACTATCTCCTTCTTCTTGTCCACCGGCTCACCCTTGTCAAGAGCCATTTCGTCCTCAAAATCCAACCGTATCGGCTCAACGGTGTCCCTTCGGCTATTGTGTTCTTTTATCATAGACTTGAGCGCAGTTACATACCCTTCCAACTGCTCTCTCGTCATTGGGGTGGAACTTCCTTCTGCTCCTCCCGAAGTTACCGGAGGTGTCGAACCCGTCATCCTATAGCTCTAGTAGATTGAATGCGGGTCCCACGGATGGCGCCAATGTCGAAGTATTTTTTTGTGAGGTCTTTTCAGTTATCCTTCAGCCTTGTGAGAAGTCTTCAGGATACCTGCTAAGATGAACAACGCGTTAGTCTCGCCCCGGGTGTTATCCCAGGACCAGACTCCGGCGTGAGAGTAAGTGTGTGTTTTACCGAAGGGTATAGTATATAATGTGTGTGTGAGAAATTGATACCTTATTTCCAATTACTGTATGCGTATTTATACTACCTGGTGTCACTATCTGGTCCCAAGAACTGTTGTACTTCATGGGACCGTTGGTCTTGTCAGGGCTGACACTGTCCCTGACTCTGTCTCTGGCGTACCCTCTGACATTCAGGAGAATGAGACGAATTGTATCCAGGCTAGATGCCAAAGGTACTATCAGGTCAACGAGCCCTTCGGGCGGTAACCTGTCGGGAACGCCTTTCGGTAGAGTCTTGAGTCCTTTTGGTGGAGCATAGAGTCCTTCGGTCAATGGACCGATGGGCCATATACGTCCTCAAGTCCTTACCATTTTGCTCTTTGTGAGCTGAGGGTCAGGTTGCTGAACTACAACCTCATCAGAGACCTATGAAACACCAAGGTCATCAGTTCTATTTGGAATCTTCTGACTTGGTATAGGGGTGGATGAGAATCTATTCTCATCAAAGATTGCATCCCTTGATTCAATAATTGAATTAATTGAGACAGATTCATTAGGTTCAATAATATAGAATCTATATGCCTTGGAATGCTCAGCATATCCAACAAAGATGCATTAAATGCTTCTTTCATCCAACGTTTTTTGCTTTGGATCAGGGAGTTTGACAACTGCCCTACAACCCCAGACCCTAAGATAGTTCAGGTTGGGTTTCTTTTTAGTTCAGAGTTCATAAGGGGTAACCTTGTTCCTTTTGATAGAAACCCTATTTAGTAAATAGAAAGCTGTCAACTTAGCTTCACTCCAGAACCCTTGACTCAGCCCTAAATAAGACAACATGGAATTAACCATCTCCTTTAGTACCCCATTTTTCCTTTCAGAGATACCATTTTGTTGTGGAGTATAGGGAGCAATCGTTTCATGGATTATACCAACAGACTGAAAATCTGAGACTATCCATGTACTCACCTCCCCTATCAGTTCTGAATCTTTTGATCAGGGAGCCTTATTGCAATTCGACTTCAGTTTTAAAAACTTTAAATTTATCTAATGCTTCATCCTTAGTATCTAAGAAATAAACATAACAAAACCTAGAAGATTCATCAATAAATGTCACAAAGTATTTCTTATTCCCCAAAGAGGGAGTAGCATGTAAATCACATAGGTCCCTATGCATCAGCTCCAAAACTTTAGTTTCCCGTTTTACACTTTGAAATGGGTTCTTAGTTACTTTGGCCAGCGTGCAAGTTTTACACTTCTCAGTATCCATATCAAAGGCTAGAATTAACCCATCCTTAGACATATCTCGCATTCTTTTAAAGTAAACATGGCCAAGTCTAGCATGCCATAGGATTGAATTATTCAGTTTAGAGGTGGACATAAAGGCTGAATTAACAATATCATTAACAATATTAAGCCTGGATATTTGATTACACAAATAGCCAAAACCAATAAACACGCCATGTTTAGATAAAACAAACTTATCAGATTCAATAACTTGTTTATAACCACAATTATTCAAAACACTACTAGAAACCAAATTCTGTTTAATATTTGGAACATGCAAAACATTAAACAAAGAAACAATCTTTCCAGAACTAAATCTTAAATACACACACCCTCTTCCATGCATCAGGTTTTTTGACTCATTTCCTATATAAAGAATATAACCATCATTCAACGACTCATAAGTCTTGAACCAACTTATATCTTTACACACATGGATTCCACCAGAGTCAACCCACCATGCAACATCATCATCCTACACAAAGTATGCCTCAGATATATATATATATGTAACATAATAAATCTAAAAAGACTTATTAAACACTATCTGACCTTTCAGAGGGTTAGTATTACGACTTCCTGAACCACTTGTGCATGATCCATTTGCTTTGTTTCCAACTTTATCACCCTTACAATCCTTCCTGAAGTGTCCAGGTTTCCCATACTTCTAACAAGTTGCTTTTGGCTTCTTGTTAAGATCAGCTTTGGTGTTATCATGATGTTTACCTTTGTCCCTATTGTCATTGTACCTTGTGAAGTTGTTATGCTCCACCATATTGACAACTGATGGACCAGTAGCATTTCTACTCTTTGGCTTGTCACTGTCCTACACTCTGAGTATTTCCTCAATGCGCAAATGACTGCCCAACTCAACAAGAGTTAATTCCTCATTCTTATGTTTCAGCATATGCTTGAAATCTTTCCAAGAAGGAAGGAGTTTATCAATGACACAAGAGACTAAAAGAGCCTCATCCATGTTCAGATTGTGTTGTGTGAATCTACCAAGCATACTAAGAAGTTTATTGTTATGTTCCATGACAGGTCTAGAATTGACCATTTGGTAATTGTTAAAATTACTTACAAGAAACTTCTTACTTGATGCATCCTCAGCCATATATTTAGCTTCCAAGGAATCCCATAATTCTTTAGCAGATTCAACATTCTGATAAATATCAAACAAGGGACCAGACATACCATTTAGGATTGAACCTCTGCAAATGTAATCATCATTCTCCCATTTGCTCATTTTCTTTATATGCTCCACAGTAGCATTATCCTCATCATCTGAAATAGGAGTGATCAGGACATACACCACACTCATGCTTGACAATAAGAAGTGTATCTTCTTTTTCGACCTTTTGAAGTCAACACCTTCAAACTTTTCCAATTTGGAAAAGTTAGCAGCCATATGCTTCATAGCAGCAACCATTGATTATCACTAAATAGTTTCTAGTGATTGTTGGTTTTGTAACAACTTCCCAGTAGGGTGTAGATAATCAATGGTACTGGATATCACTTAAAATCGTGTAATCACTTTCCAATAGAAACTATTTGACCCTAATGCCTGAGTTACACGAATATCTCTATGGGATAAGACCAAGTGTTCGTTCTTGTTTTAGGCACAAAGCAAGAATCCGTTCGCTTTCAAGTGTTTATATTTTCTGTATCTTTCCATACAAATATGTGTTCCTATTTATTGGAAATAATCAAGGACTAATAATGAAATTATGATAATTAATGGCCCATTAATTATGTTATACTATTCCTCAATTATAGAAAGTCGTGGTTACATGACCGTTAATATTGGTCATTAAGTTACAGTTATAACTGCCTTTGAATAGGTCAAAGCAGTTATAATCCAAGTTTGAATTCAGTCCAGTGAGTTATACTCACTGGTGAGCTTGTCCCTGATTAGGTAGCTCTTGGAGTTGTTCTCACTGAGAGGTTCACTCTCTGAAGAGATGAACCCTCTGATGAAACAACTCCCTGATGAGATCAATCCGCTTACTACTCAGAGAGTACAATGCTAAACTCATGATTCTGATGAATACTGTCAGAGTCGAGTCACACCCTCCTAAGAGTAGACCCTCTAAACTTCATCAGTGACCTCAATCGTTCTTTAACCACTATTACATTTAGAGTGATCAGTGACCTGATGGGTGTACACTCTGTACCTCCTGACCTATTACCAAGCGCGACATGAACCCTCAATTGAACTAAATTTCCAACATTTTGTACATAGATTGTATTTTATTTAGTGTTTATACTGCGAGTACCTTTCAGAGTTTGTATATCACTAATTTCAAATTGAGTTGTAACTTAAAACTGCAAATTAAGAGTTAATTGTTTTTTTGGTCCCTGTGGTATGGTCAAATTGCAGGTTTGGTCCCTAAAACTTTGAAAGTGCAATGATAGTCCCCATTATGAAGTTTGGATTGTAATTTTGGTCCCTGGATAAAGTGAAATAACTAAAATACCCTTTGTCTTATTCAGATAAGACAATGGTAATTTGAGCATTTCACACCGATTAGGGACCAAAAATGCAATTCAAACTTCAAAATGGAGACTATCATTGCACTTTCAAAGTTTTAGGGACCAAACCTGCAATTTGGCCATGTCACAGAGACCAAAAATGCAATTAACTCGCAAATTAATGATAAATTTGATGCTAAAATGTTAAATTGATGATAAGATAAACCATAAATAAAATTTGCAAACTTATGATGAAACAAGTAAAACAAAATGTATAAAATGAATTGTACAAGTGTAATTACTTGATGACACCTTTTTAGTGAGTCATTAATACGAGGTGTGAGGTTTAGCAAAATCACCTTGAATGGTGATCATGTATATTTAGTAAGTATCTATAAGAATATAGTTAACAAGATAAGTACAAATATTTATACAACTAACAAAGCTACAATTATGGGGAGTTATATCATCAGGTCTCTAGTATATTCTTGCTAACACCCACCTCAAATCCTCAAGCAAACTGACGGTGGGACGACATGAAGCTTGTAGTATAAATTTTCAAACAATGGTCGAGGAATAGGCTTTGTGAATATATCTGCTACTAGTGGATTCGTTGGAACAAACTGAGTTGTAATTTTACCTAACTCGCGGATAAAGTGGTAGTCAATATCGATATGCTTAGCACATTCGTGAGCATGGACGGACCCACATGTATGCCGGGTGTGGCACGGGCTAAACTCGATTTTAGGTCACGAAGTGTAAAAATATTTTAAAACTAGCGTTTTTGTGGTATGTGCAACCCCCAAAACTTTTTTTGCTACTTTCGTTTTTTACGGTGTAACTTTAGTTAGCCTAACATTTCTTTTGTGTAACACCCTTTTAAAAATCCTGGGTCCGTCTCTGTTCGTGAGCAATGGGATTTGGCTGAAAAAAAGGGCACTACGACTGTCACAAAGTAGAAAAGGTCAAGAAGAAGGCATCATGTATAGTTCACGAAGAATGTGAGTCCCCCAAACCATTTCAACTACTATGTTGGCCGGCATTGCACGATATTCTGATTCACAACTTGAACGAGATACGGTTGGTTGCTTTTTAGCACTCCATGAAACCAAATTATCACCGAGAAATATGGAGTAATCATACGTTGATCAACGAGTTTCAAGGAAGAGCCCAATTGACATCAGAATAGCCGAGAAAATGATGAGAATCATTGTGAAAAAATGAGCCCAAAAGAGATAGTCCCTTTGAGGTCTCGCAAAACACGTTTAACAGATCCAAAATTATCTACAGTGGGAGCATGAATGAATTGACTTCCTTGATTAACCGCATAGGATAGATCGGGCCTCGTGATCATTAGACATTGCAAGGCACCGACAAGTGACCGATATAGAGTGCAGTCCATAAATGGTGTACATTCGCTTACAAAATGTTGGTAAGAATGAAGTGGTGTGGTGACTGGTTTAGAGTCAAGGAAATTAGCACGTGATAGACTATCATGAGCATACTTGGTTTGGCTTAAGAACAATCCATCTTCGATGTACGTAACCTCCAAACCAAAATGACCAAGATCCTTGAAGGCAAACGCGATATTGAGGCGACTGACGAGCAATAAAACAATGGAATATACCATGATCATTTCATGTTAAGATAATGTTACAAATAAACCAAAAGATAAAGTATATGTAAGAGTCACGCCGAAAGATAAAGAGTGATGTATTGGCTTTGATGCATATAAAACTAAGTTGTAATAGAAAATCACTCAAGCGTTGAAACCAAGCACGGGGAGCTTGTTTTAGACCATAAAGAGCTTTATTGAGGCTGCAAACATGATTCGGGTATTGCGAATAATTAAGCCTTGTGGTTGTTCCATGTAAACAGTTTGAGAGAGATGGCCATTTAAAAAAAGTGTTTTTGAGATCTAGTTGATGAAGAGGCCATTTGTTGATAACAACAAGAGCAAGAATAATACGAACAGTAGTAGCCTTTACGACGAGGCTAAATGTATGAAAATAATTAAGTCCTGGTATTTGTGTAAATCCTTGTGCCACTAAACAGTCTTTGAGGTGATCTACAGAACCGTCGGAGTGAAATTTTGTTCGGAAGACCCATTTAGAATCAACCACATTAGTTTCCTTTAGACGTGGAACGAGTGTCCATGTCTTATTTGTGCGAAGCGCAAGTATTTCCTCTTTCAAAGTGATTGCAGGGTTCGGGGTCGAAAGACTTCCTTTTCTACGAGCAAGCTTTACAACCCTTTAGGCAGTGTACCTAATCGTTGCAGTGTAGTATGGGTAAGCTCAGGGGGTTGATCGTTCTCTAGGGGAATAGAGATGCTAGGAAGAGATATATGACGAGAAGGTAAGGCTGAGGGAGATTCTTTTTAGTCTTTTATGTTTTTTAGAAAGCAAGGTAAATATCTCGGGGTATAGGAGTGGGGAGTGGTACTTCTACCAATTTTAACTACTCTTTAATTAAACTAATTAACTACTTAAACAATGAAAAGGAAAGATAGGCTATGTTAATGTAGGGTGCTCTTGTAATGATTAAAAGTTTGTTTACTTAGATGTTCTTACTCCATAGTTATCTCTTATTGGTAGGTTGAATTGTCACATCCTCATCTTAATTGGTGCGTTTTATTCCGTTTGGTCATAGGGGTGCCTAATTCCCTAGTTCTATGAATTGTAACTCTCCTCTAGACTATCTGGGATCGCCAAGTACTGTAGTAACTCCCCTGAATACTCTATTATCCTAAAGCTACAACTCACGCAATAAACACAACGATGGCTCAAATGCACTCTCAAGCTTTTTGCTATTTAGGACGTTCAAGCTTGCAACAGTTAAAGAAGAAGCCATTTTTCCTTACTCTAGCGTCTACCAATCAAGACAAGACACAACCTAACACTAATTAACAACTAGGTTCCATAGATCTAAGCAAACACAATGATAATTTAGCTACTCATGGTAAATAAGCATGCATACACACAAACAATTAAACATAGGGTAGGAATAATGATATGATGGATTAACAAACTTATCTTATGATGTAAAGAAGGGTTTGGAACCCTAAAATACTGTCCAAGTCGGACTACACACGAGTTAGGATTTGCTCTCCAAAATTCTACCTCTTAAATGCAGAAAAATTGAATTATATATATAGATTTACAAGTGCGACGGCGTCGCCTTTTGATGGTGACTGTAGGACCTTAAATATCTCAACCTTATCACGAATACCCACGTTACTACACAAGTAACACACGTAAAACCACAAACACACGTATGCGTAAGAAAGAAGAATAAAGATGGAAAGATGGTGACTTGAAGATATGATGCGTGTATGTAGAGAGAAAATAAGATGAAAGGAAACTTATTATACCATAAAGAAAACACACACAAAACACACTCAAGCACACCCCTCAAATGACCATTTGAGGGGTATATATACTACAAGACAAAACGCCCTAATGGGCTTAGCCATGAACTTCGTGGATATGGTTTGGACATGGATTGGATTACAAATGATAAAAGGCTAGCTTAACTAAACGTCTAACCATTTAGCTTAGCCCAATCCACGAGCCCGTTGACTATTCTAGTACGATATCTAACACACGTTACAAAGTTCCTAAACGTGAATGACCATCATTTCTATTAATAACTATTAAGGCTAACAATCACCCCCTAAAGGGTGGTCATTCAAAAGATGCTCCACTTGATTAGGTCTTTACTTTCCTTGAGCTTGAACTTTGTGTGTAGATATAGAATATTCTTGATTTTAGTTCCTTCATGCTTTGTGATAAGTTAATGTGGTATTCTGCCATACATCAACTTCTTTGGTTAGGTGTCTCCACGTCATTCTCCACCATGCTCACACTTCTTTTTTACTTTGAAGTTCTGATGAGATGAAGTTCTCTAGTTTTTGAACTTTGTAGATTCTTTGACATTGACGAAGAATCATCTTTAACTTTGTGTAACCTTTGATTTTGATGAGAACTTCATTTGTGATGTTGTTGGTATGAGCATGTGGAGAATCTGCACGACCTCATCCTCCCGCGATCATCCATCAGCAGCTTCCTGTACATCCACGAACACCAATTGATCATTGTAATCTTTTATTAAAGAATTGATTACTACAATTGTTCTACTGATGAATGTCTTGATTCCAATCACCTTGGTCGGGCGAATCAGCCGTCCTAATCTCATAAGGGACAGTTGGCATTACATTGAATAAATTCAAGTAACGACCCACGTCTTCAGGATTCGATTCGTGAAAGGAATCTCCTTAGCGGGATTTCCAGCACTTACAGGTTCGAATGTCGAGGGTGTTAACAGTATATTGTGAAAACACATCTCTAATTCTTACAAAGGCTATTCCTAAACTGGAGGCCCTAAAGAAGGCTAACACGACATACCGAAGTACATCTACAGCTCGTGAGTCGAAGTACAGAAGCATCACTTCACGTCTGAGACCGTTTGAGACAACACTAAGCGTAACCCATAAAGAATTACCGAAGTGACCTGCTGTCAGGGCTGCTTGATGTTGACCCTGGTAGGAATTTCCATTCAATCACTGAATATCACAAATTGTAAATCTTCTTATAAATGTTCTGGAAGATTGCTAAGATCTGCGTAGGACTCTAGAATGTATCACTTGTGTTCTTATTGTTGAACAGCAAATGATGAAATGTCAAGTGTTCCTATGAGATCTTTTGATGAATTTTGTGGCTCTAGACTCGATTAGTGCATATTGGTTTTCCTGAGCGGAGACTAGGGAGTGGGTCTCCTTCTTCAATACCAACGATCTCTAAGAGAAAGTCGATAGATTATGTAGAGTTCCCAGTGAGAATGAAACAAATCCCTTTGAAGAGGAATTGAGTAGCTAGAAGGTTTAGTGCAGTGCGTCACTGGGTCCATGACATCTTTGTCTTCAATACAGGTGTCATTTTAGTGACAACCAAGCAGGATGAATTGAACCCTTTACGCCTAAGGTTGATTATGGATGGCTATTTCTTTTCACCCTTTTTCATTACATTTCTTTTTAATTCTTCAACCCTTTCTTTCTCCTTTCTCACATTACTCCTTTTTTCAATCATACCTATGGACTTCTAATACTAACTATTGGTGATGTCCTTGGGTAGATCCCTCCGGCTCTGGCGGATCATAGGACATTTATTCCTAAACATAGTCACCTTATAACTCCATGCCTATCCCATGTTGCCATAAAACCTCTTGAAAATCTCACAGAATGTTTATGATTGAAAACATGTTTGAAACACTCTGAGAGTTTTATATTTTCAGAAACACTCCCTCTTCACATGTGCTTATAAGTTTTGACAAAAATCTGCACATAGAGGGTAAAGTTCGCACTTTTTGAATTGATCTGCTCATGATAGACAATTCCCCACGAGACATGGTTACATTGCTTAGTTAAAGAGTTCCATTGTCAGTTTTTAGGTGACAATTAGCTCTAATAACCAACCTGAAGGTGTAAACACTCCTTAAAAAAGAAGGCTAGACCCATGTAAGTTCATGTCTATCACGAGTTTCTCGAAATGGTACGTTGATTACTCGTCAATTCATTGGTTCCGACTGAGTCGAGCTCTTTTGAGATTCAAACACTGATCATTAAACATTTTGATCACTTTTTAATCACGTCCTCTCCCCCTCAAAAATAGCATATTCGTGATATTTTTGATATCAACGGATTAAACAACATTTTTAAAATCTTTTAGGGAGACAAACGGATTTGATTTAAGCATGAATTTGGAACATTTTGTTTTATACTCCCCCTTTAATAATGCATAATCAATTAAAGGGTTTTAGAGGTAGTTATCTTGGGCACAAAATATTTTGAAAGATTTTGAAAATCTTTTTGAACAATCTTGAAAAAGGTGCTCAAGATGATGATGATTTCTCACCAGTTTTAAATGTAGTGCACTGAAGCGTACACTCGATTTTGTCTTTAAAAATATGAGTTTTGATTTGAAATAATCAAAAGTCATCATTTTGGTACGGGTTTCGTACTGAAGTATACGAAAGCCATTTTGTAAGAAATTTTTGAGAAACGACATGTTTTAGAAAACATTTAAAGAACTCTCGCTCAAGCATCTGTACATGTCCGTATCATTGTTAAATGGCATTTCTAGAATCGTACAGAATATCGATTATACGAGAGACATGTCGTGAGAAGAATATTTTTGGATTTTTGATTTTATATTGTTTTTGTATTTTTTGAAAGTTTAATATTTTTATATTTTGCTTTTGTTGGTTTTTCAAATTTTGTATTTTGTTTTTCAAAAATATTTACAGAAGCTTTTGGAAAATCATTATCAAGAAGATTCGAGAAGACGTTCTAACTCCTCAGGGGTTAGGCTTCGCATTCCAATTCGTCGAACTAAATCGTTAAACCATTCTTTTGAAAGGGCTTTAGTAAATAAATTAGCGAGTTGGTAATCTGTCTTCACGAAAATAATTCAACAGCACCCTCTTCTACGTGCTCTTTGATGAAGTGATAACGGACACGAATGTGCTTAGTCTTTGAGTGATGAACAGGATTGCATGATATGGCTATGGCACTTTTCGAGTCACAATACATAGGTATTTTATCGAAAGTAAAGCCATAATCTGTGAGTTGTGTTCTCATCCATATAACTTGAGCACAACACGCAGATAGAGACACATACTCAGGTTGAAAGTGCAATGCAATCTTGTTTCTTTGAAGACCAGCTTACTAACTTTTCACCCAAAATTGTGCTCCTCGGATGTACTTTTTGTCGTGACTTGATCACTGCGTGGTCGGCATCTGAAAAGGCAATAAGATCAAATCCGGATTCCTTCGGATACCAAAGTCCCATGTGAATGGATGTCTTCAGGGACCGAAAGATCCTTTTTACCTCTTTGAGGTGCAGTTCGGTAGGCTTTGCCTGAAACCGTGCTAATAAGCAAACAGCAAAATGAATATCGAGTCGACTAGCAGTAAGGTTGTTATCCTTAATAGTTTTTATTAGAAGTGATGGTCATTCACATTTAGGAACTTTGTAACGTGTGTTAGATATCGTGCTAGAATAGTCAAAGGGCTCGTGGATTGGGCAGAGCTAAATGGTTAGACGTTTAGTTAAGTTAGCCTTGTATAAGTTCATGTAACCCAATCCATGTCCAAGCCCATCTCACGCCCATTATATGGCCGCCTTAGGGCATCATATCTCTTACTATAAATACCCCTCAAGTATGTCATTTGAGGGGTGTGCTTGAAAGTGTGTGTGTGTGTGTGTATTTTCCTTTGAAGTAATACAGCATATTGTGTTTATCTTTCTCTCCACATACACGGTTTGTATAAACATCAAGTCACCATCTATCTTAATCTTTTCTTTCTCTATACGCTTTACGTTTGTGTTGGGTTTCACAAGTTCTCTGGCGTGATGGTTTGCTTGGTAAAGTGATAAGGTTGATATTTGTAAGGTCCTACAATTGGTATCAATCGCCTAACAATGGTTTAGGAGTGTTTGTGTTTGTTTTGAAGTTTTGGTAAGATACGCGTTAAGCTCACGTTTGACATCTTTGATACGCATAAAGCTTTAATTTTTGCACTTAAAAATTCAAGATTCTTGTGGTTTAAGGTATATTTGGTGCTAAAGTTTCAGTTTTTACAAAAGTTTGAAGCTTTACGTGTTTTTCTTCATTTTTGAACACGTTTTGGTTCATTGGTCATTTCTACTCGTAACTTTTCTAAGCACTTTGGGTGAAAAGGTCAACATTTTTGGGTTATTCGAGTGTTTTTAAGGATATCCTGCAAGAGACATCGTTTGAATCATTGGAAATTTCTTACGCAGTAGAAGTCAAAAGTCAAAACCCTAGTTTTCTACTCATAACTTTTGGTGAAGAATCTTGAGCTATAACGATTACTCAGTGCTTCCCTCACTTGGATAAGTTTGTGGAACACTTCGACTTGTGGATATCCCTTACGCAGGATGTGTGTAAAGGATTTTTTGCTCTTAACCATAGTTTACGCATAAGCTAAAAGCTTACGAGTAACTCTACGCATAACTTCACAATTACGCGTAAGGTTTACGAGTAACTTTTTGTCTACGCATAAGCTTAAGGTTACGCGTAAGATACTGGTCTACGCCTAAGGAATCCTACGCCTAAGATCCTATGCATAAGATCCTACGCCTAAGCATCGTCTACTCGTAACTTCGTGTTTCTACGCCTAAGCTCTTTCTACGCATAAAGTTTAAAAAAAAAAAAAAAAAAAGTTGTTTGGCGGGAAAACTTGAGTAAAATTTAAATTTTTGAGGAGACTTAACGTTCAATTTTTACGCGAGATTCAAATTTTGGTTTAACTGTGAAAATTTTGGTCAAAATTCAAATTTTTGGGCCTAAATTCAAATTTTTCGGGTCAAATTTGGCGTCAAAATTGTCATTACTCAAAATTTTCATACGACCTTAGAATTGATTTTTATAGTGAATTTCAAATTTTGGGCGAAATTTTTTAAGAACCAAGGTTACGAGTACGACTTTCAGAAACACCTCAACCGGACTTAATCGTCATCAACCACAACTCCTTTATCGTTGAATCGATCCTACATCAACTTCATCATATCATACCTTCATCAATGGCAACTTAACAAGACATTCATGCAGCCGGTGCCGAAAACCGACCTCTTATGTTGGCAAAAGGTGGTTATCTTCAATGGACAAGTCGAATGCTCCGCTACATCAAGACTAAACCTAATGGCAAACTCATGATTAAATCCATTCGGGATGGACCCTTCAAGCCTCGACAAGTTCATGTACCTGGAAATGCTGATGCAACACCTCCCATCTCACCATCCTCTCATCTTCAAACTGAATCGAATACTGCAAGAGGATCGAAACAAGTCGATGCATGACATGGAAATTCATATTGTCCAACCGGGTTTACCAATAGACATTTTCTTTGCGCGGTAGACAGGTTGTGAAACCGCTTCGATATGTGGGAACGTGTTAGACGACTATGTTATGGAACATAAATTGGTAAACAAGACATGGAGAACAAGCCGCTAAGCTGAATAGGAGAAGTTTACATCAACTCTGGGAGAATCCATTGAATCCTACTATGGAAGGTTTTGCACTTTGATGAATGAGCTTATCGGAAACAAGTTGGCACCCGAACTATCGTTCAAAACATCAAGTTCTGAATAATCTTCCGAAAGAATGGGGACGATCTGTCACTATTGTCAACCAAACAAAAGACCTTCATCAGGTGAACTTTGATCAACTGAATGATTTTCGAAACAAAACCAAGGCGAAGTCAATGAAGTCATGAAAGAAAGATTGGCAAAGAATCATGATCCATTGGCACTTATTGCAAAGACTCAACCTTCAGGGAATACACAACAACAAGCTTCATCATCTTCCAACAACAACAACTTGCAGCAATACATTCCACAACCACAACAACAATTCTATCCGGATCAATAATACGGGAACTAGGAATCAGCGATCCTGGCCGACCCGAGCGACCTTGCAAGGATATACTCTTTATTGGGTACGCACTCAAAGTCGCTATTCCACACCAACTAACAACAACCAAAGGATTTCGTCAAACACTTCATAGAAGGCAAATTGCTCAACCGGGTGTGAATATGGGTAATCAAGGTCAAATGGTTGGAGCTATTGGGAATCAGCAGGATATGCTACTTGGATTTCATATGGGTATCAGCGGTTCCGTATCGGGAGTATCGGTTGGGAGAATGTTGGAAATCGATGGGACGAATGTTGGGAATAGAGCGATGGGTAATCGAATGGGAATGTTGCGGCACCGTGGTTGGGAATTATGGTAATGTGAATCGGGTAATCGAGGTTAAGTGTTATACCCGTCAAGGAATGGGTCACATGGCAAGCTGTCCCACTAAGCCACACAAGAGGAATGCTTGAGTTTCTTCGAAAGCTATCTTTAGCAAGAAGCAAGAAGCGGGGATGCGGTTGAGTCTTGAGGAAAATGATTTCTTCGCTATTGTGGATGATTTGGAAGACCTCGAGGAAATCAATGCGAACTGCATCTTCATGGCCAATCTTCAGGAGACTAAGTACGACAGATCGACACACCTCCCGTCTATGACGCAAATGCAGTATCTAAGGTACCAATCATTGATCCATGCTATAACAATGTCATATGTGATGTGTTTACTCATGACGAACAGATTCATGCGCCAAGCACCTACTTATGATACATATATGGACAATCCGAGTTGTAGCAATACTTACTCGAAACTCCGGATGTGGATCCTAGTGGAGGCGTGTGGCACAAAATACTGAGGCTGATGAGGAAACACGTGCTTATTTTGAATCATTAATCAATAACCGTGGCATTGAAATTGAGAAAGTTAGTAAGGTCAATCGCGAGGTTAAGGCCGCGAATAAGAAATTGACCGTTGAGCTTGAGAGTTACAAGGAGCACGCCAAAGCCTATGAATTTCATACAAACAAAATGTCCGAATTAGAAATTGGTTATCGAGATTCTGTTTTAAGAGAAAAACAATTGCAACTCAAGTATGACACACTTGATGTGAATTTGAACTTGAAAATAAAATCTTTAAACAAGGAAATTTCGAACTAAATGACCAACTTTCTAAACAAAAGCACAGTTTTCGATCTTGAAAAGAGAAGAAACAGCTGATTGTTGATTTTTCAAAACGAGAAGATTCTCTTCTTGATGAAATTCTTGATAAAACAGAAAAAATCAAAACATTGGACAATTTGCTTCTTACAACGGGTCATTCAGATAAATCAAACAAGATGCTTTCTAACCAAGTAAATCCACGTTTTCATACTTCACATAAGATGGCACTTGGTAACGACCCTTCTTCGTTCCTCAAGAAAGCTCAGAAATCTCAGAATGTGTTAAACAATGGAAATGCTTTGCATGCACCCATAATTGTTCGTGATTCTCTTGAAAAGTTGGAACTATCTGAGGAGAGTAGATCAAAAATGAAACAAAAGAATCCAGATCTTAAACAGATTGATTATAACAAATGGAACAAAATTAATGGAATTACTTTTGTTAATCAAAAGGAACAATCAACGTTTTCCACCACACCAAGTGTTTCAAACAAAGTGTCAACACGTTTCAAAACCGGTTGCAACTCAGTAGTTGTCTCAAAATCCATTTCGAAAATCGAACAAATGTCTTCAAACAATCCTTTTAACACAAGTGATGCAAGAAGCATTTTAGATGACGTTAAAACTAGAATTGGGTATCTTCAAGAGATTGTCAAATCTAAAACCAATATTACTACTAACATCTGGTTTACTCGTCATGATGACGAAACGAAAAAGTTTTTGAAACTCAAATTGAACCTCAGTTAAATGGCATCGGTGCGAGGTAATTCATTTCGAACAAGCGTTTTTGAAAGAAACAGTGACTTTGTCAAGGACCATAAATCCTGGTAAAGCAAGCTAATGACGTTGTTGAACACATCAATGTTTTGGAAAATTTGAATGATTCTCTCTTCGAAGATGTTATGACTACTGATATTATGTCTCTCATTTTGCAAACATATTCTGTTGAAGATCATGAAAGACTCCATCGAGACCTCCGCAAATTGTTTCAAAATATGAAAAAGCTCTTGAAAAACTTGCAAAAGAAAACGTGTCCTATTTTAAACAACTTGATCGAAAATCTGAGGAATGCAAGTATGACAAACTGTTATGGCGTGCCTACAAGGACATGAAAGAGCAAAATGATCTTTTGAGAGCTCAATGGGATGTCAAAAGGAAAGGTGTGGATACTAAGTTTGCAAAACCATTGACTGAGGAGAAAACAAATGTTCCCAAGCCGGTTTTCAAACCAAAATGTCTATTTCTCGGCTTCCTCTAAAAGTCAATGAGAAAAATGATTTGTCAAAAAATACCTCCACGATCCCCGCCTATTAAAAGAGAATTGTCAAAAGTTTTGAAAAAGGAAAAGCGATTCTTTGAAACACTAAAAGTGATAACACCTGGCATCTCTAGGATTAGTTCACGGAATGTGAACAAAAATCCAGTTCAAGAATCTGTCGGTTCTAATAACATGGTCAACAATCACTATCTAGAAGAAGCTAGGAAAAAGGCACATACTCGAAAAGATGGAATTCTAGGTGCAACATCTAGGGTGATGAATTCTACAAGATTTCAAAGCACTGCTAGTAGTAGTAAACCATTACCTAGGAATTCACTACAAAAGACTAGGAATTGGCTTGCATCTAAGAGTAGTTGCGCAAAAGAAAATGCTATGACCTTAGAAAACAACAATAGGAATTCTAAGTATTTTTCGAACAAGAATCAATTTTCAAAAGACTGTAGTGACAAAGTTAAAGCTGCTGTTTTAAACAAGAATATTGAATTTGTGTGTACTACATGTAAAAAATGTGTCTTTCAGCTAATCATGATGCATGTGTCTCACAATATCTCAAGAAAGATAATTCTCGTGCCAAGGCACAATCCACTAAGACTCAAATGAAACAAACCCGTTGACAAGATGAACATCAAAAGGAAACCTAATAGGTGGATCTCTTTAGGACGTAGTTTTTCCAAAAATGAGTCTTCCGCTGCATCTGATAAGAAAACAACTCCTAGATCTTACCTTAGGTGGATACCCACGGGAAAAGTTTTCAACCAAATTGGTCTTAGATGGATTCCCACTGGAAAGATTTTTGATACTTGCACCAACACAGATAATAGTGAAATCATCTAGTTAAGGAAGTAGAAACCACTACAACCGTTGATAGTGATCACCCTCACCGTGAGGAATCTTATACTTCTAACACTGTTATTTGTGAAAACTCTTCTTCTTTGGTTGCAGGTGAATCAAATATCTCAGAACCCACTCATCAGAGGGTTCTAATTCTGTAAACTCTTCGTCTTCATTCTCTCTATCTTCTATCTTTGATTTTCCATTTCTTTTATAAAACCAACAAAAAAAAAAAATATACAAAAATAGAAAACTTTCAAAAAATTCAAAAACAATATAAAATCAAATATCCAAAAATATTCTTCTCATGACATGTCTCTCGTATAATCGATATTCTGTACGTTTCTAGAAATGTCATTCAACAATAATACGAGTATGTACAGATGCTTGAGCGAGAGTTCTTTAATGTTTTTCAAAACATGTCGTTTCTCAAAATTTCTTCAAATGATGGCTTTCGTATACTTGATGCGAAACCGGACTTCAAATTAATGGCTTCGGACACATCGAGTTCAGAACCAGCGCTTCAAAGAAAGGAAAGTGCTTATCAAAATCAAAGGTTTTTAAATATTTTTTCAAGCTCTATTCCTTAAAACATAATGGCTTGTAAGTATTTCACTTTTGCAACCCGATCTTTTAAGAAAGGAAAGTGCTACGCAAAATCGATTTTCATATATATCGAGCACTTATCCTAAAACAAAATAAGATAATTTTCTATAATATCTTCAAAAGATTTTCAAAATCTTCATCATCTTGCGTACCATTGATTCGAAATTTTTCAAAAATATTTTTCAAAATCTCTCACATTTGGTACCAAGATAACTCCCTCTAAACCCTTAATTGATTCTAAATTTTCTGTATGAAAAATATGCTTTCGTTAAGGGGGAGTATAAAACAAAAAAATTGTTCCAAAATTCATGCTAAATCAGTTTCTCTCCAAATGCTTTTTGAAAAACATATCTTTTAATCATTTTGTTTCAAAAATATCATGGATATGCTATTTTTGAGGGGGAGGAGACGTGATTAAAATGTGATCAAAAAGTTTAATGATCGTTGTTTGAATCTCAAAATGAGCTTGACTCAGACGGAACCAACGAATTGACGGGAATCAATGTTAGTAAATGTACCATCTCGAGAAACTTGTAATAGATATCTTTGTAACACCCTAAAAAAAAATCGGGTTTTAGCGGAAGCATACAAGTTTTGGGTGCTACTAATCGGTATCACAACACAAGCATAGAATAAAAGATTTTTCTTAAGAAAACTCATTTATTTAATAAAATCAATGTTTACAATAAAATTTAATACGGAAATAGGCCCATAATAATTAAGCGGTCCCCAAGTGCAAATATCAGAGTCATCTATGACCATGCCATGCCATTGCCCAAGCGCCTCCAAAAGTAAACAATCGCCTCAATACCTGAGAATACACGCTAAAAGTGTCAACACGAGGTTGGTGAGTTCATAGGTTTTCATAAAAGTATTGTGAGTTCAAAAGATCCTTTCGATCATTGTGGCACCCACAATGTCGCGAAAACAAGGTTTACCTTTACGCAAAAGAATAGAAAAGTGGACCACAAGATTTTCAAGTGCAAAACAATTCTCATAAACAAGTCAAATATAACCGAGGCATAACCTGCCTAATTAACAGCATCAAAATATTTATCCACAAAAATAGTTCATAAACAACCACTTGGACCATATCAAAATGAAACACTACAACGAATATAGTGTCACGCAAGCTTAACTATTACGCAGGTTAAGTCATGAAACCATCACTAGATAGCACGAGCCGTGACTATCTCTAAACACACTAACAATCGACATGTTATACGTCATGGCAAGTTGGTGCATCCACAAATCCAAGTAAAGTCCTTGGCAAGTTGGGCAACCAAAGTCCAGACGGGGTGGCCATTCCCAATAGATCTATCCATAACATTCGCACCATCCTGAGCCAGGATGTAACAATTCATAACAACGCTTGGGTTTCTAACCTTAACCTAGCACGTAATAGCTCAAAAAAATATTTTCAGGTCCAATCCAAAACAGTTCAAGCACTTGTGTCCACATAAAAACATATTTAAACCAAATCACGCATTTCATCAAAATCAGTTATCAATAGCGTATTCAAATCAATCAATCATTTGCATTTAGTATAAACAAGCATGTATTCTCCCCCAAAACAGTTTAAAAGCAAGTAAAAGTAGGGGCCATGAACTCACCTCGATACGGAGCAACGCAAGAATCACAACTGGCATTAGTGAGCAAAGCACGCGGTCTCACAAGAAAAGCACAACGATATCCAAAAATTACGAGCACAACGGTACGACATCGGCACAATCTAATAGAAATTTGCTATCTCAGAATAAATCTAGCAAAGCAAATTAATTTCCGAAAGACAACATGTCTTAGTTTTCGTGGATTATTCGTAGCAAACGTTTCCAAAAATTCCAGTATCAATATCTCAAAAAGTTTAGTTTTAACGTTTCGTGTGGTGGTAAGGAATCATGACTCGACATGCAACTCACGCCAAAAGTATACCAAAGATATAACTCACACCAAAGGTTATAACTCACGCCAAACATAACTCATACCAAGACGTAATATATATCCCAATATATTATGAGGAATAGTCAATAAAGTTGACCAAGACTCGAATCTAGAAGATCATGACCAAAACGATACTAAGGCCATTACGACACATAACCAGGACAAGCAAGCAAGTCAATTGATAAGTTTCGGCATTTACCCATTTCTTCCAAAATAGTTGATATATCGTCAAAACGTATAAGTTTTGAAAACGTTTTAGGATATTTAAAGAAATCATAAATGATTTAAGTTTTATAAAAGATTTTACGAAATTTCGGCATGAAGTGACCGTTTATAAAACATTTCCAAGTCATAATGATTCTTGAATAATATAAAAATTATCGTTAAGTTTTCCAATTCGTCAAATGTTACAATTTATAATATACAATTGAACATATCATTCACGTATATATTAGTTGTTTAGTTTTATCGCATCGTTTTGTATAGTTCGATTCGGTTATGTTAAACTCTTATGAGTCTAACATACCCTTCGTCAGCGTGTACCAAAGGGTCTATAATGTCCAAATAACTAATACCGTAAATCCAATACGTCCAATCCTTGTCCAACAATATAATAATGTCATAATGCTCGTGAATGAGTCCAATAAATCAAAGCCTCAAGTGTTGCAATACATGCCTTAACTATTGTTATCTTTTTAATTGTTGTTATCATCTTTCCCATTTTAAATAAATGGCATCCGAGACCATCTCAAAACATAAATGAGTAATTAAAACAATCAACCAAGATTTAAATGAGCAAAACTATTATGCTTGTAAGTCCAAACCTAGTGGGAGTCAAAATGAAGATAACAAGCAATCCCAAACAAAATGCGTGACCCACAACGGTTCCACGACCGAACCATAATCGGTTACAATATGCTTAGGACCAAAGTAATACCATGACAACAATATTGATATCAAATCTGAGATTAACACTAACAAGCAATTATCATAAGCAAGAATCCAATCTCCATTCGACACAAACAATACCATATGGAGACCACAACATCCACAACATTTAGGTTCTAGTTCTACTATCACGGACCGTGTCCAATCGGTACAAACCGGACCCCATTGAACTTCAAACACAACCATGAGTGCTGTTACGCGACTGACCGACATAAAAATTATATAAACAACCACAATACCATCAAAACTCTTAATAAAAATCCGGGTTTGAAGCCGACCCGTGCGTGGGTGCAATACCAGACTCTCACACGTCATGACTCGACCGTAACAAAGCGAAAATCCCAACACTATCATGACCATTTACCACACGAATCGGTTTAACAAAAACGTTTTTAACAACCTTTAAATCCACGAAAACCATTAAACCGATTACAATTGGTTTTAAATTGAAACAATAAAAGTGGGTTTAGGTTTGGCTTACCAAGGAGATGAGAGAGAAAGAAAGAAGAGAGGGAGATGAAGCGATGATAAGATGAACCACACTCAAACCACGGTTAAAACTTGGTCCAAACACGATCTACACGAACCTTCTTGTAATGGTGATACGGCAAGGAGATGGTGGCAATGAAGGGGCTGTGGTGGTGACAGATGGCGAGGCGTGGCGGGGCGAGAGAGATGGCCCGTGAGTTGAGTGGGAGAGGAGAGAGAGTTTTGCGACTAGGGTTTTGTGTTATATGTGTAAAAGATGTGTATATATATACATTAACTAAAATATAAAAATTGCAAGTGTAAGATATCTAAAAGTGTAGGGGCAAGAATGAAAATGTAACCATAGGGACCATTGCTATAATTGTTGCAAACTTTATCAACTTAGTGATTCGGGCTCATATGGACTATCAAATGTCCGATTCAATTACAAAAATTACGCCACCGCTTGAATAATTTTCTAATAAGAATGAGTATTTGCACGACTATTTTCTATAAATGAAATAACAAACAAATCAAAATGATTAATAGGTTCATGATTGTTCCAGACGTTGTGTGTCTAATTTTCACGTTTCGCGAGATAACTTCTTGTTTTCACGTCAAATGAGCTCAGGAAGGTTCGCAAATGATAAACATACATAATTCCTCGAAAAATAAATATCTTGAAAATCGCGGGATGTTATAGACTTCCCTCCTTAACGGAATCGCGTCCTCGCGATTCAATTCGAGTTATCCGTTAGATTCAAAAAGAGATATAGATACTTTCTCAAGATTCAATTTTCACGTTCTCACGCGAATTCGAGATATTTCTTAGAGTTTCCACCGATAAGTAAAAATAGGAAAATGACTTTGCTCAAGTCATTTGACTTCACGATTCACGATTTCGATAGGTTCTTCAACACAGCTTAGGCGTTCGTCGATATGGATATCTCCCAGCAAAGACAATAATTTCCTTCAACATCGAGGCATTACCTCAAATTACGCACATGTAAACGTCATCAATAGCTAAGTTCTGGCGGTAGCTCAAGTCTCTAAGCCACTAATCCAACTCTAGCAAGAGTCTTAAAAAGGATCAACACAGCGAAGATTAAACTTTCCACGTTTACTAAACGTATGACACAATTCCATGGTGAGGTTTTAAGCGTAGCTTCGTCTCCAATCATGGAGTCTCAAAGATTCATGTCATTCATCCATCGTAGCTCTTCTGATGATCACGTGCAGTTTATTTTCTGGTTTTGATCTAAACAATCTCTCGACAGTTTCATGAACAGTCATAGGATACCAAGTTGGGTGTCCCCCACTTTATCCAACCAATCGTTGAGCGGCATTTTCAACCATGAAGTGCCTCGTACAACGTGGCTATGGTTGTAAGAGATTTCGACCAATAGGAGATGTCTATTCCAACCGTTGTTGTAATCGATCATGTGGACACGCAACATGTTCTTTGACGTTTGTAGGGTCCATTCACTTCAGCCAACAGTCCGTGAATGATACCCAGTACTCATACCACAACTTGTTCTCATGGCTCTTGGAGTGATGACCAGAAATTTGATGTGAAACGATTATCAGATTAGAGGTGATAGAAATCGAAACTCCATAATGTACAACAGTTTCCTTCACGTGTGAGTGAGCAAAGTTGTCCATAGTGTATGTTTCTTTGATTAATAGGAACTGAGTAGGTTTGGTGACATGACTAATAATTTCGGATGGAGTAAATTCACTTCGTGTTCAAGTTCATAATACAGCAGCCAAAACATTTTTTAGGGTGACCACTGAATTATTTGTAGGAAAGTTGAAAGCAGTTTGAAAGACAATAACGACAGGGCTCAATATATCATAAGGAGGTAGCAATAATCACATATATTCCCAAAGGGTGAGCGAAGGATTTGACGGCAGCTACATGGATCGCGGTTCAAGTTACTCCTTAAAGTCTTAAGGTTTCTGTTGGGCCAACAAAATCTCCGTCGAAAAGAGAGTTAAGCGAGTTGATGCGTCTGAAGGAGAGCATTAATTACAACTAGCAATCAATAGATTGATTCCGTAGTGCACTTAATACTTAACGCAGAAAGATACATCATTCAGATCCAACGTCATAATTTCCAAAAGAAATTCAACTACCAATCGATATCAAATCAAATTCTAAATACGCTTGAACGACGAGGGTTCCAAAAAGTTATGCTAAAAGCATACACATCGATAGAGCGTGAGGTGCAACATCAAAAGAACAGCACCAATGGAATTATCATCGATCGAAGATAAGGCTTGGAGTAGAGGCGTCTACAACAAGACCAAAACAACCGCACGAGAATGAGCGAATTCATTTTCACCATAGGAACCAAAACCGCAAAATCTAACAATCCAAATTCAACGTAGCCAAGATCGATTCCAAATATTCCAAAAAGCCCGATGAGCTTATTAAAACTTCACGCAGCCCAAATGCCAACTTCTGATCAATCGGGTCTAACCTGACCCGACGCAAAACAAGGTCTTATAGTTCCAACGATTCCAAAAATAATCCGAAGTTAAATAACGATTAGACGGCACCGAATAGCGATTCATAACAAAGGAAGGATATTGCGATAAACAATAATTTGTGATGCCAGTGTGTTGTGTGTGAAGAAAAGCTTTTATAAGATTTCATGCTCGTATACACACACCAAAACTTTTCCATTTCCCAAAATCAACCAGAAACAAACCGAACATAATTCTATTATAACTACTCCAAGTATCGCAAAATTCACCTCTGAGTCGGACATAGGTGATCAGGCTATGCCCACTGCATCCTGGTTGAATATAGGTGATCAGTCTATATTCACCCGAGGTTCAATGAATTTTGATTTACTTGACTTAGTTACTCTAGCCTCATGTCTTTCACTTTCCAAAATCCATTTTCAAAAGATTAAAACAAGTGTTCACACGCGAGGACGAGTAATGAGATTGTGCAACGAAAGAGACGCAATGCTACAACGAGTACGGTGCGTAAGCATAAGTATGTCGAAGATACTTATAGCATATAGCGAAAATAAATGGATATACTCATCCAATAGTAAGGCACACATCTCATCAAATATATTAGCAATTAAAGTTACAAGTGAGGCATCAGCTTGGCGGTGCGGCGTATCGGTCATAGGGTTAAATTTTCATAAAAGTGGTTATAGTCTAGGTTTTGAAAATTTACCCAGTTCTCTATAACCTAGGCTCTGATACCAATCTGTAACACCCTAAAAAATCGGGTTTTAGCGGAAGCATACAAGTTTTGGGTGCTACTAATCGGTATCACAACACAAGCATAGGATAAAAGATTTTTCTTAAGAAAACTCATTTATTTAATAAAATCAATGTTTACAATAAAATTTAATACGGAAATAGGCCCATAATAATTAAGCGGTCCCCAGTACAAATATCGAGTCATCATGACCATGCCATGTACCATTGCCCAAGCAGCTCAAAAGTAAACAATAAGCCTCAATACACGAGAATACAGCTAAAAGTGTCAACACGAGGTTGGTGAGTTCATAGGTTTTCATAAAAGTATTCATGAGTTCAAAAGATCCTTTCGATCATTATGGTGCCCACAATGTCGCGAAAACAAGGTTTACCTTTAAGCAAAAGAATAGAAAAGTGGACCACAAGATTTTCAAGTGCAAAACAATTCTCATAAACAAGTCAAATATAACCGAGGCATAACCTGCCTAATTAACAGCATCAAAATATTTATCCACAAAAATAGTTCATAAACAACCACTTGGACCATATCAAAATCAAACACTACAACGAATATAGTGTCACGCAAGCTTAACTATTACGCGGTTAAGTCATGAAACCATCACTAGATAGCACGAACCGTGACTATCTCTAAACACACTAACAATCGACATGTTATACGTCATGGCAAGTTGGTGCATCCACAAATCCAAGTAAAGTCCTTGGCAAGTTGGGCAACCAAAGTCCAGACGGGGTGGCCATTCCCAATAGATCTATCCATAACATTCGCACCATCACCGAGCCGGATGTAACAATTCATATCAACGCTTGGGTTTCTAACCTTAACCTAGCACGTAATAGCTCACAAAAATATTTTGGTCCAATCCAAAAGCAGGTTCAAGCACTTGTGTCCACATAAAAACATATTTAAACCAAATCACGCATTTCATCAAAATCGGTTATCAATAGCGATTCAAATCAATCAATCATTTGCATTTAGTATAAACAAGCATGTATTCTCCCCCAAAACAGTTTAAAAGCAAGTAAAAGTAGGGGCCATGAACTCACCTCGATACGAAGCAACGCAAGAATCTACACGGCATTAGTGAGCAAAGCCTGGCCATCTCACAAGAAAAGCACAACGATATCCAAAAATTACGAGCACAACGGTGCGACATCTACAATCTAATAGAAATTCGCTATCTCAGAATAAATCTAGCAAAGCAAATTAATTTCCGAAAGACAACATGTCTTAGTTTTAGGTGGATTATTAGTAGCAAGCGTTTCCAAAATTCCGATATCAATATCTCAAAAAGTTTAGTTTTAACGTTTCGTGTGGTGGTAAGGAATCATGACTCGACATGCAACTCACGCCAAAAGTATACCAAAGATATAACTCACACCAAAGGTTATAACTCACGCCAAACATAACTCATACCAAGACGTAATATATATCCCAATATATTATGAGGAATAGTCAATAAAGTTGACCAAGACTCGAATCTAGAAGATCATGACCAAAACGATACTAAGGCCATAACGACATAACCGGGACAAGCAAGCAAGTCAATTGATAAGTTTCGGCATTTACCCATTTCTTCCAAAATAGTTGATATATCGTCAAAACGTATAAGTTTTGAAAACGTTTTAGGATATTTAAAGAAATCATAAATGATTTAAGTTTTATAAAAGATTTTACGAAATTTCGGCATGAAGTGACCGTTTATAAAACATTTCCAAGTCATAATGATTCTTGAATAATATAAAAATTATCGTTAAGTTTTCCAATTCGTCAAATGTTACAATTTATAATATACAATTGAACATATCATTCGCGTATATATTAGTTGTTTAGTTTTATCGACCGTTTTGTATAGTTCGAGTCCAGTTATGTTAAACTCTTATGAGTCTAACATACCCTTCCGTCGCGTGTACCAAAGGGTCCATAATGTCCAAATAACTAATACCGTAAATCCAATACGTCCAATCCTTGTCCAACAATATAATAATGTCATAATGCTCGTGAATGAGTCCAATAAATCAAAGCCTCAAGTGTTGCAATACATGCCTTAACTATTGTTATCTTTTTAATTGTTGTTATCATCTTTCCCATTTTAAATAAATGGCATCCGAGACCATCTCAAAACATAAATGAGTAATTAAAACAATCAACCAAGATTTAAATGAGCAAAACTATTATGCACCAGTAAGTCCAAACCTAGTGGGAGTCAAAATGAAGATAACAAGCAATCCCAAACAAAACCGTGACCCACAACGGTTCACGACCGAACCATAATCGTTACAATATGCTTAGGACCAAAGTAATACCATGACAACAATATTGATATCAAATCTGAGATTAACACTAACAAGCAATTATCATAAGCAAGAATCCAATCTCCATTCGACACAAACAATACCATATGGAGACCACAACATCCACAACATTTCAGTTCTAGTTCTACTATCACAGACCCGTGTCCAATCCGGGTACAAACCGGACCCCATTCAGAACTTCAAACACAACCATGGTATGCGGGGTTACGACTTTCGACCGACATAAAAATTATATAAACAACCACAATACCATCAAAACTCTTAATAAAAATCCGGGTTTGAAGCCGACCGTGCATGGGTGCAATACCGACTCTCACACGTCATGACTCGACGTAACAAACCGAAAATCCCAACACTATCATGACCATTTACCACACGAATCGGTTTAACAAAGCGTTTTTAACAACCTTTAAATCCACGAAAACCATTAAACCGATTACAATTGGTTTTAAATTCGAAACAATAAAAGTGGGTTTAGGTTTGGCTTACCAAGGAGACGAGAGAGAAAGAACGAAGAGAGGGAGATGAAGCGGCCGATAAGATGAACCACACTCAAAACACGGTTAAAACTTGGTCCAAACACGATCTACACGAACCTTCTTGTAATGGTGATACTGCAAGGAGATGGTGTGAAGGGCGTGGTGGTGACAATGGTGGCGTGGGTCGAGCGAGATGGCCGTATTTGGAGTTGAGTGGGAGAGGAGAGAGAGAGTTTTGCAGCTAGGGTTTTGTGTTATATGTGTAAAAGATGTGTATATATATACATTAACTAAAATATAAAAATTGCAAGTGTAAGATATCTAAAAGTGTAGGGGCAAGAATGAAAATGTAACCATAGGGACCATTGCTGTAATTGTTGCAAACTTTATCAACTTAGTGATTCGGGCTCATATGGACTATCAAATGTCCGATTCAATTAGCGAAAAAATTACGCCACGATTTGAATAATTTTTCTAATAAGAATGAGTATTTGCTGCGACTATTTTCTACTAAAATGAAATAACAAACAAATCAAAATGATTAATAGGTTCATGATTGTTCCGGTAAGCAGCGTTGTGTCTAATTTTCACGCTTTGCGAGATAGCTTCTTGTTTTCACGTCAAATGAGCTCAGGAAGGTTCGCAAATGATAAACAGACATAATTCCTCGAAAAATAAATATCTTGAAAATCGCGGGATGTTATATATGCACCTTCATGGGTCTAACCTCCTTTTCAAGGAGTGTTTACATTTTCAAGTTAGTTATTAGAGCTAGTTGTCACCTAAAAACTGACAATGGAACTCTTTAACTAGGCAACGTAACCGTGTCTCGGGGGGAATTGTCTATCATGAGCCGATCAATTCAAAAAGTGCAAACTCTACCCTCTATGTAATGCGATTTCTATCAAAAATTATAAGCACATGTGAAGGGGGTGTTTCAGAAAATATAAAACTTCGCGAGTGTCTCAAACATGTTTTCTATCATAAACACTCTGTGAGATTTTCAAGAAAAAATGGTTTTATGGCAACATGGGACAGTCATGGAGTTATAAGGTGACTAAGGATAGGAAATTAGTCCTATGATCCGCCAGAGCTGGAGGGATCTACCCAAGGACATCACAAATAGTTAGTATTAGAAGTCCTTAGGAATGATTGAAAAAGGAGTAATGTGAGAAAGGAGAAAGAAGGGGTTGAAGAATTAAAAGAAATGTAATGAAAAGGGTGAAAAGAAATAGCCCTCCATATTCAACCTTAGGGTAGAAACCGGGTTCAATACATATGCTACTGGTTGTCACTAGTTGACACTGGTATTGAAGACAAAGACGCGTCATGGACCCAAAGGGGCCTTGCGCACTAAACCTTCTAGCCAATCAATTCCTCTTAAAAGGATTTGTTTCATTCTCACTGGGAACCCTACATAATCTATTGACTCTCTCTTAGAGATTGTTGGTATTGAAGAAGGAGACCCTCTCCCTAGTCTCCGCTTAGGAAAACCAAAATGCACTTATTGAGTCTAGAGCCACGAGATTCATCAAAAGATCTCATAGGAACACTTAACATGACATCGCTTGTTGTTCATCAATAAGGACACAAGTGATATATACTAGAGTCCTACGCAGGTCTTAGCACTGCGAACATTTATGAGAAGTTTCACATCTGTGATTCTTCGGTGATTGAATGGAAACTCCTGCCGGGTCAACATTAAGCGACCACGAAAGCCGGGTCACTTCGGTAATTCTCCGTGGATTACGCTTAGCAGGTGTGTCTCAAGCGGTCTGATAGCCAAGTGAGGTGATGCTTGATTGTACCTCGACTCATCCGACTGTAGGTATACTTCGGTATATCGTGTTATCTCACTTGTGGGACTCTAGTTCGAGAACGGCCCTTAGAATTAGAGGCGTGTTTTCACAATATCTTTGTTAACACCCTCGAAATTCAAACTTGTAAGTGCAGGAATCCGCTTTATACTAACCTTTGTTTTTATGTTTTCTTCTTATGGAAGCTCAGGGCCGGATTGATCGTGCGATTCTCCACATGCTCATACCAACAACAAATGAAGTTCTCATCAAAATCAAAGGCTACACAAAGTTAAAGATGATTCTTCGTCAATGTCAAAGAAACTACAAAGTTTAAAGACTAGAGAACTTCATCTCATCGGAACTTCAAAGTCAAATAGAAGTGTGAGCATGGTGGAGAAAGACGTGGAGACATCTAACCAACGAAGTTGACAATGGCAGACAACCACATTAACTGATCACAAAGCATGAAGGAACAAAGAATCAAGACTATTCTATGTCTACACTCAAAGTTCGAGCTCAAGAAAAGTAAAGACCTAATCAAGTGGAGCATCATTTGAATGACCACCCCTTAGGGGGAGATTGTTAGCCTTAATAGTTTTTATTAGAAGTGATGGTCATTCACATTTAGGAACTTTGTAACGTGTGTTAGATATCATGCTAGAATAGTCAAAGGGCTCGTGGATTGGGCTAAGCTAAATGGTTAGACGTTTAGTTAAGTTAGCCTTGTATAAGCTCATGTAACCCAATCCATGTCCAAGCCCATCTCACGGCCCATGGCCAAGCCTTAGGGCATCATCTCTCTTACTATAAATACCTCTCAAGTATGTCATTTGAGGGGTGTGCTTGAAAGTGTATGTGTGTGTGTGTGTATTTTCCTTTGAAGTAATACAGCATATTGTGTTTATCTTTCTCTCCACATACACGGTTTGTATAAACATCAAGTCACCATCTATCTTAATCTTTTCTTTCTCTATACGCTTTACGTTTGTGTTGGGTTTCACGAGTTCTCTGGCGTACAGTGGTTTGCTTGGTAAAGTGATATTTGTAAGGTACATGAGAGAACCAATCATGCTCCGATATTTCTTCGGATCGATAGGTTTCCCAAACAAATCGGCTCTAATTTTTGGTGATGTTACCATTGGTGTTCACCCGAATCACAATTATCCATACCATGATTTTTCAAAATCTGAGTTGTATATTTAGCTTGATTAATAAAAATTCCACGAGGGGATTGATGTATTTGTAAACCAAGAAAAATTTTAGTTCCCCCATCTTGGACATTTCAAATTTGCTTTTCATGAGATTTTCAAAATCTTTTGAAAGATTCGGATTAGTAGACCCAAAATGATGTATAGTCCATGTAAATCGAACAATCAAAATGTCATTTTGCATTTTTGTGTAAACAAGGTAGGATCAATAGTTCTTTGGTAAAATTGTCTTGAATGAGGAAAGAGGGCGGTTACGTCATACCACGCTCTCGGAGCTTGCTTTAATCCATAGATTGCATTTTTGAGTTTGTAGACGTAGTCTGGATGTTCCATGTCTATGAAGCCTTCTGTGTTAGGATTTGGAAAATCCAGTAGTTAAAGTGTCGGTCACCTCAAGTATATGTAATCGTTAGAAAGCTCGTAGTCGTAGTTATTTTATGTTTAGTAGTATTTAGTTTTGTATCACCGTGGAGGACGGACGGGTCTTTACCCACTGTATGCCTGATCCACATGCCCGTAGGTGGCATTTTATGCAAGTACTATAAATACTCTCTACCTCCCAAGGTAGAGAGTTGGAGCTCATAATAAGATTTTTCTTTCTCTCACTAAAGTTCCCAAACCTCTAACTTTCTCTCTAAAACTCATCTTATACGCCTCCTTTGGTTATGGTTTGATGTGTATGTGAAATCCAATATGTTACAAATGGTATCAAGAGCCATGGTTAGATCATCTCTTACATATCTTTGGATTTCTAGTGGTTTTAGGTGGTTTTTGAGTTTGAAAAGTTTAGTGGTTTTTGCATCATTTGGTTGATTTCTAGTGTTAAAGTTTGGATTTTGATTGTACTTTTGTGTTTAGGATCATCACAAGTGTTTAGGTTTTGATTTGGAAGGCTTGAATCATCGTGGTTGGGTTGTTTTGGATTGAAAAGTGTGTTTTGGAAGTTTTTCAAGTTAGCGACTTGGCTCTGGGTGTAATTTTCTTGATAGCGACTTGCTTCAGAAAAAATTAGCGAGGTTGTAGTGTTGTTTGGTGGCGATTTGGTCCTAGCGACTTGCCTTTAGAGACAAGCCGACAAAAGAGTTGTTGGTGGATTCTCTACTACGGGTAGCGACTTGGTAAGGTAGCGACTTGCTTTCAATTTTGATAGCGACTTGTTCTTAAGTTTCTTAGCGACTTGGTGTTAGCAATTTGGATCGATGCGAGTTGCTATTTAGCGACTTGATTTCTTAGCGACTTGGTGCATAGCGACTTCTTTGTCAAAATTTGTAGCGACTTGGGTACTTAGCTTACTTGTTTGTTATTACTTAGCAACTTAGTACTTAGAGACTTGGTTCAAGGATTATTAGCGACTTGGTTAACTTTTGTTTGTGTCACGGTTTTCTCTTGATTTAGTAAAATCTCGTGAAAGAATCTATTTCCGGTTTAATCATAGAGTTATAAAATCCCGTGTAATCTTTAAACATGTCTACCAGCGTACCTACAATCATCTCCACTTTGTAGGATGTTCAAGCGGTGGTTGGATACTCGTCCACCCATGCTTGATAGAGGCTGACTAAGACTCTTGGGCTCAAAGAATCATACTATCTTGTCTTGGAAAGGAAAATGGGGTCAACATTCTCAAATCGATTGATGAAGGACCTTATCGTATTGAGACTACAAGAGACTTAATTGATAAAATTTGCTGGATGGAACAATGATCTATGGAATAGGCAGACCAAAGACATATGATGAGCTCAATGATAAGGAGAAAAAGAGATTCGATCTTGATATCGGGGCTTAACATCATACTTCAAGGTTTTCCAAAAGATATCTACAAGCTTATCAATCACAACACTGAAGCCAAGGCGGTATGGGATAATGTCAAGATGCTTCTTTCTAGTTACGAATTAACTATGGAAGGCAGAGAATCCCAACTCTATGATGAATTTGAGCACTTCAAATGAAACGGATGAGAGTGTCTATGAGTATTACGTGAGATTCCACAAGCTTGTTAATGACATGAGGAACATCGGAATGACCATGCCAAACATTGGTGAACTCAAATTTGTGAACAACATTAATCCCGAATGGCACAAGTTTGTTACCTCTGTGAAGCTAACCAAAGGATTGAAGAATACAAACTATGAGCAACTCTATGCCTTCCTTCTTGAGAATGAGAGACATGCTATGTTTGAAAAAAGGATTCTTGATCAGTTCAAAACTAACGAGGGAGAGACAAGCTCATCAAATGATTCAACCGCTTTCTACTCAAACATTGGAATTACCACCAAAGCATCTCAAGTTATACCCATGGGTGATGGCAATCACAAACTCATTCCCGATCCAAGATTCAAACAAGCTTGATCTTCGATGCGGTACCGTGGGACACTTCATTAATCAATGGCCCTTATGGTTAAACAAAACTTGACTCTCCACATACCAACAACCTTCACACCAACAATGAGATCGAAGCGCATCCAATCTTCACAATCATTCTCTAGTCGAGATGGTAAAGTTATGGTGCAACCAGTTCAAGAAAGCGCAGTTATGAACAAGGAAGAGGTGGAGTCGGTAGAGGATATGTGCAAATCGAGAATAGGGAAGGAATGGAAATCAAGGACAAGCAAGCCGATCAAGTGTTACAACTGTGGAGGTGAGGACACATTGCAAGAAGCGCACATCTCCAAAAGCGCCCAGAATGCACGAGTACTTCGAGGGATAAGATGTTGTTTGTTCAAGCTCAGGATAATGGTGCAACTTTGGATGAAGAAGAGTTGTTGTTTCTTGGCGAGGAAATGCCAAGACGTATGATGCGGATGTGGATGAGCGGCCAATTGAGAGATAGGCCATAATCATGAGAATGCCTTTCAAGTAGTCGATTGTGATGCATCGACTCGATGTTGATGATGAACCTATTGCACAAACCATTTTCATGGCTAGCATTTCTCCAATGGTCTCTCCTAAAGTCTCTTCATCACCACAAGGGTCCATCCTAAGACAAAATCATTTATGAGGTATTAAAACTATCACGATGATCTTGATGTGCAAAAGATGCATGACAAAGTACAATCAACTGAAACTATTGAGTCAAATATTGAAAATATGGGTAATATCAATGTTGTCCCATATGATCAATATGTGAAACAAAGTGAAAGTGTGGTCCTACCAAGTGATGCATCTTCTGCAGTCAATGATGACTATGTTTTTGATGAATACACTACATGTTCCCCGATGATTACTGTTATCTCGAACTTAATGCCTATAAAGAACGAGTTGCCATTTATTAACAACGTGCTAAGTTTGAGCTAACTACTGCGTGGCGGAGTTGGATAACCAAATGTTTACAATTATTAGAAAAAGTAATTTTAGAGAAGAAGTGTTAAAACAAGAGTTAAACTCCTTACAAGAAAAGCTTTCTAAAAGTGCTAAGCAAAAACAAGAACTTCAAGAAAATGTTAAAGTGCTTAAGCAAGAATTTCATGCTAAGGAATCAAAACTTTTGAATGATTTTTCCAATCTAAAACTTTGAAGAACAAGCTTGAAAATAAGTTATGCGTACAAGGGAATACCATTCAATTTGCTCACATGGTCACTAAGCATAGAGTTTTTAGCGATAAGCATTCCCATTATAGATAAACCCAACCACGATGCGAGATAGCAAGGCTAAGCGGCTCAAAATGTAATCTATGATGGCAATGAGATTCTTAAACCTAGACAAAACCTAGTTGCGTTGAGTGCATTGAGGAAGATAGAAAATTAGATGATGCATCTAGGGAGAAAATGAATAAGAAGCTAGAAGATCACAGAATGTAAAAAGAATAACATCACGATCAAACCCCATGATTACAAGAAGGAAAACTTGATCTCCTTAAACAAATTTAAGCCTCAAACGTTGTTAACACCGAACAAGTTTTTACGGAAAAGGGACTTAGATAAGCAAAAGCGAAAATCTTGTTGAAACAAACCCTCCCATTAGGAAAATGCCTGCAGCGACTATGTATCCTCCAAATACACCAATGCATTTAGTTCCTAGAACTATTGCCACTAAAAGCAAGACCTTAATCACTCAATATGTTATTCTTCAACTATTTGTCGATTTTGAGAAAACTTGTAAGAAAAGGATCACACCACTGGGATAATCTGAAGGGGAAAGGGTTTTGAGCAAACAAAGAATGCTATCTAACATAGGTCATGCCTTTCTTTAAACAACTAAAAGATCAATTTGAGAGTCTTAAAAGGGGATGGATTCAGATATTAAAGGAATGGAAAAGGAATTTGATGCAATGATAGTTGAGGTTAGTGACTATGAGCGAGCATTAAAATATAATGAGATTGAGAGGAAGAACTTGCATACCTTGAATGAGAATCTTATTTATGAATGTATTGCTCAAGATGTGTTTTACTGCTTTTCACAATTGCTCCATTAATGCTTCTCAATTTCATGAATTATCTACATTTGCTCGAAAGTCTCCCATGATCGTGTCATTGAGCTTGAAAAGATTAACTCAAAACTTAATGAGAAAATTGATCAGGATGATCATGATAATTTGGTAAAGCATCTTTCTAAACTAGAAGTTGAACATTTTGATTTACAACTAAAATATCAACATCTTAAAGAAAATGTCAAAACCTCAAATATCAAGACATCCTTGGATGTTCCTGAATTTGATGCAGTTTTTGAAATTAGCAAACGTGATGAACATATTCGAGCTCATTGTAACACGATCAAAAGGTTGAAAGCCCAAATCTCTCAATTAAAGGGTGAAATGAACAATGTGAATGGATCCCAAATGCCTCCTCCTTTAGATTCTCAGTACTCTAAAACTTTTCATCTAAAACGAGAGTTTTCTAGAATAAAATGAAAAAGTTAAACGACACTTTAAAGAGTTATATGATTCAATGAAAGTCACTCGTGACCAAAACAACGAAAAATAACGTCTTTACAAAAGAAATTGAGAATCAGAAGTCGAGGAAAATGGGAAGCGCCACTTGTTTTTAATAAGAATGTTGCATCAAAGTCACCCTTAGGCCGAAAATACACTGTGATAGTTAAATATATTCCTCCTCATCTTAGGAATAATGAACCTGCGTTTCATGACTATTGTGCTCACCTTAAGGATAGTCTAGAATGTCTCAGTGAGATTGTTGAAGAGGATTTCATTAATAAACCTCTTGATAGAGAAATTAGGTTTGCTTGCCTCGGGCCAAGCGATCTCAAGAGCTGCTAGAATGTGTAATTGCAACATGTCCTAAATCCTTAGGTGCAAAGGGCAAAGCTGTGATGCCTTGTTCTATGCCTAGTGCCAAGCATACAAACCATTCTAGGCCCAATTTTAAGAAAGTGAACACCAATGTGCCTTCTAGTATCTGACCCTTGCACATCTAGTTCAGAGGTGCAAAAAGTAGATCAATCAACTAATGTTCCCATAATTCCCTCTACAAGAGTAATCAGTGACATTAAAGCAAGCGGGTCAAAGCCTCCAAGCAATACCAAGCAAGATAGGACCTCGCAAGCTAAAATGTGCATTGGAAGAGAGTAGAAGACCAACCTAGGAACTTTAAGTTTGAGTTGAATAAAGCGAATCGTGTTGATTCTAGTATTAGCCATAGAACGTCTGTAATTAAATTACGATACTATTTGCAAACCATGTAATGATGTACGTATGAATTGTTGCTAATCATGATTATGGTGTGAATGCTTTGTCTAATCTTTGTCAAATGCCTAGTTAAGATTGTTAATGCTAAAAATCATGCAAAGAAGGCTAAAAGGCAAAGGCGAAAGATAGTTAGAAAGCGTGGAAACCACGGAAGAACATTTATAAAGATAGGTTATTATTGGATACCTTTTGGCCATAAGAATAATCAGGTTTGCCCTCAAAGCGCTAAGACTATGCCCTCTAGAAAATGGATGCCTATTGGTAGAACTATTCCCTTAAGAAGTGAACATACTTTGAATAGGTCAAATCTGGAACACCGATTGCATCTATTCCTAATGATTCCATATGCTTCTATTTACGATGTGTGGTGTTCCAATCACTGTTACTAACCAAATGGAACCCATTATTGCATGGGGATCCCAATTATCGATTATCCATTCTTGTCGTGTTCAAGCTGCGGTCGTTCAAATCGTTACGTGGTACTTGGACTCAGTTTTCCAAGCATATGGCTGACCGAGACCGGTCGCTGCTCATGAACTTGAGAAAATTCATCGGGACTGTTAGATTCGGGAATGACCATTTTGGAGCAATTATGGGTTATGGTGATTATGTAGTTGGCAAAAGTGTAATCTCAAGGGTATATTATGTGGAAGGTCTTGGTCATAATTTGTTCTCTGTTGGTCAATTCTGTGATTCGATCTAGAGGTGGCCTTTAGAAAACATACTTGCTTAGTTAGAGAACTTGATGGTGTGGAATTATTAAGAGGTACTCGAGGTTCTAACCTATACACCATTTCTATCGAAGACATGATGAAGTCTTCTCCAATCGCTTCTTGTCAAAGGCTTCTGAAACAAAGTCATGGTTATGGCATCGTCGTCTCAATCACTTGAACTTCGGCACCATTAATAACCTTTCGAGAAAGGATCTTGTCGAGGCTTACCCAGTTAAAATATGAAAAGATCATCTTTGTTGACTTGCCAATTGGGTAAAAGCGAAATATGCCCACAAACCAAAACCACAAATTATTAATGGAAGTTCTTCATACCCTTCATATGGATTTGTGCGGACCAATGAGAGTGCAAGCGATAAATGGGAAGAAATACATTCTAGTAGTTGTTGATGACTACTCTCGATTTACTTGGGTAAAGTTTTTGAGGACAAAGGATGAAACTCGAGATGTCATCATCAAACTAATCAACGACACTTCGGGTTCGACTCAACAATACAAATGTCGAGGATTGTTGAACGACAATGGCGCGAGTTTGTCAACAAAGACTTAATTGATTTTATGAAAGTGTTGGAATCGGTCATCAAAGAAGTGTTCCACGAACTCCTCAACGAATGCGGTGTAGTTGAAAGCGAAATCGAACTCTTGTGGAAGCGCAAGAACAATGCTTATTTATTCGAAGGTTCCAATGTTTCTATGGGCAGAAGCCATTGCCACTGCCTGCTACACCCAAAATCGTTCCCTTATACACACCTCTCATGGAAAAACTCCATATGAACTTGTTCATAATAGAAAACCTGATCTCTCCTACCTTCGTGTGTTTGGTGCTTTGTGCTATCCAACTAATGATGGTCAAGACTTAGGTAAATTAAGAGCAAAAGCGGATATTGGAGTTTTTGTTGGTTATGCACCAAACAAGAAGGGTTACCGAATCTACAACAAGAGAACCGAAATATCATGGAAACAATTCACGTTACGTTGATGGTGACCGGTCAAATGGCTCTGGACAATCAGATTTTGGACCCGCACTTCAAAAGCAGTCCCATTGGTTCATCCCTTGTACCAAACTCATTTCCAAGAACTCCATATGTACCTCCATCTGAAGATGATTTAAAGAAATTGTTTGATCAAATGTTTGATGAACACTATGAACCGAATCTTGATGAAATGTCAATTCCATCAACGGTACGCTCCTATCCACGTGAATGAAGTGAACCCGGTTAGTCTCAATATCATTAAGTCAAGAAGCAGCTGCTGCTGATCACTCTGTCTCATCAACAAATCATCAATCATCGAATGTACATCATGGAATTGTTTATGGCATCAATGATGAAGTTAATCCCTTTGCTACTCCTGAAGATGCTCCATTTGAAAATATCTTTGCTCTGAATCATCATCGAACCTTCTTCATCGGGAGACATCGACTCGCTACTCGGTTCCACAACAACAACAGCCACATGAACACCTTAGAAAATGGACACATGATCACCCATTGGACAACATCATTGGAAACCCCTCTCGCCCGGTATCCACACGGAAACAACTTGCAACCGATGCCTTATGGTGCTTCTTCAACTCCGTACTCTCTAAGATCGAACCAAAGACATTAAAACCCCCATGAATGAAGACTATTGGTTCAATGCCATGCAAGAAGAAATTCATGAGTTTGATCGACTTGATGTATGGGAATTAGTACATGCTCCAGATTGTGCTATGATCATTGCTCTAAAATGGATCTTCAAAGTGAAACTTGATGAGCATGGTGATGTCTTAAGAAACAAGGCTCGATTGGTTGCAAAGGATACCGTCAAGAGGAGGGTATTGACTTTGAAGAATCATTTGCTCCGGTTGCTTGCGTTGAAGCAATCAGAATCTTCTTGGCTAATGTTGCTAGCAAGAATATGGTTGTATATCAGATGGATGTTAAAACCGCCTTTCGAATGAGATTTAAAAGAAGTGGTTTCGTCGGCCAACGAGGGTTTGTGAATCGAGCATCCTACTCATTTCTATCGCTTGAAAAAGGCTCTTTACGGTTTAAAGCAAGCTCCTAGAGCATGGTATGATCTGTTATCAAAGTTTCTTCTATCCCTTGGATTTAGCAAAGGAAGCGATTGATCCTACATTGTTCACGGAAGTCGGAAAACATTTAATTCACATTCAAATTTATGTTGATGATATTATCTTTGCCTCGTCTGACCCCAATGAATGTGATCGCTTTTCAAATGAAATGGGTTCCAAATTTCAAATGTCAATGATGGGACAAATGTCATTTTTCTTGGGATTACAAATTTCACAAAGTCCCGGAGGCATTTTTATAAATCAATCTAAATATGCAAATGAGATTTTAAAGAAATTTGGATTTGATCATGTGACAGTTGACACTCCCATGATTGAACGTACTAAGCTGGATGAGGACCACTCAGGGATCATGGTAGATCAAGCGAAATATCGTAGTATGATTGGATCCCTGATGTACCTCACAACTAGCAGACCAGACATCTTGTTCGATGTGTGCATGTGTGCTAGATATCAGGCTAAGCCTACTAAAAGCACCTTGAAGCGGTTAAACGGGTCTTTCGGTATCTCCAAGGAACCATCAATATGGGACTATGGTACCCGAAGGACACCGGTATGTCACTAACGACCTATGCAGATGCTTGATCATGCAGATGTCAAGATACACGTCGAAATGCGTCGGGAGGTGCTCGCTTTTGGGTGATAAGCTGTCTTCAAAGAAGCAAATGAGTACTTCTATTTCCTCTACAGAGGCTGAATACATAGCCATGTCATCTTGTTGTGCTCAAATCCTTTGGATGAGATCCCAATTATCGGACTATGGCTTTGAATTCAACAAAATCCCTCTCAGATCGTGATAATAAAAGTACTACTGCTCTCTCATGCAACAACGTACAACACTCAAGAGCAAAGCACATTGACATCCGACATCATTTCATCGGAGCAAGTGGAAACGGTGTGGTGGAACTCTATTTTGTGAAGTCGAAATACCGGTTAGCGAGACATCTTCACCAATGCTCTTCCAAGAGAACGTTTTGAGTTTATTCTTCCTCGACTTGGCTTGAAAAGCCTTCAACCGGAAACACTCAAACGTCTTCAGGAGGAAGACGAGGAGTAAAGGTCTTTCCTTCATCTACACTTTGTATATATTTTTTTCAAAAAGCAAAATACAAAATTATAAAACCAACTAAAGCAAATAGAAAAATATAAAACTTTCAAAAATCCATAAAAATCTGAAAAACTCAAAAAATCTCAAAAATATTGTCCTTTTGTCTTTTCTTTCTTGATTCGATATATATCTACGGTCTTTGTGCTTCGTCATTCAAAGAAGTGACACGGGACTTTAGATGTTGTTCGAATGTTAAAAAAAAAAAATAAAATAATTTTTTGGAGAGAAAGTAAAACAATGGTTTATTGTCATTTCAGGCAGGAACCCGCTTTTCAAAGAAAGAACAGAGCCATGCTTTATCTCATGTTTCAAACCTAATGCTCGATTCTAAAACAAATGTTTGTCATCAACAAGACAAATGTTTAATTTCAAATATTTTCCTTCTAAAGATTCCTCTGAAAAATATTTGTAATCTTATGAAAACTCAATTGTTTTGAAAACACTTCGAACTCTATTTTTGAAAATCAAAAGAACTTATCAAGTGTCAAAATCTCATTCATCAATCAACACTTTCGTCATTGATTGAGGGGGAGAATGATTTTTAATTAAAAAGTGTTCTTTTCAAACAATTTGCACTTAAATGAGTAAGGTCTACTCTAAATGTTTTACAAAATGTTACACAATTGGTTCCCATATTGGTTATTATTATGTATTCAAAAGATAATTATGCATGTTTAATCAATGGAGTTTAAAGTCTCAAAATCCAATCCTTATCGCTTAAAACACTTTCATAATTAAGTCACAATTCTCCTTAAAAGCTTTCAAAATCAATTTAAATCTACAGAGATCACAAATCTCAAATGATTTGATAATTGTGATCGGGGGAGAATTTGTGATTTAAATTTGATTTAAACTGATAATTCGTTAAATGGTTTCATAAGTGTTTAGCATGTTTGCCTCCCCGCAAGTGACAAACGATTTCAAAATTTTTCAACATGTAAGGGGAAACCTAAACCTAAACCTAAGCATTGATGAATTGTCTCTAAGTGCATGTTCCTCTAATATGTGCTAAACTCTTTCAAAATTTGAGGCACATATTGAGGGGGAGCAAACTTGTGAAAACCTCATCCTTCCTCAAAATGTTTTATCTACTCAAATTGATTGGGAAGTGATGATGATCATTTTAGAAAATGTTAATCAAAAGATTGGACCTTTCATTCTTAATCTAACGATTTCAAAGATCTCTTGCCTCCATGTGCTAAACAAATTCTAAATTTTTATGCATATGTTGAGGGGAGCATTTCTAAAATATCAAAACAATTAAGATACAAAATGCTTTGATTCTATATCACAAGTATCTTGATTGATTTTCAAATGGTTTTCAATTGGTTCCAATGGCGGATGAACGATACCAAAAAGACCGACCAACTTTACTTTATGTATGGTGATATAAGGATGATAAGGTTAGGTTGAGGTCCCATGATCCGCCAGAACCGGAGGATCTACCCAGGGACAATCCACTAGATAGTGTAGAAGTCCTTAGGTATGATGAAAAAGGAGAAAAGTGAGATATGGGAAGAGTGCGGACCGAGATGAGCTAGTATCTTGAATAAACCCAACAAGGTTCTAGTTATGAAGTCTCGGTAAGCACAAGGGGTTGAAGAATGAAAAAGAATTGAATGTGAAAAGGGTGAAAAGAAATAGCCCTCCATTTATTCAACCTTAGGCGTAGAAACCGGTTCAATTCATATACTACTGGTGGTTACCAAGGTAACATCGGTATTGAAGACAAGACGTCATGGACCCAAAGGGCCTTACTGCACTTCAACTTTCTAAACCACTCAAGTTCCTCTTAAAAGGACTTGTTTCATTCTCACGGGAACCGACATAATCTATCGACTTTCTCTTAGAGATTGTTGATATTGAAGAAGGAGACCTCTCCCTAGTCTCCGGCATAGGAACCAAATATGCACAATTGAGTCTAGAGCCACGAGATCATCAATAAATCTCTTTAGGACACTTTCAATGAAGACTCTCTATTTCACACAATGTGGAAAGAGATTACATCTTATGAGTCCTACGCATTATCCTTGTGGTATTGCCATAACATCTAAGTGATATGCATACATATTCACGATGAAGATGGAAAGCCTTCGGGAGCCAACATCAAACAAGCTCCTGGTAGGTGGCATGTGAGATCTATCCAATAGATCAACCATGTGACAACCGACAAAACAATGGAGAGATTCAATCTTTTGAATCAATCTCGTTCAGTTATGGATTGACGGATACCTTTGAACAACCGGTCGTTGTGCTTAAAAAATCTTTTCTTTAGCACATCGACTGTGTGCCTATTTCTCAAAATAAAAGGTGTTTATGATTGATAATTGAGCAATACATGATTGTTTTTTTTCAAATCTCTTTTCATCAATCGGTGAATCTCATTTCATTTGGTTCACTCACTCCGTGTTGTCTTCTTTGAGGCGTTCCGTTTGAGAACGGCTAGGCATTTAGAGCGCCGAAACCCTGCAAGGAAATTCTTCGAATTATACCGATCACAGTGCGATTGTATCTTGATCAACGCGAACCGTGGGCCGTGAACCTCAATTCATCGAAAGTGATCAAAGACACTTTCGTATGCTTTATTGCTAACCGCTTATGCAGTACGCCCGACGCTTGCAAATGATCGTAATGGAGCGTCAATCCATAGCCGCATGCTCACACAACACATTCATATCTAAAGTAATCATGATTAGTGCATCAATGACTCTGATATTTTCACTCCATGCTTACGCTTTCTGGCTGTTGCAATATCATGAATCAATGAAAGCTTCCGCTACTCTAATAAGAATAAATCATGATCTAGAATGTGAGCATGTCGGTCCAAAAGTCACAACATCACATAATACCAACACCAAAATGGATGTGTCGAGATTTAATGTTGATGATCTCAAAGCTCGCCTCAAAACTCATTATCCGTGGATCGCTTAAAGACCTCCACTCAGATTATCCAAACATGCAAAAATGAAGAATCAAAGACTACGATCTACAGAACAAGAATCCAAGAACAATCTCATTGTAATATCTATTTGTTTTCTATGTAATTTAATGTGTGTTTGAGGTGACCTCCCTTAGGGGGAGATTGTTAGGATTTGGAAAATCCAGTAGTTAAAGTGTCGGTCACCTCAAGTATATGTAATCGTTAAAAAGCTCGTAGTCGTAGTTATTTTATGTTTAGTAGTATTTAGTTTTGTATCACCGTGGAGGACGGATGGGTCTTTACCCACTGTATGCCTGATCCACAGCCCGGTAGGTGGCGTTTTATGTAAGTACTATAAATACTCTCTACTTCCCAAGGTAGAAAGTTGGAGCTCATAATAAGATTTTTCTTTCTCTCACTAAAGTTCCCAAACCTCTAACTTTCTCTCTCTAAAACTCGTCTCTTGTATGCCTCCTTTGGTTATGGTTTGATGTGTATGTGAAATCCAATATGATACATTCTGGCTGACTCACGTACACTTCTTCTTTCAGATTTCCATTCAAGAACGCGGTCTTAATGTCCATCTGATATATCTTGTGATGTTTTTGTGAGCTGCATAGGCTAAGAATATCCTGACTACTTCAAGTCTAGCTACTAGCGCGAATGACTCTTCAAAGTCTATTCCTTCTTCCGCAATGTATCCTTTGGCCACAAGACGTGCTTTATTGCAATTACTGAGTCATCTCTTCATCCCTTTTGTTCTTCCATAACCATTTGAGATCAATGAATCGAATGTCAATTGGTCTTGGAACCATATCCCAAGAGTCATGTATACGGTATTGGAGAAGTTCCTCCTGCATCGCTTCTATCCATGCGGGTTCTGCCATTACCTCCTGAATGTTCTTCGGTTCAATATTGCTAATTAAGCAAAGGTAAATGCACAAGTCGCAATCGGTGGCAAGTTGGCGTCTCGTCTGAATTGGCCTTGACGGTTCACCAATAACTTGTTCAATCGGATGGTCTTTTGTCCACTTTAGAGTAGAAGGATACCGTAGATTATACGAGTGCGAGTTATATGGTTCTCATAAGCTTGAAGATGATTCAGCTGATTCCGTAGCAAACGGGTTTTCAAATAAGTCTTCATCTAATGTTGCATCGTTCTGGTTTTGAGTAAGTTCTTCTTGAAATGATATGTTTTAGTTTTGCTCATCAACTGCTGGTATAACTATTTCTAGAATTAGAGTTGCTGGAGTAGATGTAGATGATGTTGATGGAGTTGGTGCATTGGTTTCAACCATGGTAGATGCATCTTCTGTTGGTGGTGGTGGATGATTTTGAGCGGGTGCAGCGGAATGCTGGTTTGATGCATTTGTCGAAGTTCCACCATAGAATTCATCGAACATTAACTCGAAGAAATTCTCCCATTCTTGTTCATGAGGTTTGTCAGCAAAAGTTGATGGAGCTCTTTGTTGTACAAGTCCTGAACTGATGTGTCCAGAAGTCTGCGAGTTTGGTGCGGGTCCTAATCTGTTTTGATTAGAAGCCATCGGATTTAGTGCAGGTTCTAGAGCGAGTCTCTCAGAAGCCATTTGTGAAATTTCGTCAAAAGTCAATTTTAAGGTCTCCATGATCCTCCTAGTTCTCCTGTTATACACCCTGAATGCCCTCGAGTTATCTGAATATCCAATGAAGATTCCAATATCACCTTTAGCTTTCAGTTTTCCTAGATCTTCTCTCATGCGTTATCGGATAGCACAAAGCGCCAAACATGTGAAAGTAAGAGATATCAGGTTTTCTGTTGTTCACTAGTTCATATGGGGTTTTATTGAATCTTGGATGGATTAGGGATCGGTTCTGAGTAAAACAAGCAGTGGCAACAACATCAGCCTATAGAAATAACGATGCACTAGAATAAATTAGCATTGTGCGAGCAGCTTCCACTAGAGTTCGATTTCTTGTTTCAACTACCCCATTCTGCTGTGGAGTTCTAACAACTGATGTCTGATGTGTTATTCCAACATCTTCAAAATAAGATCTTAACTCCTGATTTGTGAATTATGTGCCGTTGTCTGTTCTTACAACTCTTACAGGAGCTTGAAGAAGTACTTGAATACGTTTCAGGAAAGTGATGATGATGCCTGGTGCTTCGTCTTTTGACCTCAGAAACATAACCCATGTATATCTTGAATAATCATCGACGATGACAAGAATATACTTTTTCCCATTAATGCTTTCAACTCTCATTGGGCCACATAAGTTCATGTGCAACATATGCAACTTTGCTTCCGAACTAGGTACGGGTTTGGGTTTATATGATGCTCTTTTGCTTTTTCCTTGTTCGCGTGATGGACATAGGTGATCCTTGGTGTATTTGAACTTTGGAAGTCCGTTGACAATGTTTTCTTTGGCCAGTTTGTTGATGGTGTCGAAATTGAGATGGGATAATCGTCTATGCCACAACCAGGACTTTGTTCCAGACGCTCGTGTCATAAGACATATTGGTGATGAAGAGGCCATTTGGTTAATGTCGATAGCATACAAGTTTGTATCACGATTCCCAGTTAAGAGATCAGTGCCATCCAAGTTTCTAACAAAGCAAGCATTTTTCCTAAAAGCAACCTCTAAATCTGCATCACGTAACTGTCCGACTGAAAACAAATTGTGTCCCAACCCTTCAACATAGTAAACCCGAGTGATCAAATAATTTCCAAAAGGTAGATTTCAAAAACCCATGATAGCTGCTACATGATCATTTCCAAATCGCGTATTAGGTTCCCATGAATTTCCAGACGAAATTGATCGCAGCTGCTTGATTCCCGGTCATGTGCTTGGAGCAACTCGAATCGACGATCCAAAGACATATTTCGATAATCGCCAAGAATGAAGAAGAAGATTTTGGAAACCGATTTGATTTTGGTTCCTTTGGGTTAGAGGTAAAATCCTGATCACACTCATAGAAGTTATCTCTCGGGAAGACAGTTCATCACTCATTCTACCATTCTGGAGTATGAAAGTTCTACCCGTTGGTTTCCAAATGTCATCCCTAAAGTAAGGACTATGCTTCCTATCAGTAGTGTAAGACTTAAATCTTGCAATTAGTCTTCCTATGGGTTTAGCATAAGTTCTTTTAGGAATGTTCTTCTGAACAGGCTTAACAATCTCATTCTTAGAAACACAATCATCATGAACATTAGTTAAAGATTTCTTGCAAGTTAAACAAACAGATTCATTAAACTTAGCAGAGTTCATAGGTTCATGACATTAAGATGAAATGTCTTTCTTATTACAAAGCGGCAAATTCCTAGGGTGTTCTTCTACTTTCTTCTCTTTATTCAAGCTACTACTCTTAGAGGCATGCGAGACTCTATTGTTCCTTGTATTGCTCTTAGGCTTTAGTCTGCTGCTCCTAGAGGTGCTTTCTAGTCCTTTAGAAGGTAAGGCACACGCATTAGGATTCACATTATTATCTAGAGAAGTGGTTTCAGCTTTCCTAGTGTCTTTGGAGTGCTTATCTAAACTTATGTCGTTTGTTCCATATGTTTTAGATGTAGAGGCAGACGCATTAGTGGTACTCATCTTAAAAAGGCTCGGTGCTAAAACTTTTGGTTTCTCGATAACCGCTTTTTCATTTTCAACAATTTTTTCTTTTTGCTTAGGCAAGGCTGGTGGAGTGACTGGTTTTGACAATTCTTTTTTCTCATTGACTTTTGGAGGAGGCAGAGAAATTGACATTTTTGGTTTGAAAACCTGTTTCGAAACATTTTCTTTCTTCTCAGTCAATGGTTTTGCAATCTTAGTATCCATGCCTTTCCTTTTTGACATTCCAACTGAGCCCTCAAAAGATCATTTTTCGCTTTCATGTCATTATAGGCACGCTCATACGACATTTTGTCATACTTGCATTCCTCAGTTTTTTGATCAAGTTGTTTAAAATATGAGACATTTTCCTTTTCAAGTTTTTCAAGAGCTTTTTCATATTTTGAAACAATTTCGGAGGTCTCAGATTGGAGTCTTTCATGATCTTCAACAGAATATGTTTGTAAAATAATGGACATAATATCCGTACAGTGAATATCTTGAAGATGAGAATCATTTAAATTTTTCAAAACTTTGATGTGTTCAACACTTTCATTAGCTTTCTTTACCAGGGATTTATGGTCCTTGACAAAGTCAACTGTTTCTTTCAAAAATGATTGTTCAAAATTAATTACCCTTGAATTGATGTTATTCATGAGGGCAATTTGAGTTTCAAAAAAACATTTTATTTTCATCATCAAAACTAGAAAACCAGATGTTAGTTGTAATATTGGTTTTCGATTTGACAGTCTCTTGAAGTCTCCCAATTCTAGTTTTAACATCTTCTAAAATGCTTCTGGCATCACTTGTGTTGAAAGGATTGTTTGAAGACATTTGTAACATGTTTGACAATGATTTTGATTCAGCTACATGTTTTGAAACTGGTTTTGAAACTTGTTTTGAAACAGGTGTTGACTCTTTGTTTGAAATACTTGGTGTGATGGAAAACTTTGATTTTTTTGTGTGAAACAAAAGTAATTCCATTAATTTTGTTCCATTTGTTATAGTCGATTGGTTTTATTTCTGGATTCTTTTGTTTCATTTTTGACCTACTCTCGTCAGATAGTTCTAATGTTTCACGAGAATCACGAACAATTATGGGTTCATGCAAAGCTTTTCCATTGTTCAAAACATTCTGTTCTTTCTGAGCTTTCTTGAGGAAACAAGGAGGTGTGTTACCAAGAGCCATTTTTTGTGTTGTATGAAAATATGGATTCATTTGATTAATTAGTATATTGGTTGATTTGGCTGAATGACCCGTTGTAACAAGCAAATTTTCTAATTTTTTGATTTTTTCATTTTTATCAAGAATTTCATCAAGAAGAGAATCTTCCGTTTTGAAAATCAGGCAATCAACTGTTTCTTCTCTTTTTCAAGATCGTAATAAGTTGCTTGTTGTTTAGAAAGTTGGTTTGTAAGATCTGAAATTTCCTTGTTTAAAGATTTTATTTTCAAGTTCAAATTAACATCAAGCGTGTTATACTTGATTTGCAATTGTGTTTCTCTTAAAACGTAATCTCGATAACCAATTTCTAATTTCGACTCTTTGTTTTTATGAAATTCAAAGGCTTTTGCATTCTCCTTGTACTTCTCAAGCTCAGCGGTCAATTTATCATTCGCGGCCTTAACATCGCGATTGCCTTTTGAACTTTCTCAATTTCAATGCCACATTTATTGATTAATGTTTCAAATAAGGCACGTGTTTCCTCATCAGTCTCAGGATTTTGTGTCACACAGCCTCCACTAGGATCCACATCCTGGAGTTTTGAGTAAGTATTGCTACAACTCGGATTGTCCGGTATGTATCATAAGTAGGTGATGATGTCACGCAGATCTGTTCGTCATGAGTACACACATCAAATATGACATTGTTATAGCATGGATCAATGATTGGTACCTCGATACTACATTGGTGTCATAGACGGGAGGTGTATCGACTCGTGTCATACTTAGCTTCCTGAAGATTTGCCATGAAGATGCAATTTGCATTGATGTCCTCTAGGTCTTCCAAATCATCCATAATAGCAAAAAAGTCATTTTCCTCATCACTCAACCGCAACCCTGCTTCGACTTCGTGCTAACAAAGATAGCTTTCTGAAATACTAAACATTTTTATTTTTCGGGCTTAGTAGGACAATTCCTTGCCATGTGAACCCACTCCTTGACAGTTGTAACACATAACCCGACAATTACCCGATGCACATTTCCATAATTCCAACGACTTGGGTGCAAACATTCCCATTCGATTACCCACGCTCTATTCCCAACATTCTGCCTCATCGATTTCCAACATTCTTGTCGATTTCCAACATTCTGACCCAATGATTACCCGATAATGAACCACTGATTACACTATGTGAAATCCAGTTAGCATATCCTGTTGATTCCCAATAACTCCAACCATTTGTCCTTGATGACCCATATTCACACCGGTAGCAATTTGCCATTGCAGTGTTTGATGAAATCCTTTGGTTGTTTTTAGTTGGTATGGAATAGCGATCTCTGAATGCTTTAGTCAAAAAAGCAAATGCAGTTGACAAAGCTTGTTCTTGTTCAGTTTCAAGATTAGTGATTCCTTGTTTCTGGTATTGTGGATACTGTTGTTGTTGAATGACTTGTTGTTCTGGAGAGTAGAATTGTTGTTGAGGGATAATAGCTTGTGGTTGTGGAATGTATTGCTGCAAGTTGTTGTTAGTGGAAGATGATGAAGCTTGTTGTTTTGAGTTCACTGAAGTTGGAGTCTTTGTAATTAGTGCCAATGGATCATGATTCTTTGCCAATCTTTCTTTCCTGACTTCATTCACTTCAGTTTGGTTTTGTTTTAGAAAATCGTTGAGTTGATCAAAATTCACTTGATGTAAGTCTTTTGTTTGGTTGACAATAGTGACATATCGTCCCCATTCTTCTGGAAGATTGTTTAGGAATTTGATGTTACTCATGATAGTTCTGGGTGCCAACTTGTTTCTGATAAGCTCATTCATTAAAGTGCAAAACCTTCCATAGTAGGATTCAATGGATTCTCCTGGAGTAGATGTAAACTTCTCCCATGCAGTTAGCAGCTTGTTCTCCGTGTCTTGTTGACCAATTTCCATAACAAAGCCATCTAACACGTTCCCACATATCGAAAGCAGTTTCACAACTGTCTCTTTGTAGCAAAGACGTCTCTCGGTAAACCCAGTTGGACAATGTGTATTCCATGTCATCTGCTTCAACCTGTTTGTTATCCTCTTCCGTGTATTCTGATTCATTTTGAACACGAAAAGATGGTGGGACGGGAGGTATTGCATCAGGATTTCCAGGGTCTTGGACTGGTCGAGGCTTGAAGGGTCCATTCATAATGGATTGAATCATGAATTTTCCATTAGGTTTGGTCTTGATGTAGCGGAGCATACGACTTGTCAATTGAAGATATCCCCCTTTTTCTAGCATAGGAGGACGGTTTTCGGCACCGGCTGCATGAATGTCTTGTTGAGTAGCCATTGATGAAGGAATTTGATGATAAAGTTGATGTAGGATCGATTCAACGATAAAGGAGTTGTGTTTGATGAAGATTAAGCTCAGTTGTTGTTAAACTTAAAAACCTCAATAACTTCTATTCGGAGCATTTTTAGGAGTTGAAGGTTGACCTGAATGAATCAGCTTGCCAATCTCCTCGTTCTCACGGTCGTTTTGATGGGTAGAACTGAATTCTGGTTTCAAAAGTTATGGCCGTTTGAAGTTTTGCTCAAAATCTTACTCGTAAACCTGTTCTTAAGAGTAGGATTTAGTGCTTATGCGTAGACTTCCTTATGCGTAGGATTCCTTATGCGTAAACTCTATCTTACGCGTAACTTTTAGGCTTAAGCGTAAACTTAAATGCTTATCAGTAAGAAACCTTACGCGTAAGTGATAACTTAGGCGTAGAGTGTTACTCGTAAGCTTTTATGCTTATGCGTAAGTTTAGGTTTAAAACCAAAAATCCTTTACACTTATACCAGTGTGAAAGATATCCAATGTCGAAGTGTTCCACAAACTTATCCAACTGAGGGAAGCACTGAGTAAACTTTGTAGCACGAAGATTCTTCACCAAAAGCTTATGCGTAGGATTACACTTTCTTACGCGTAGACCCTTAAGCGTAGAAACTAGGGTTTTGACTTTTCTTACGCGTAGAAACTAGGGTTTTGACTTTCTGTACTTGATTTTCTTACGCGTAGGATGCTTAGATTTTTGCAAAAACACTACTTTTCTCCCAAAAACACGTTTTTAAGTGATTTCTTTTGCACAAACTTCTTCCAAAACACTTAATGATCAATACAAACTACAACTTTAAGCTTAAAAACTCGTAAAAATCAAAACTTTATGACACAAAGCTTGCGTTTTTATGAAAAAAAAACAAAACTTGGAGGAAAAGTTTCAACAAAAAACGAACATAAACACTCCTAAACCATTGTTAGGCGATTGATACCAATTGTAGTACCTTAAATATCTCAACCTTATCACGAATACCCACGTTACTACACAAGTAACCGTAACGTAAAACCACAAACACACATATGCGTAAGAAAGAAGAATAAAGATGGAAAGATGGTGACTTGAAGATATGATGCGTGTATGTAGAGAGAAAATAAGATGAAAGGAAACTTATTATACCATAAAGAAAACACACACAAAACACACTCAAGCACACCCCTCAAATGACCATTTGAGGGGTATATATACTACAAGACAAAACGCCCTAATGGGCTTGGCCATGGGCTTCGTGGATATGGGTTGGACATGGATTGGATTGCAAATGATAAAAGGATAGCTTAACTAAACGTCTAACCATTTAGATTAGCCCAATCCACGAGCCCGTTGACTATTCTAGTACGATATATAACACACGTTACAAAGTTCCTAAACCTGAATGACCATCATTTCTATTAATAACTATTAAGGCTAACAATCTCCCCCTAAAGGGTGGTCATTCAAATGGTGCTCCACTTGATTAGGTCTTTACTTTCCTTGAGCTTGAACTTTGTGTGTAGATATAGAATAGTCTTGATTTTAGTTCCTTCATGCTTTGT
>OU343217.1:45273998-45401031 GCA_910596185.1 Chrysanthemum makinoi | reverse complement strand
CCTCTCCTATCCAAATTCACCCTAGAAGGAAGCTTGTTCAACAACAACCTCCACAGACAAATGTTAACTTTAATGAGAATACTACCATTCCAACGAGTAGCGATGGGAGAAACCTCAAGATATTTTGACATGTATTTGAGTTACTCTATTATGGTTCTTATCTAAAAATTTACACCTATATCAAATAGTTCTAGCTTATGATTACTTAGAGAAACTTAAACATTTGGACTCCTAATTCTATACTTAAAGGAACTTAAACATTTGGACTCCTAATTCTAGACTTGTATAGGATGAAATCACTATGGTTACTATTTGGGTCAAGCTACACAATGTTCCTATTGTTGCTTTTTCTAAAATTGGTCTTAGTTTAATCACTACTCAAATTGGTCGTCCTATAATGCTTGATGCTTTTACGAGCACCATGTGGCTTAATCATTACAGGCGTATTTCGTACCAACAACCTTCTTTTACGTAAGAAAGTTGTTTATGCTTCTTTAATCTTTTATTAACTTTAAGAAAGTCGGTTATCCCAAATTTCTACAAATACACATATAGGTGAAACACACAAATAAACAAGTCCAACACATATAGTATGATCTTTGTTTAGTATGCGTTGATATATTATCAAGTAAAAAGCATACACATTACGCATACACATAAATGTTGAGATAAATATATTTTTAATCTACCCATAAAATGAAATATGAATTTGTAAATTTGATTTTTTTAGTGATTTATTTGTGTTATACTATTATATTAGATATATATTATTATATCATTGAAATCGGTTTGATTCGGCTATTATGGTTCGGGTGTTAGATAAAAACCAAATCAGGAAATTTTGGATTTTGGAAAAGTAAAACCCGAACCATCGTTTTTAGCTTCGATCGGTTATTGAGTTCCGTTTTTTTTGGTTTTTTCGATTTTCTTGCTCACCCCGAGCTATGGGTGTTCAAAAAATCCGAGAAACCGACGAACCGTCCATTTCCGTCAACCGTTAAAACTGATAACCGAAAAAACCGAAACCGAGAAAACTCGAAACCGGAAAAACCCGTTTATCACGGTTCGGTTTCGGTTTTTACTTTTAGTTATCCGCGGTTAACTGAACCGAACCGTGTATAATATACATGTAGTTTCAACAAACCATTTATAAAAATGTATAAGAATTAACTATATTTTTGCAATACTATTATCGTATAACGCGTTTTTACTTACCTAATTTAATAATTTATTAATGTCCATGGATTACATATGATTAAAGTGATTGTAACATATAAACGACAAATAAATAGTATTACTTATTTTGTTACATATGATAATTTGAATGTTTTTATTGCGACGGAACAACTTTACAATGACTCTAATCTCTTCAACGCTATTTAATTTTACTACAATGACATATTACGTTCTAATTTTGGTTAGTGTTCATTCTATTTGATTCGATTAAGTTTTTAAGATGGTTAACCGTGACCCGAACCGCGTCTAACCTCCCATTTCGGGTACCCGCATGTCCAGTTACCCGTCTAATATGGTTCAATTTCGGATAGTAAAATGAACCACCCACCCTACGATGAATAGTTAAAATCTTTAACCAAATTGAGCCGAACCGTCCCACAAACACCCCTACCCCGAGCCAATGTACAAGAACGTCACCAAAAACCATCAAATTTTATTGCTCAAAAAGAGTCGAGTCAAACTAAAACACCTTTCACTAAAAATCTTTAAAGGATGACATCCACACGACATCCATTTCTCCAAAAATGAATTAATCATACGTCAAAAGATGTGTTTATCGTATTAGGATCTACTTAAGTGACCCACCAACGATTTTGTTTCCTGTTTTTCTCGTGACATGTCATTAAAATAATCTTTTAGTTCTGATATCATTCGATTAAAGTAAACATCATAAGGCAAACTAACTTATAACAGGAGTTATCTTTCATTGTCAATTTGTCATCATAAATATTATTACATTAACCATGTTAATTACTTCAATCAATCATATGAATATATTATTTCAAATATCTAACTATGACTTACATATTTTAAAACCTTGATAGATAATTATAGTAGTATTTTTCTATCAACATGTAAAATATATAAAAGAACAATTTGCCATTAAGTATTGACTTGTACGTCAACACCGAAAAACCCAACAAATTAACTTCAAACTTACGTATTGACATGACAATAATTTCATTAATTTGTTGATCATATGACCACTAGTGCATATAATTTACTTCACTAAAATCAATCAACTTCTCACCAACAAATCAGGTAAAGGGACGTACTATTAATACCACCAGTAGATTAGCATCCGGGAAATATTCTTTTGTCATTCACTTTTCGGTCACAACTTGATTTTTTGTGAGTTTACGTTAGTATTTCGAAGCGGTTTTAAATGTTTGAAACATTAAACTTTATATTTCTTTGTTCAATTTTGGGTTTTATAGCTTTTATATAAACAAAATTATAAAAATAAAAAAATAAATAAAAAATAAATAAAAATAAAAATAAAAAAAATATGAAGGGTACATCTAAAATTATAGCCGCCGTATGAATAACCCGACTCTAATACTTTACATCAATCTCCTTCATAAAGCAGCACATGCTTTTTTTAGAAGCAACATCGTTCATTAAAAATTTAAAATGTACACTAAAAATAATTGTCCTTTAATTTAGTGACAAAAAAAAAAAGTGTCATTAAAAAAATATCACAAATAAGTATATAAATGTCACCAAAAAGATGCCACTAGATTTTTTTTTGGATGTTTTTCTTAGAGCACAAGGTATGCAAGGACCCAATAACACGTTATTAGCATGTCACATCAGCACCACATCATACATCTTTCAATAACACACCAATAACTCAAACAACCCTCCTTCATAACACACCACTAACAACACCTGTAGGTCCCGCAAAATACCCCATCACACAAAATACCACTCACTCACAATAAAAAGACACACACACAAAAGATGCATTTGGCTTGAGCTAGTGGAGTGGCTCAAAACACAAAAGAGTTCATTTGACACAAGTTTGGCATGTTGGCCGGTAAGGTTGTAGCCAATGACACACAAATACGTTGTTACAACCACATTTGAAAAATGTATGTAAAAGTCTAATTATAATGACACAAAATGCTTAAGGATAAATTTTTTACCATTTATAACACATATTTTTTACAAAAAGTGTCATTAAAATTTTGACTATCAGTATTTTGTGTCATTAGAACTACAATCAAAACCATTATAAGTATATATTAAATCACAAAAAAAACGGCGCCGTTTTTGCCTATTTCTTCTGATACAATTTCAGGTCATTTTGGGTTTTGGTAGGGCATACGATTACATTAAGATTACATTTCTGATCTTGCGTGCTAAAATCGCAAAAAAAGGTTTATAAAAATCTTTATAAAAATTTATAAAAAGGTTTATAAAAATTTATAAAATCTTTATAAAAAATTTATAAAAAAGGTTTATAAAAAATTTATAAAAAAAGTTTATACAAAATTTATAAAAATTTATAACAAATTTATATAAAAAAAGCATAATTTTTTTAAATCGGAAAAACGGTTTTTTAAAAAAAAAACAATATATATTTTAAGTAGATTTTAAGAAAAAAAATAACACCAAAATATTACAAATACAAAAATCTAGGCTAAAAATTAAGCCGCCCATGGCCCAGCGGCAGGACCGATCTCATTGACACAAAGTTTCATTTGACGCGTTTTCAGTTATAGCTACAACTAATTTAGGTCGCCAACTTATGTTTATGTCAAACATTTGAGTGTGATGATTAAAGAAGTTAGTTCAATATCAACAAATAGTAATTAAGATGGTGACACCAAAGAAACATATCATGAAGTTAGAAAATTGTCATGAAGCCACATTGCATGTTTTGTAATATTTAAAACGTAGAAGCATTACCAATACCAATTTTAGAATTTGTATACAACAAAACAATCATCAATCATTTCAAATTCTTACAATTTTATTGAATAAAATTATCAAAAGGGGCCAAAAATCAAACGTTGATCAATTATCTAGTCATTTTTAATATTTTTTTGCCTATTTTGGTATGTTATTTCTTCCATTTCTTCCCTGCTAACCATGCTCGACTTCATTATTTTTATGACATGTGTCTTTACAAGTATAAATGTTAGGTGAAGATATTTTTATGCTTTTAACTTAAATAACAAATTTACCCTTATTATCTTTTTTTATTAATCTCACCACCTCTCTCCTTTCACTTCCACCTACCTCACCACCTTCGGTCCATAACCACCACCACATTTGCTCCATCTGCTCGACCACCTTTGCTCAAGCTGCTTCACCACCCTGCACCTCCACAAAGATTATATATACCGATCAAACCGACACACAAAATTATTTATTTCATCCTTTCGATCCACATTTCAATAAATCTCCAACATAACTTTATTTCATCACTCAAAAAACAAACACCCATATTATATACATAATAAACCAGTAACCAAACCCTTAATTAACAAATCCGGTACGTGAAATGTTGACTAGTCTTAATTAACCACAATTTAAAAAATAAAAAAAAATAAAAAATAAATAAAAAAATAAATAAAATCAAGCATCACATATCTAAAAAAAGATGTTGTATTTTGCTTTTTCACATATCTACTCTCCCACCTAAAATATTACGCTAAGTCTTTATGAAAAAACAAAATCTATCCTTCTGTCTCTCTCGATCTGCAGCTGAAACCCATCAAAAAGAGCACCAAATCCATCACCATGTTGCTAATTAGCTTGCTTTTCGCTCAGAATTCCGAAGGCCGGATCTGTAGATCTCGACACCGCCGTCGCCGGATCTGGATGGATCTTTGACGAAAGGTGTTGGACGGAACTAGCTGGATCTTTGACGATGGGTGTTGATTGTCTTAGCCGGATCTTGTGTTGTCTTTTATGATGATAGTGGCAGGAAGTTAGGTAGAAGAGAGAGTGAGAAAAAAATTAGAAAAAATGAAATATGTGGTGTGTTTTATATATGTGTTTGAGGGTAAACTTGTCATTTAAGTTAAAAACAAAAAAAAAATCTTCACCTAACACTTGCTTTGTAAGGACACATGTCATAAAAATAATGGAGTCGAGCAGTTGAGCATGGCTAAAATGGGAAAAAGGTGTTAAAATTGAGTAGATAATGGATCAAGGTTTGATTTTTGGCCTCTTTTAGTAATTTTCTCATAACATTAATTACATCTTTCTTGTTTGAAATTTCATCCTCCAGTTTTGCAGTGTGAATTATCAGACATGGTATTAGATTACCAATTTATGACTAATGTTTCATTCATCTTGGACTAAACGCACCATGTAGTTAGTAGTTTAACGGCATTATGTGATATGATATGTGATGGTGTACCCCAGCTACGGCGGGAGCTGGTTTTCGAACGGTATACATGTAATAATCAAAATGATCATTGGCGTAAAGCCTAATAGGTTACCGCAAGAGAATCCACCAATAAACAAAGAGCCTATCTCATGGAGCCTTACCTTCCGAGGAGCTTTAAACTCCGAGAAGATCTAGGCTCCAAACTAAAAGACAAACAGAGAATTTTGCTTGGACCCTACCACAAGTGACATGTTTCCTATTGTTAAAACTATAGATCTAATCCAAAATCACAACCACAACACAACAAAATCAATATTATTATTCAAGTCCAGGTCTCAAATACATGTCATCGCCTGATCCTAGGCACTACATACCCTTATGATCAAGATGATCCAATAAGAGGAGAGGAGAGAGGGAGGGAGGGAGAGGGAGGGAGAGAGAGAGAGATAGAGAGAGAGAGAGAGAGAGAGAACAGATGACTTAATGAGCCAGGGATTGGAGATAAAAAGCTTATATAAGCCATATTTACGCTTTAGCCCTTGAAGATATAGAAACCTGACAAACATAGCTAAACATAAAAACTATAAAGAATAAAGTCATTATTAGCCCATCAACATATATCAAAGACATAAGCTTGAATAAAGCATATATTTTCAACACCCCCTCTCAAGCTTATGGCTTCAACATATCAACCAACCCAAACTTATCACAAAATAACTTATGTTGTGAAATACTTAACCCCTTAGTAAATAAACCTGCCACATTGTTACCAAATGCAACTTTCAAGGTTTTTATAACTCCAGAAGTAACTTTTTCTCATACAGAGTGCAAATCAATTTCAAAATGTTTGGTTTTCTCATGAAACACTAGATTAACAGCAATTTGAATAGCATAACTGCTATCACAAAACAGATTTACAGGCAACGGACTATCTATTCCAAGGTCTTTATATTCAAACAAGCTCACAACTAGTAGATGCTAAGAACCTATAATCAACTTCAGCTGAAGACCTAGAAATAGTAGCATGTTTCTTGCTTTTCCAAGAAATCAAGTTATTGCAGAAATAAACACAAAACCCAAAAACAGATTTCCTAGTAGCAGGACACTTAGCCCAATATGCATCTGAGAAATCATACAAATTAAGCTTACTACCATACTCAAATTGAATACTTGTACCAGGATCCTGCTTCAAATACCTCAAAACTCTAAGAGCAACAGTAAAGTGAGAGTAAAATGGAGCATGCATACGCTGACTTAGGCAATGAATTGCATAAGAGATATCTGGCCTAGTAACAGACAAATAGATAAGCTTGCCCACCAGTTTTTGATACTCAGTCATATTAGCAAGATACTTATCATTTTCAGTTTCAGTATGACTAAACAACACATTCTGCTACAAAGGAGCTGCAGTAGGCTTACAAGCCAGCAAACCATACTGATTTAACAATTCTAAACAATACTTCCTTTGTGAAAGACAAAGACCAATTTTATTTTCTAAAACTTCAATTCCTAAAAAATATTTGAGATGACCAAGATCTTTGACCACAAACTTTGAACTTAGAAATTGTTTAAACTTTTCAATTTCATCAACCTTATTATCAGTGATCACAATGTCATCAACATATACCAACAAAGCCAAAAACAACCCGTTTTGACTCTTAGTGTACAAAGAGTAGCCATTTTTTTTTGATAAAAGGGTTACCCCTGGTAAAATATTATTACTCCAAAAAAACAATTACAGAACAACGGGTGTAGGTGAATCCCACACCTCAGCCCAAAAAAAGGCAAACCAAACACACCTATAGTGCATAATACCTAAACTAGCATAAGAAAGACAAACCAATCTTATGATCAAATACTATAAAGACATAAGAATAAAACTAAATTTACTCTGACCATGAAGATTTATATCCATTGAGTCGCAAAACGCGAGCTGTTCCGGATTTAAACCTTGAAGGTCATAAGTGTCATATAGATCAAAATCTTCATCCTCATGTAAACTAGCATTATACGAACCTCCACTCAACATAAATGAGAAGTCTCATCATAAGCATCTTCAACTTCATCATCACTATCCGAAAGAACCACATTCCGGATATAAACCTCGAAGGTCATAAGTATCATATAGATCAAAATCTTCATCCTCATGTAAATTAACATTATACGAACCTCCACTCGACATAAAAGAGTAGTCATTTATACTTTGTGTAAAACCATTTTCAACCAAAGAAGTGGTAATTTTCTCATTCCACTGCCTTGGTGCCTGTTTTAAACCATAAAGAGACTTATTCAATTTGCAGACCCTGATTTCACTCTTATCATAATAGCCTGGAGGCAATTCCATGTACACATCTTCCTAAATATCATCATACAAAAAAGCATTATTCACATCCAATTGATATAAAGGCTAATTGTTATAAATAGATAAAGCAATTAAGCATCTAATAGTGACCATTTTAACTACAAGACTAAATGTTTCTTCATAATCAACACCTTCTCTTCGATTATACCATTTTGCTACAAGTCTAGCTTTATATCTATCAACCTTACCAGATGACTTGTATTTAATTTTCCAAATCCATTAACTTCCTATGGCTTTCCTACCCTCAGGCTGATCACACGGCTTATAAGTATTGTTCCTATGCAGGGCTTCCATTTCTAAATTCATAGCCTCAGTCCATTAAGGATCTTTAGAAGCCTTAGCATAATTCTTAGCCTCATATGACTTATTCAATGTAGTGGAAAAGCACATATTGACACCAAAAAACTTAGAATAACACGCATACTTTTCAAGACCATACTTCACATTGCTACCAATAACATAATCATTAAATCTAACAGGTCTACTTCTATGTCTACCAAACCTCCTCAAATCAGCAATTCAATCATAGGGCTAAATTGTGCTTGATTAGTACCGGCTTTCGTTGAACTGAACAAGCGAAATGAGAATGTCAGTCTAGTGCTAAAAAGGTAGCACTTCCATTTGAACAACATGATCCTTATCATTAAAAACATTTTGATTTGTGCCCTCAGAGGTGATAGTATCTCCTATCTGGGTTGTTGTGGTTGCATCTCCATCATCAGTTGTGTTTAAACAGCCATATGAAGTTTCCATACCACTACCTTCCACATTATAAGGGCCCCCTCTTCATCATTGGGACTTTGAGACCCATGGGTGTCAAAAAAGTTTAAATCATTTACTCCATATTCATCAAAGCTTAGTTCATGTTTATTCAAAACATTTATAGACTTTTTAAAAACATTTTCAAACTTAATTTTGAAAGGAAATATTGTTCCATAAAATCTAACATCCCTTGAATAAAAGACAATTTTACTTTCCAAACCATACAATTTATAAGCCTTTTTACACTAGAAAAATCAATTAACACGCACTTTTCAGATTTTGAACTAAACTTGTCATTTGAATTTAAAACAGTAGTGTAACACAAACACCTAAAAGATCTGATATGAGATAGACTTGGATCCTTACCATACACTAAAAAATAAGGGGAAGCACCAGACAAGACATGGGAGGGAAGCCTGTTAATCAAATACATAGCAGTTAACACATAATCAAGCCACATATTCAGAGAAATCCCCCCTTAAAACATAAGACTCCTAGAAACATTAAAAAGGTGTCTATGTTTCCTTTCAGCAATCCCATTTTGCTGAGGAGTATAGGCACAAGACCCAAATCATTAAACAATTTTGACAAATGGTTATAACAAGTTACGTCCCATTATCAGACCTAATGAATTTAACCTTTTTATCAAACTGTGTGAAAATTAGTTTTATAAAGTTTTCAATATAACAGCCAACTTCAGCCTTTGACTTTAGCAGATAAACTCATACAACCCTACTGAAGTCATCAACTAAAGGTAAAAAATATTTAAAACCTTCTTTGTTTGTGACCCTATAAGGACCTCAAACATCACAGTGAATTAATTCACCAATAGATTTAGACTTATGATCACTTAAGGGAAATAGCTCCCTTTTTTGTTTAGCCTTATGACAGATGTCACAAGGAGACACATGATCAACCCTTTTAAAACCAATTTCCCCCCCAAAACAAGCAGGACTTGGTCAGTAGGATGACCAAGCCTGTGGTGCCATAACTCACTGGAAACATGACAAACAAACACAGAGTTACTAATACGAATATTAGACTTACCAGAGTTATCAACATAACACATATAGACCACCAGTTTCACTACCAGTCCCCTCTAGCTTGCCCAGTTTTAAATCCTGAATGTAACACTTGTGTTCATCAAAACCAACAAAAAATTTACGATCCTTAATCATTTTATTAACAGATAACAAACTCACATTATATTCAGGCACAACAAGAACATCAAGCAAGAAATGTAGGATCGTTATTTTTATTGTGTTGATGATTCGGGTGGTCTTGGATGATCAAAATACATGTTTGCCATAGTTAGAGAGTTAGTAGAGAGAGAGGGTGTTCTTGCTAGAGGTTTACACAAAGTATGGAATATTAGATTGAATGAGAAGCACCACCCCTTCCATGGATGGAAGGGGTATTTATAGTTACATGAAATACGACCTCCTATCGGCCTGTGGATCAGGCATACAGTGGGTAAAGACCCGTCCTTCCTCCACGGTGTTACACTACGCTAAACTAAACTAAAAACTAACTAATAAACTGATAAATAACGTAAACAACGACAAATCTACGAGCTAACATATGCTAGACCATTATTGGGGTGACCGACTCTTTAACATGGAATTTTCTAATTCCTAACAATCTCCCCCTAAGGGAGGTCACCCCATGAAATACATTTTGCATCCTAGCATTCTATCTTTGTCTTCGTTCTGGAGCTCGTAGACTTGAATTCTTCAATTTCTGCAATCTTTGTGCTTTTGTAGCGATTCTTCAAAGTCCGCATTGATTTGTACTTTCGTGGAGGCCTTTAAAGATCCACATCTTTGATGATCTTGAGCTTTCTTAGAGATCATCAGCCACGAAATCTCTCGGATCATCCATAGTTGTAGTGTTTCCTTCATGTGATGTTGTGACTTTTGGACCGACATGCTCACACTTTTGAATCATGACATCTTTCCATCATAGTAGCGGAAGCTTTACTGGTTCATGATATTTGCAGGCGTAGCGAAGCATAGTATAAAAATATCGAACCAGTGTTATGTAGATATGCTCCAGTCATGATTTCTTCAAATTAAGTGTGGATGCTGTGAGCATGCGGCTTTGGATTGACTCCTCAATTACGACCGTACTGCAATCGTCGGGGTGTACTGATCTGACGTTAGCAATAAAAGCGCACAAAATTGTCTTTGATCACTTTCGTTGAATTGAGGTACACGGCCCACGGTTCCCGTTGATCGGTACAAGTATCTTGCTGTGATCGAGGTAGGATTCCTAAGAATCTCCTTGAGGTTTCGCATTTGTTCTAGCTGTTCTCAAACCGGAACGTCTCAAAGAAGACAACACGGAGTGAGTGAACCCGAATTGAGATTCACAGATTGATGAAAAATTGATTTGAAAACAATCGCGTATTGCTTGAAGAAAGAGTTTTGCAATACGACGAAGGTTTTATGAGAAAGATCAATTTTCAAACAAAATACTTTTTGTATTAGAGAATGAGTACACATTCGACGTGCTAGCGAAAAGAAGAGATTCGCACATCAAACGGTTTTTCTAAAAGTATTTTTCAATCAGAGATACTTTTTTTGTTTGAAAACATAAATACACATTCGATATGCTAGAGAAAAGAAGATTTGCACATCGAACGGTTTTTCCAAAAGTATTCGTCAATTCCAATCCTGGACCAAGGATGATTCAAGATTGAATCGCCCCATCGTTTCTATCCAGTTGTCACAAGCTTGATCTTACGAGAAGATCTCACATGTCACCCACCAAGAGCTTGTTTGATGTTGGCTCTAGAAGGATTTCCATCTTCATTGTGAATATTTTTACATATCACTCGGATGTTCTGGCAATACCACAAGGATAATGCGTAGGACTCTTAATATATACTTACTTTCCGCATTGTGTGAAAAAGCAAGTCTTCAAGAATTTAATGTCCTAACGAGATATTGTGGATGATCTATTGGCTCTAGACTCAATAGTGCACATTTGGTTCCTGTGTCGGAGACTAGGGAGAGGGTCTCCTTCTTCAATATCAACAATCTCTAAGAGAAAGTCGATAGATAATGTCGGTTCCCCGTGAGAATGAAACAAGCCCTTTTAAGAGGAACTTGAGTGGCTTGGGAAGTTTAGTGCAGTGCGTCACTGGGTCCATGACGTCTTGTCTTCAATACTAGTGTTACCTTAGTAACAACCAGTAGCATATGTATTGAACCCGGTTTCTGCCCTAAGGTTGAATTATTGGAGGGCTATTTCTTTTCACCCTTTTTATATTCATTTATTTTTCATTCTTCAACCCCTTCAGTGCTTACCGAGACTTCATAACTAGAACTTTGTTGGGTTTATTCTAGTACTAGCTCTGTCTCAGTCTGCACTCTTCCCATTTCTCATTTTTCTCCTTTTTTCAATATTCCTAAGGACTCTACACTATCTAGTGGATTGTCCCTGGGAAGATCCCTCCGGTTCTGGCGGATCGTGGGAACAAAAACCTAACCTAACCATCCTTATAACTCCATGCATAAAATAAATTGGTCGGTCTTTTGGTATTGTTCTTTCCTTCATGAAACCAATCGAAAAATCATTTGGAAAAACAATCAAGGTACTTGTGATATGAGATCAAAGCATTTTGTACCTTAATAGTTTTGATCATTTTAGAAATGCTCCCCCTCAACATGTGCATATCATATTGAAATTGTTTGGCACATGGAGGCAAGAGTTCTTTGAAATAATTTCTTGATCACATTTTCCTTAGAAAAAGCCATTTGAATTTCTTTGGTAAATTCTCCCCCTCAATATGTGCATAGGATAAGAGAAATCATTTTAACACATAGAGGCAAGAGTTCTTTTGAAGCACATCCACGAATCACAAAAGCCATTAAGAAAACCATTTGAAAACTCAATCAAGGTACTTTATAAGCCTCTTTAAAAAAAACTTTCGTACCTCGATAGTTTGTTTGCTCCCCCTCAATATGTGCTTCGAGATTCGAAAGTGTTAAGCACATATGAGAGAGCAGCCTGCACAATTAAATCAAAACGATCACCTTTTATCAAATTTCATTATTAAATCACAAATTCTCCCCGATCAAAAATATCAAACCCTTTGAGATTTTGGATCCCAAGTGATTTAATACGGTTTAGAAAACATGGAAGAATATGTGGCCTGGTTTAAATACTCATCATGTTTTTGGATAAATCCTCCTCCTCAACATGTGCATTGTGTATGAAATCGTTTGGCACATGGAGGCAGGAGTGCCTTTAAAGGACTAAAACCAATTCCATTTAAACAGATAAGAGATTTAACTCACGATCTCTACCCCGATCAAAATTTCAAACCTTTTGAGATTTGTGATCCCAATTGATTTAAATCATTTAAAAGATTTTGGGGAAAGACGTGGCAAGATTCAATTTTGAAAGATGACAGAAAAGGACCATTTTAAGACACTAAAGATTGTTAGTGTCAGGTATGATAGTTTTTAAGAGATTTTTAAGTAAAATAAAACAATTTCACAATCAAACAAGAACATAAAAAAATTTCATTTTGAAAGACCTTGATTCAAAAGAAAAATCATACCATGACATAACATTAAATCTTTAGATCACCACATTTTACCGTACAAACCGGAACTTTTATGAAGAACTATTGTTTGAAAATATTATATTTTAAATCACTCTCCCCCTCAATCGATGACAGAAGTCAATAATTGAGTGACTTAGGTTTTGATAAAAAGAAGTCTGATGATTTTCAAAAATTAGTCCAATATATTTTCAAAACAATATTTTCCATTTTCTAAACAATTTAATCAAATTATTCAAAATTGTTTAAAAATGGTATCCTGCACAAAGATACGTTAGTGGTTGAGAAGCTTCCGTTGTTGTTGCTGTAGGGTTTGGAAGAAAAACCATATGCTGATGCAGTGAGACTTCTTCTTACGTTGCATTTTGAATGCCAACTGAGGTCAAATTAAGCTCCGTTTCTTCAATCACTTAGAAGAAAACCATCTGCTGATGCAGTGAGACCTCTTACGTTGCATTTATGCCAACTCTCCATTGAAGTCCAATTAAGCTCCGTTTCTTCATTTGTCAACCCAAGAAATAGTTACCCTTTCCTTTCGGCATCCAATCATCATATTATGTGGGATCCGGATCGGGAACATTCTTATACCAAAATACTGCATCGTTAGTGAACACAAAAAGATATATGGTGGTCGACATCACCCAAACAACAATCGACTAATAAAAGTCAATGCAACATATCAATCAGATCATATAAATGTATGGGAATAATGTGTACATCAAACTCTAATCATCTAATCCTAGCAATCATATCCTAGGCACCTAGTCCTTCAACATAGGTTAACATCATTTTTAATTAAGCATATTAGGATAATTAAGAAAGCCCGTTAGACGATGTAGATTTGAAAAACATTATCCCCCTCAATCCATGACTCATTTTATGAAAAGTTTAAAAGTGTTGAAGTCATTGATTGAGTTTTCAATTTATTTCGAAAACTCTGAATAAGATTGATTTTTAAGCAACTCATTTACCACCATTTTTGAAAACAACAAATATTTTTCTGAAGAATTTTAGACGGAAAAACATTTGTGTAGGAACAGATCCTTCGACATACTTTCCTCAAATAGTTTTAGGATAAGTGCACGAAATATTTGAAAAATTGTTTAGCGCAAAACTTTCCTTCCTTTAAAGAGCGGGTTGCTATCTGAAATAATAGCAAGCCATGGTTTAAGCACGGGTTACAGTCTGAAATAACTGTAAGCCATTATTTGAAGTGCGGGTTACAGTCTGAAGTAACTGTAAGCCATCATATGAAGCTCGGGTTACAGTCTGAAATAACTGTAAGCCATTTGAATTTCGAGACATGTTTAGAAAGAAATATTTACACCTCCTGCTCGAACTTCATCTAAAGTCCCGTGCCATTATTGAATGACATTTCTAAGACCGTAGATGTTATCGATACCAGAAGACATGTCTTTAGAAAACATATTTTTGGTATTTTTTTGAAATTTTCTGATTTTTATGGATTTTTGAAGGTTTTATATTTTTCTATTTTCTTTGTTGGTTTTATATTTTTGTATTTGGTTTTTAATAAATATATACAAGGATAGAGTAGATGATATAGTAAAAGAAGATGATGATACGAGTACCGAGATAAGGATATCGAACAGTCCCGTTGTAGAAGATAGAAGTCATCATCTCTTAAACATTCACCACCAAAGCTTCCAAGACTCTTGAATCGAAGAGAGAAATTGAGCCACTTGAAAGTGAGACTTTGGCAGCTTCCCCCCAAACCAAAAATCCATTAGATGAGCAGATTCAAAGCTCTATTTCAAGCTTGCCTTAGCCGGTGCCAGAAAAAGCACACCATTATCATAAATCCCACTGCTCCTTTTAAGACCGATAATCGAGATTCTCCGTTCGAGGTTATATCATCCAGTTGAAGAACAACAACGTATCATCCCACACATAAAATAATCTTCTCAAATTTCACAACCACTGAAGTCTGAAGCAATCCATTCCAAAAAGGTGTCAAGAGAACAATTCCCCCAAGTAGTTGAATTGATGCAGTCAGTTTCTTTGTATAATGCTCAAGAACTCTCCCAAACACACATCATGAGGGGAATGAAAACACCTTCCCATGTTCACATTTTTTTTCCCGGATGATCGTGTATGAAGCTCAAGAACCCGAAGTATACCAATACCCAAGAGCTCTCCCGAATACACATCATGAGGGGAATGAAAACACCTCCCCATGTTCACATTTTTCTTCCCTGATGATCGTGTATGAAGCTCAAGTATCCGAAGTATACCAATACCCAAGGAAGGAATAACTGATAACATTGAAGAAGCAGGCCAAGTCACTGATTATCTCTGCGGATGACAATCTCTGCGGATGTCAACTCCGGAATAAGTGATTATATCTCTGAATCACTGATTAAGCCCTCAAGTGAAATAGCTGAGCGCCCCCAATGTACACACTCTCTCTCCCCTGATCATTGCGATACCATCGAAATCACCACACACTAGTGTACCTCTTTTATCTTCGGAAACTTTCTCTAACATCACTTCCCCCACGTAGTTGAAATACTAACACTAAACGCCTTGATGAGTAAAACCTTGAGTTTCTCTGCGGTCATGACATTTGTTTTCCGGGATATCTTCAATCACTTAGAAGAATTAAGTTCATCAAGTTTACTCGCCATGAGTCAAACCTTGAGTTTCTCTGCGGTAATAACATTTGTCTTCCGGGATATCTTCAATTACTTAGAAGTATTAAGTACATCAAGTTTACTCGCGTTTAGATGCTTGACTCCTTCCCCCTTTCTGGTTTTGATACTTCAGAATCAGCAACTCTTTGAATGCCCAAATACTTGAAATTTTTTAGAAGATCGCTTGAAGTCTTTGTGAGAATCAACATGCTGAATAATGTGAGCAAGTCTAATTGGGGATTAAATTTGACATATCACATTCCCCCAATTAGTGCTCTCCCCTAGACCGACAATCTTTTTGATAAATGCCCAGATTAAGAAGAAGTCTTTAGATCATTAAATGCAACTCGTCTTTGGTCTTCTAACATATAGCAAGAAATGTAGAACAGACTGTAGACTCGACCTTCTTCAAGATTGTCCAGTTGGGGAATAGAGTGTTAACATCTTCAACTCACACCAAAAAGCATCCCAATTAACTTACATCTTGCAAATCCCCTTAACTAAAATCCCTCCCAATCAAACAAGAACAGAAAGATGTTCATCAAGGAAATCAGCAATAAGGCTGCAACGAACACACAAGATGGTAACGCCAAACTACCAATCACATCAAACAAGAACAGAGAGATTATTCGGAATCATCATGTTGATGTATACGTGAAGCATTAACCGGAAGCACTTTGTAGATAAACTCATCAATCCGAGTGAAGATGTCAACCAACGGCTCTTAGAAGAGAGAAAAACTCCATGTAAAGATGACCCGATACGATAAGAAGAGGCTCAGTTCTTACATGAGTTTAGAGCCGTATGACCATTAATTCTCAAATATCAATCAACAATGCAAAAAATTCACACTTCTTCTCCCCCTCAAGAATTGCATATGGAGTTGTCATTCTTGATTAAATAAGTGAAAATCATCTGAATGTTCTATTCACACTTCTCTCCCGCAAAATCAGTACATGATGTCGCCATCTTCATTATAATCGAGCAAGTGGAATGAGAAAACAATCAGTGGTAGCCCGGTTCACTTGATGACTGAAGCGCATGGAAAAAGCATGAAGCATGTTGATGAGAATGGTCATTAATTAGAAGATTTCTCTTCTTCAGAAGATAAAGCGCACTGAAACGTACACCTTTCTTTTCTTTAAAGTACGAGGCATGAACTGTTGTGTTCATACGTCATAAGAAGATTTCTCTTCTTTGGAAGATAAAGCGCACTAAAACGTACACTTTTCTTTTCTTTAGAGTACGAGGCATGAACTGTTGTGTTCATACGTCATAAGAAGATTTCTCTTCTTCAGAAGATAATGCGCACTGAAGCGTACACACTTCTTTTCTTTGGAGTACGAGGTCTGAACTGAAGTGTTCATACGTCATAATCTCTCTCTTTTCAGCTCTCTTAGCAAAACATGTAATCAACCCCATTATCATTCAGTAGGCTCTTTGTCGTGGTGCAGCATGGAGAAAACCCAATATGATGAATTTGACCTGAAGTAAACTAACCCGAACTCGTGACTTATACTTGCACATATGTAACAAAGAGCGGTGTCGATTTCCATTAGCATCTCTAAGTACTCTCTAAGTACTCTATACTCTTCATCCAACCAACCATCAAGTAATAGACGTACATTACCTCTTGAAAATCCACAATTGAATGTGACACTGAGCACTACAACGTAACTCCTTTAAGTGATAGTTATTTTGAGGTGATAAGAGCCCAATTCCCCCAAGTGGTAAAAGAAGAGGTAAAAGTCACCCAACAATAACTAGATTTCCAAGTCTTCGCTTTTGATAATAAGCTCGAACAAGGATCATGAAGAATCTTCATCCAACCATCCCCGATACCTTCAGATACTAAGTACACTCGCCCGTGATAATTCACTTCAACCTCAAATAAATAATACTTAATTAACGCCTTTGTCACATCATCTTGTTAACTGCTCAAATCTAGCCTCATTTGACATTTAAACGAACTTTGATAATGGTTTCATCCCGACCATGGTTAAAAGCACATAACCCCGTAAAACCATGTAATAACCAAACTGCCATGACGACAATCCAAACACACATCCAATATATGAAGTACACCCTTTTATCCCTTCTTCGAAACAGAACCCGTAACACCAGCATCAGAAGACTCTGAATTACATTTTCTCTTCTCCAAGATGGTTTCATCATTACGGGATTTTACAACTCTATGGTTTAAACCGAGAAATAGTTTCTTTCACGGGATTTTACAAAACCAAGAATAAACCGTAAGATAGATCCGGAAATGCACTTTACAATTACCAGAATATTTCCATTGTCACGGGATTTTACAAGTCTATGATTTAAACCGAGAAATAGGTTCTTTCGCGGGATTTTACAAAATCAAGACAAAACCGTAAACAATGTCAGCTTGAAGGTGTTATAACAAATTTGGTTTCGGTGAATATCCGTTTTAGGGGAACATGCAGCGGGTCATCAACGGTTCAATATCCAACATCATCAACATCATCAACCATCCAATAAACACTCTGGTAAACACATCATTTACACATTCTGTCGGCTATTGTTGTGACCACTTGGTGAAGTAAACCCGATATTACAAACTTGATCATGAAGTGAACTTCCCCAGATTTGTTACTTAATCTTGTACTAATCTTTGTGAAGAAGAAACGGTGTACCCAATGTACAAAACCTCTTGATATTCTCAACTGAGTGAGACACCGAAGTGATAGTTACGTTGTGAGTTAAATGAGAAAGAATCACAACCGTAGTTAAATAGCCAAGTCTTTATCACCCTCTATAAACGCCCAAACAAGTCATCTTCGCGGAAAGGTATAAAGAAAGAAGACGAAATAAGTAAACGCGTCTGTAAAACTTCACTCCACAGTCAAATAAGAAATACCGTACAAACAACCCCGTAGTCAACGTTGTATAATCATCAATTCAAGCCATGGCACAATATACTAAGTGAGAATGTGTAGCCCAAAGAATCAAACCTCATAACCCATCGAATCTCATCATCCAATCTCATATCATCAAATCATAACTCGGAGGACACAAATCTTATCATTACAATGTATATCAAAAATCTCATATTGTCCAAATCACTTAACAATCTAATTCATGAGACGCCCATCAGTCCATAATTATCGTTGGCCCAATTGATTAGCACACTCCAATGGCTTTGAAAGAGCACGGTTGTACCACACAAGATTTAAAATACCAAGTCGTGATTGCGAATACATCGTGACAATTTAATCCGACCACCAAAGACCTTCATGTAGAGGTTGTATTCTGGGATTGTTTCATATCCTTTTCAAGGATTGTCATATGTTAGTCTCTAAAATGACTCAATGCTCAAACACGAGTAGCGCATATTGTTTGAAAGCCCACGAGGGTAAAATCCGATCCATTTTATCATCCCACTCAAACCATCCAATGCAAATTTAGTGGACAAATGTGTAGGCCCACGAAAATAACAACTTGGTCGGCCCATTGTAGAGATATTAGTTCTAGGATTAATTCAACCCTAATTTATGGGTGAATATAAAACTCACACTACAAACACTTTGCCCTAATATTTCTCATCAAAACAAACGCCTCTCCCCTAAACTTTCTCAAACCATCCGCCCCCTTATCAGTTCATATTACATCTCAAACCCTAATCATACTCCTCTAACAATCCTCCAGCCACAATAATTATCTAACAAGAACTGAGGAATAACATACGAATCTTATTAATCCAAATCAGCCAACAAACACATCTCAAACATTATATCACATAGCCATCTTCCTCAAGCATTAAATCATAAGGTCTCATGTGCAACACTAACTCTGATCAAGGACCTAGCCACAGGGATGGCTCGAAGTTAAAGGTCCTTGGCTTCAGCGAGTTAAGCCACAGGGATGGCGTTGAGAGCTCGACACAAAGGTAGGTTTTACATTAATTGTATTGAGTCATCAAACGAAATAAAGAGATAGAGACTAACGAACTTGTTAATACTCTATCCTTTTTAATTCGAACATTTTAACATCATATGAGTTGATTCCATTTTTATTATACATATAACGATACAAGGAAATGATTCAACACATTTGTTGCACTGATTTCTTTGAGGTCGAAAATAGCGAAGAGCTCAAGATCGATGATGTTTTGATTAACTCGTGCTTAAGACACTTGGATGTCTTGATGTAACTTTTGATAGTCACGAGTTATGAAGACTGAGATTGAGTTTGTTGTTTTTCCATTTCAGTTAGAGTAGATCAATGATGAGTGGGTTTAATCAAGTAAGTCTAAATGACTTGATGTGCTTGTTAAACAAATCTGAGATCCGTTTATCGTTTTCATTTCAAAGAGTGTATGATTAGGATGAACTTGGTAGATGTTGTTGAAGTTGATGTTTGTTGATGAAAGTCGATGGATTTGTAGAGGTGATGGTTGATGTATTATAGCAGTAATGTTGATGTTGTAGTTTTGGTATATGGTTGCTTCTAGTTGTGGTCTTTGGTCATGTGTTGTCATTCTTCTTCTGTATTTCTGTCCATGTCACAAGGTCCAAGACAAGTCGCTAGCCAAATTGAGTCATAAGTCGCTATGTCTAAGTTGCTAAGTTGCTAGCGAGTTAGTCAAGTCGCTATTGACTTTTACAAGTCGCTATTGACTTGAGTTGATTAAAGAATCAACTCGCTACATGTCACAACTCGCTACTCAGATTCAATGAATCTAGACGACTTGTAAAGACAAGTCGCCAGTCTGTTTTGGGTACATAACTCGCTAACTTGTTCAATAACAAGTTGCTACTACTTGTAAAAACAAGTCGCTAGGCAAAACACGACCAAGTCGCTAGGTGGATTCGGTGAATATGGACATCTTGTACTATCAACTCGCTAGCATGATAATATGAGTTTTCCGATGAGTTTTTCCGGCCAAATTTTCCGATCAGCTTCATAAAAACCCAGAAAATGCATAAAACAGATTCATTAGACCCATTTGACCACTTTATGACACACCAGAAATGACCCAAAAACTTGACCAGTTTTGACAAAAACAAATATGACCAAATGACCAATATGATAGATAACAACTTGATACTAAAACAGTTAGCCATGGACCATGTAACCATTCTTAGACCAACAGATACAAAAGACTGTTAAAACTGTTTACCCATAAAAACTAATCCGACCACAATAATACACAAAACAGTTTTAAACAAGTATCAAAACCACAAGAAAAATCACCAAAACACAACAACCTTGGGTCTGGTACCAATTGTAGGATCGTTATTTTTATTGTGTTGATGATTCGGGTGGTCTTGGATGATCAAAATACATGTTTGCCATAGTTAGAGAGTTAGTAGAGAGAGAGAGGGTGTTCTTGCTAGAGGTTTACACAAAGTATGGAATATTAGATTGAATGAGAAGCACCACCCCTTCCATGGATGGAAGGGGTATTTATAGTTACATGAAATACGACCTCCTATCGGCTGTGGATCGGGCATACGATTGGTAAAGACCGTCCTTCCTCCACGGTGTTACACTACGCTAAACTAAACTAAAAACTAACTAATAAACTGATAAATAACGTAAACAACGACAAATCTACGAGCTAACATATGCTAGACCATTATTGGGGTGACCGACTCTTTAACATGGAATTTTCTAATTCCTAACAAGAAAACACAAGAGGTCAGTCTAAGACCGACAATGGAAGTAATTTTGGCAACAGTCCCATTGGGATGGCCAACAGTCAACATAAGACTGGAAATATCAACAACATTAAACATATTCATAGAAGAATCAATCATGTGATGATTAGCACCAAAATCAATAATCCATCCCAAAGTAACATCATACTTAACAGACCCAGTTTTAGCATAGAAAAACTTATTAATATTAAAATTAAACTGAACATTGTTATTGTAAAAACTGGGTTTTATACCTGCCATACTAGCAGACACATTTGCAGAGGGTTTTTCATTTATGAGACTCAACAACTTCATCATTTGATCATTAGTGAAAGAACCATTCAGAGAACCAGAAGTAGATGGAACTTGAGACACATCTGCAATAGCATTAAACCTTTTCACAGCACTAGAATATTTTGAAAGATTTGGATTATATTTGAAACTAGGAGGGTACCCATTTAATTCAAAACATCATTCTATAGTGTGTCCAATTAAACCACAGTGTTTGCAAACCAAATTAGGATTAGGGCCCCTATTGCCATTGTTATTATTGTTATTGACCCTCCTGTTAAAATTATTTGAGTTATTATTGGTCTTAACAACAAAAGGAGCAGGTTGCACCTTACTACCAGACCAATACCCAGAACCAGGGTGAAGTCCCCTATGAGACTCCTCCCTAGAAACAACATTAAAAGCTTATTTGACATCAGGAAAAGGGTCTCTAGCAAAGATATAACTCCTAATAGGTTGATACACATCATTTAATCCCATCAAAAATTAAATAAGTCTTATCAATTGATTATGCTTTAATACACCCTCATGAGCAGCATAGTACAAAGCAGGTAACAAAGTTAAAGTTTCAAATTCTCTCCGATGTGAATTCAACTTATGACAATAGTTAGGCACAAATAAATCACCTTGTTTTAGTTCATTGATTTTATATATCACATTAAAAATAACTGAACCATCCATTTTATCATAAGTTTCCTCTAATTTAGTCCAAACTTTTGAAGCAATTTCAGAATAAACATGCCCTAGGTACAACTCAGGGGACAAAGAACCAAGAATCCATCCTAGAATAATGGCATTACATCTTTCCCATTGTTGGGCCAATACAGGACTAGTAACTAGTTTAACACAAGTACCATCAACAAAACCTATTTTATTTTTACCCTTAAGAGCAATTTTCATAGCAGTAGACCACATTTTGTAATTATCACTACCAGTCAACTTAAAATGAACAATAGGAATATTAGAATTATCATTAGAATGCAGGTAAAGAGGATTACCATCATCCAAAGCACTAACTAAAACTTCGGCCATAAATGAAGACAAAAGATAGACAAGATAAACCAACAATCAGCAATCAACAAACTACTAACAAACAGATCAACAACCAAACAGAAAAAACAGCAAATAATATAAACAATCAAACAGGAACAACCAAATCACCACCAGACTTCCAAGACTGCCCAAGAACCTATCCTCCGGTACTCTAAACCCAAAAAAATATTAAACCTAAAAGAACAAAGATAAAACTAAACACACACTCAAGTACAACGAGCAACTAGTCAAGAAGACTAGGGTTGGCCAGAGCAGGTTTCCGTACCACTCTTGGTAGCATGTCAAAAAGTTAACCAACCCGTTTGCACCTTCTTAACTAAGCTATTATTGACTTAAGAGAGAGATACAACTTATAGTAATTACAATCACAGCGGAATAACCAGAACCAATCACCAACAGTCTTGATTCACTTAGTCAAGACGTTAGTAACCAAGAAACAATACAGAAACCTCCACAGATCACCGAGAATCAAGATCCCCGAAACCGCAAATTAGGGTTTCAAGAAACCCTAACTGATCAGCCAAGAACCACCAAGATCTTCACAAAAAAAACCAATTCACACTACGGCCGTTGAGATAACAACCCTAATTGAACCCAATTGCACTCCAAACAAGAAACCCCCAAATCTTAGGCGAAACCCTAGCAGAAACCCTAAAAATATCAAGAACCACCGAAGACAAAGTAGTGGCTCTGATACCATGTTAAAACTATAGATCTAATCCAAAATCACAACCACAACATAACAAAGTCACCCAGCCAACCACCCATTGGTGAATATTTTTATTACTAAAAGATTCAAGAAGATGAGTCCACATAACGTGTACTCACCAAAAAAATACAAAGAAAACAAGATTGCCCCTTTAGATGGATTCAATCTATCTCACTACAAAGATTCAATACAAATATCCTGACTATAATCACTCAATCTATACCAACAATACCAGACTTATACCAGATGATCAATATACCAAACCAGATTGGACCATCTTGAGAGAGAGAGAGAGAGAGAGAACGGATGACTTAATGAGCCAGGGATTGGGGATGAGAAGCTTATATAAGCCAAATTTCCACTTTAGCCCTTGAAGATATAGAAACCTGACAAACACAGCTAAACATGGAAACTATAAAGAATAAAGTCATTATTAGCCCCTCAACATATACCAAAGACATAAGCTTGAATAAAGCATATTATTTCAACACATATATTCATATATCCGTGACAATTGCACATGAGTACACTTCCGACAAACAAGGGAAGGACACGTTGTCTACACTCGGAGCCTCCCTATTGGTCATTGTGAATGTGCTCCCATCTACCAAATCTTGCTGAGACATGTGGCATGATATAGATCTTTCCTAGGACATGCCTATAATACCACCATCGTCTCCACATTTCAAGCATGCATTCACTTATACTCTTTCTCTAAAAACACATTTCATCTATAATTCGATGACTTATTCTTACGTCGGAGCCGGTTCGCAGGGTCTATCACTGTGCTCCGATTAACGTAGCAAGTTTCTTTGTCTTATTTCATGCCACGCCAAGCTTGTAGAAGTATCCAACATACATGCTCGAGTAGGCTCAGATCAAGAGGTGCAATCCGTTGTACGATCAATATGTTTTCCAAATCAAGTAGTTGTTTAGTTATCGTGTGAAATAATCTTTGTAGTTCTGTAATGTGAGCAATTAAATTTACTTTTTTAAGATATGCACCATCCATGATGTAACTATTTTTATTTTTTTTGATTAATTTCAATCTAAGGGTGTGTTTGGTTTGCTGCTATAAATCACAATGGGTATGGGTGTTAATATATAGTGGAATGGTAATGGAGGGTATGAAAGAACTACTCACACACATAAGATATGAGGAAACCTTTACATTTGGGTACCCTCAATCTATTGTGGTAGACCTCATAATCAACCAAACAACATTAATAATTTTCAAAGTTATTGACTTATACCCATACACAACAATCAAACAGGTACTAACATAAAGATTTTTGTTAGGGGTGGAAACGAGCCGAGCCGCTCGTGAAAAGCTCGGGATCGGATCAGTAAAAAGCTCGAGAAGCTGAGCCTAAACGAGCTCGAGCCCGAGCTCGAGCCTAACTTTGGGCTCATTTAATAATCGAGCTCGAGCCCGAGCTCTATACAAAAGGCTCGTTTAGGCTCGCGAGCCTAGACGAGCCCTAAAAATATATACGTATATATATTTTCTATACGTATAACCGTGTTAACGAGCTCGAGCCTTGTGTTAACGAGCCGAGCTCGAGCTCAAAATGTGAGGCTCGAAACGAGTTCGAGCTCGGCTTGGCTCGTTTTCACCCCTAAATTTTGAGACACCATAACGTTATTTGATTTAAAAGATTAAAAATATCATGGTCTTTTTCTTTTACAATAAATGCCACGTGCTATGGCTTTAAATCATAGTCAATCACATTTCTGATTCGAAATATAAATAATCCAACGTTATGTACCATATTTAAGTTAAATCAGAATAATAAATTTTATAATAGTCGTTCAAAAGAGTTTATACTTTATACCATATTTGTTTTGGCATATATAGTGACTTTTCTAGATTGTTGTAAGTGATGTCTTTGATCCGATTCGTTTCCTTTATTGATGTTTGAAGAAGAAAAATGTGACACAAAACACTTTATGTTAGTTTTAACTTTTAATGATACTATATGTGATATATAAACTAACAAAATACTTTAACGTAGTGTTTGGTATGTCGTAATTAATCCATAACGAAAAAGATTATTACAAAGTAATAAATAAATATTATTTGTTTACATCTATATAATGTAATGATTCATTACACCAAAACCATCCTTTAGGGGTCTCTACTTTTTTTATTACATCTTATAATGGAATCAAAATTATATAAAACTTTATCATTAATTAACCACATTAAATAAATTTTCTATCGTTAGTGGGTATTTTAGTATTTTTATTATTGATTTCATTACGTCTTATCATACAAACCAAACATGATTAATAACTAAAATGAATCATTACATTACACTCTTCATTCCATTACATCGTTTATTTCATTCAGTTGACATTTCATTATGTCCTACTAAACGAATCCTAAGTTTTGTTTGTCTCCGTCCCAAAATTATAGTCCCCATTTGACTTTTTCAGTCTTTCTTTTTCAACTTTGACCTTAAATATTTTTTTTTATGTTATACAATAGTTGATGAAAATTATACCAAACGAAAATACATTTAAAACCCAATCAATTCATATATTTTTAATCAAGTATTATATCACACAAACAAAATACTTAAGGTCAAAGCTGTGAAAAGAAGACCGAAAAAGTCAAATGAGGACTATAATTTTAGGACGGAGGGAGTATTACATATGTTATCAAGAAGAATAGACTTCATAGATCAATCTTGAGGGGTTGATAAAAAAACACTAATGATACGCCTTTGGATAACTATCTTTCTTTTAGTCGTATTCGAGTCATGTTAGGATTGTGTTATGTTAGTCATTATCTTGAAAAGTATCTTTTGTTTTGGGAGTTTATCTTGTATTCAACTTGTGATACAAGTTAAGGTTTACTCGGTATAAATACCGAATCATTCATTAATGAAAAGCATAGTTATGTCAAACAAATAATTCTCTTCTCTTCACTAAATATTCTTAAGGAGTTCGCACCCGCTTGAAGTGGTGGCCTATCTTGATACAACCTAAACGGGTCGTATCAATTGGTGCTTGCATTGAGAGCTCTCGTTGAGAGGGCTTACGATTAGGGTTCCAAAAAAAAAGGCTACTGTTCATCTTCACTGTTCATACGTACTGTTCATCGCGGGTACTATTCATCAAAAATTTTTTTTGAGTTATTAATCGCTTGAGTATTATTCATGGCATCAGGCGGCAACAATCAGGATGCAGAATACGCACTATCTAAGCTCTTGCAAATGGGTACGGTGGCCGAATATCAGAGTGAGTTTGAGATACTTATAAATCGAATAACGGTGATCTCTGAAAACTTACTTAAATCTTTTTATATCTCTGGACTTAAACCGGCTCTACAATGTGCACTCTTAAGGTCAAACCTTACAACTTTAGACGAAGCTTTTTCATTTGCTCGCTTAATGGAAGCACGCTTAGAGGATCAGCGGTCGTCTTCTTCCAGCAACAAAGCGAGTAGCAGCAACAACGGATCGCAAAACCAGAAACCTACAACCGTCGTTAAACTATCTTTGTTGACAATGCCACCTAAAACTATTGTTGAACCACCTCCACTTGAAACCACTAAGAGAAAGAAAAGAAATGAGGTGCCTCTTGTGTGGATGAAATCAAAGTTTTATGTTGTCATTCAAGTTGGACAGAATAAAGTTGTATATGGCGGGCTGAATTTAGACACCAGTCATGCAAATTATGGACAGCCTTCATAACGCTTTTGATGCACTTTATGTCGTTTTCTTATAATCCAAAAGAGGGTGAACTACAAGTGAAGGTGTGGGATCCTGGAACTACATGAGGCAAGATTTTGAAGCAACACCTTGAGGACAAGGTGATTTCCGAAGGAATGGGGAATGATACGCCTTTGGATAACTATCTTTCTTTTAGTCGTATTCGAGTCATGTTAGGATTGTGTTATGTTAGTCATTATCTTGAAAAGTATCTTTTGTTTTGGGAGTTTATCTTGTATTCAACTTGTGATACAAGTTAGGGTTTACTCGGTATAAATACCGAATCATTCATTAATGAAAAGCATAGTTATGTCAAACAAATAATTCTCTTCTCTTCACTAAATATTCTTAAGGAGCTCGCACCCGCTTGAAGTGGTGGCCTATCTTGATACAACCTAATCTCGTTCATTGTTGGTCTTTAAAGATGATGAGTATTTGACTTAAATGTATGTCGTTTAACTGGAGTGATTTTTATTTTTATTTTCCTCTGGAAAGGCAAATATCTATATAATTTAAATATAGAAAATAGCAAGATGCTAAATTACATGACACTACCGACCAAACCATAATAAACTAATACTACAAACAATTGACCCTAAAAATCCTAATTACCGACCATGTTATAACCAAGCCGTGACCTTAGAATATAATAATTCAACAGACTACAGTATTACTACAAACCTTAAACCCGTCAAACGTAACAATACTAAGAGCAATCACCCGGTACAAAGTACGTAATAGGTTAAGAACCGACCATACCCTTTACTCCTCGACACCTTGAAACATAACCCCACTGAAATCTTAAAACCTAACGGCTTCCGTCACACAATCTATCCGACCTCAAATATGTATCTAGTAAGGTTTGAACTTTTAACCTATGATAAGAGGATCAAGTAACTTTAACACTATGATATTAATGGTTTATTTGAGAAACTAGAACAAAGGAATATTAAAAATTCACCTAGAATACAACATGCTAAGTCTGTAGTGACAGATCTTGACCAAACAAAAATGTAAGTTTATAGTCATATCTTTGTATTTGTCCAGATTTGGAATAAAAATATTCCTAACAACTTCCATGTGGAGACAAATGAGTACCTTGCATGTGATATTTAGTCAGGCCAGCCACTTATGGGAAAAAAACCCGGATCCGATCTTTTTGAACCGGTCACTACGCTCCTATTCTCTAGAACGAACCGTCATTCACGTGAGTTTACTGTTGAATCTTCACTGCTACAGTTATTCTCTTCCAACTGCTCCCAATGGCACTTTTGTAATTTTGTCACTAGCATATTTTAACGTTTTGTAACAATTTTTTTTTTTTTTTTTTTTTATCTATCAATTTGGTAGGGGTATGCACGGTTCAGTTTGGGTCGGTTTTTTGCTAAAACCGAAACCGAACCACAATGTTCGGTTTTTGTAGAACCCAAAACTGAAACCGTTCGATTTTTTGCGGTTCGGTTTTTTCAGTTTATTATCGGTTTCGGTTCGGTTTTTCGGTTTCTAACCCTTAATATTTTGGTATGGCCAAATTATACCATCAAACTTGTTTTACATACAAAATTAGTTACTCTTCTCTGCTTTTTTTCAATCTAAGCATAATAATGTTTATTGCATAATTCTACAATTACAAACATATAAATGAGACATACACATATAAGAGAACATACACGTAGTATAATCATTATCGAATACTTATTGATATATTCACACAAAACACGCGACACAACAAACAAACATATAAATATAAACGTTAAGATAAATATATTATAAATCCACTCACATCAAGGACATATAGAAAGAGGAGGCCGACAGTCACTACACATCAACATCACGTCATTTTTTTCTCTCACTACTTAAACACTTTCCTTATTATGTACCATTGTGACCGCCGTATATTTCTTCAACCAAAATATAACACTGCACACATATATACGAATACCCTTGGCGAGTGCCCTTTTTAGCAAGATTGTCCAGGACATGGAAGTTCACTTCGAGATGACCGTTAGACAAAAAGCTGTTTTTGAGTGTCTGCGTGCACCACATGCCCAAGAATTTCTCCTTGCCATTCCTATAGATGGTCTCGGTCAACATATGTCACCGATTGAGTATCGCACTATCCTTAAATATCGCCTCATGATCCCAATTTTCCGGTTGATGAAAGTTGTCCAGTTTGTCACAAAGCTTGTTTGGACTCATTCGGGAGCATGCACAGGTTCATTGTAAAGAGCTTCCGGGGTTCAAATACCGACACGATTTGGTTAGGGATGTTCTTTTTGACATATTCAAGCGGGCTGGGATTTCAGTTAAGAAAGAAGCACCTGTGAATTTCTTGACTGACCCGATGGAAGGAAGATCGACACTTAGACCAGCTGACATTTTGGTCTTTGGATGGATAGAAGGGAAACATGCTTGTGTAGATCTAACGGGTGTTTCTCCACTTGTGGGATTGGGGAATCATGCTTTTACGGCAGGTCAGGCTGCTTTGAAAATCGCTTCGTGCAAAGTAACCAAACACGAGAAAGCGTGCCTTGATAACCAACACGCGTTTATACCTTTTGCATTTGATACATTTGGCTTCCTTACATATGAGGCGTGGAGTTGCTCAAAAGAGTCCAACGGGTTATGCATGGCAATGTTACGACCCCAAGGTCTCTGAATGTAGTTTTAAAAAGACTAAGTTTTGCTATTCAAAAGGGGCTAGCGCCACGCAGCTTGTTGCTGCTGTCGTTCAGTGTAATATTAAAAATAATAAAAGGAACACAGAAACTTATTGTTTAAAAAAGGTTTTAAAAAAGTGATAACGATAAAAAGCCAAGCTCATATCACATCTAATGATCACTACCCCAACAATAACCACACACGATTGACGACCACGAACTACGTACACACTCCATGCTCTCAAACAAGATTGTGAGTTGTAGTTTTTAGCATATAAAATGACGGAAGTTAAAAATAACAAAATGTGTAAACTAACGTATAATGACATATAAATAAGCATTATTGTCGAAAGGTAAAAGTTATTTAGGTTAAGGACATTTGTTAATTAAAGTTTAAAACCGTAGTAACAAATGTTACAAACGATAGCCATGTCAATTTCAAACCACCAAATATTGCAACTAAAAAAAAAGAAAAAAAAATACCTTTCTCGCTCAACGCAAGCTTTGCTCCTTTAATTGTTGATAGATCATTTGCCATTTTAAGACTTTTACAATGTTCATTTCCAAAAGTAGACTCAATTAGTTCTAGCCAATGTTTTAAAATTCTAGTTGATTCGGTTGGTTGTAACGGTAAACTTGTTAGGTAATCGAAATCTGATTTTGACAATAAAACCTGATTGAACCAGCAGTTAAACCATAAACTGAAAACTCGACCAAATCAATTAAAAGACCGATTTGAAAAACATCGTCTCCAGCTCTAGCTCAAACTAATTTAACAAAACCTCAAACTTAATTTTAATCCTAACAGGGTTGAGAATAGTAGCATACCACCCGCGCCAGTCCTATGTGGGCTCACAACGGTGCCAGTTTGAAGTTAAACCCCAAGTGAGTTCTTTGAGTGACCTTTGTGGGAGAAGGGAGAAAAAGAATGATTTTGCGGTTAATAACATCCAGTTTTTTATTTATTTTATTTTTTTAGAATTTTAAATTAAACTGTTTAAACACTACAAATAATACCTCATTTTATCTAATTTTTACACAACTTTCTCTACTAAAAACACACAGTCTCTAAAAACATTTATCTTTATAAAAAATTATGGATTATTCACTTTCACATACAATTGATGAAAAATCAAAGCTGGTGTTCAAAAACTAATTAATGAGGATACATTCTATTAGTCGATAGTTTGTCATCGGTAGTTATGTTGTATCTTGACTCTTTAGAATCATCACTTGTAACTTATATATTGGTTGTATATCTTTAATGATAATGAATGCACTAATTACCTTCCAATACGTTCATCAGCAAGCGATTATTGACTTAGCTATGCAGTTTGACAACACAAACACTGCTAAAGATGATTTGAGGAAAACATACGTGGAATGTAAAGACATTCCGCAAGAAAAAATAGCTTTGATTAATACTTCTACTTTTTTAAAAGACGAATCTTGGAAAAATTAGAGATGAAAGATGCTTTGTTTAAAGTGGCGAGAACAATACAGGATCAAATTAGTGCTAAAATTATTTGGATACATGCAAAAATCAAATAGGACGATTATGATTTTCTTTACGTGTAATGTTTTTTAGTTTTTGTATTATTTTTTATATTTCATAAAAAATTTTAATTTTCATATTGTTTTTTAAATTTTGTATGTTTTTTTATTTTTGTATTGTAATTTGTATCTTTATTTGATAAACTAATGGAATTTAGTTTGTTTGAAAAAAAATAGAAAATGAAAAAAATAGTGAGTGAAGCCTTCTGGCTAAAACTATGAGATATCAGGGCACGTTTGGTAGAGAGAATTTCAAAGAAATGAAATGAAGCAGAGAATAGAAATTCAGAGAATAAAAATCAGTAGAGAATTTTGTTCAATTCTAATATTTGGTAACAACAGAGACTTGACCAGAGAAATAAGATTTTTTTTTAAATAATATTTTGTCATATGAGACTCACATGTATTTGTTTGTTGATTTTTTTTAATTATTTTTTCTAAATAAACATTATTTAATTATTTTTTAAAAAAACTTATTTTTAATTTTTTTTAATTATCTAAAAAAAAATTAATTATTCTTAAAAAAAATTAAAAATTATTTTTTCAAAAATTTATTTAAAAATAATTATTTTTAAAAATATATTTATTTTAAAAAATCTTACAAAATTCTCTCCTTTCTTTCATTTCCAAACTAAAAGTAGTAGAAATAAAAGTTACAAAATTGCACTACCTATTCTTCATAAATTCTCCATCTTTTTATTTATCTAACATACCAAACAAAAGAATTCGATTTATTTCCATTTTTTTCATTTTCATTTCCCTCTACCCAAACATGCACCGAGAATATTTTGATGCGTAAATGAGTTAAGTGAGTTGCTCATATACAGTAAAACCTCTATAAATTAATAATCGATTAATTAATAACCTCGATAAAATTAATAATTTGTCCAGTCCCAACTTGGGACCAGTGCAAATTTAGCCCTCAATCGATAAAATAATAAGATAATAATTTTTTTGAAACCCCAGTGTATATATATTGGTCCCAACGAAACTATAAATTAATAATTACTAAAAAATTTCATATATATATTTCAATTAAGTAATTGGAACTTGTACAAATTCATATAATTCAATTAATTTTATACGTAATTGGAACTTGTCCTACCGAAACTAACTTTTTACTTATTTATAAACAATGATCTTGACAAATTCAATTAATTTGTGAATGTGAATTCATAAAGTGATAATCAGAACTTATTTTTCTAATTTATTTTTCATCTCTAAATAGTATACATTGTAATTAGTATATTTGATTTGTAAATTTAAAGATCATACGCAAAACCTTTTTAAATTAATAAATTATAAATTTATCGATATAATAATATCTCACTAAATTAATAAAATATCTCGATCTCAACACTATTAATTTATAGAGGTTTTACTGTATTACTGATATAGTATCAAACTGCCTCAAGCCGGTTTGAGCCGCAATAACCGGTGCTCTAAACACACTTTCAAACCTACTAACCTACATTAAACCCCTTGCCCATAACTACCAAAATGATCGAAACCGTTTACACATGGTCCACGTGGCATGATCTAATTAGTCCGTATAGTTTATAAGTAACCGACTCAATATTCATTCAACAAATCTCTCTTTCTAAAAGTTTCAAAGATAGGGTTCCATTCCATCATTACTCATTCACCCTATATATATAACCTTATAAATAAATCATGATTGAAAAAGTGTTCATATATCATTGGTGGTTTTTCTGATTCGCTTGGTACAGGTCGGGAACTGCTTCGCCGAAAAACATGTTTTAAAAAAATAAAAAGTCGGTGAATATTAAGTCCCGCCTTGTATCAACTGAATTAGAAACCACTGTGAAATCATATTAAATTATTATGGATCTACACTTTTTTTCAGGTTTGTTTCAAATTTTTGTTTTAGCATTTTGGTTGATACATATAGTGTAGATCTCTCTTTATCTTATTATTTATATTAGTTTTTGTGTGAATAGTGGATTGGATTGATGATGAAATTTTGTTTTTTAGGATTGCTTATTGGATTTTGATTCAGATGAGAAGGTGTTATCACCTTATTTGGGATTGCTTATTGAGCTTGATACATCTTTTGTGTGTATTCTAACTTTTTTTTTTCCTATTTTAAATACAAACTTTTAATAATGTATCTTGTGTGTATCATTACGGATATATTAATGATATCACAAATATATCTGTACCCATAAATCCGTAATGAAACATACGAGATACATTAATAAAAGTTCCTATTTAAAATAGGAACAGAAAAAGTCGAATACACACAAAATATATAGTGGCTACTCCGATGCATTTAGAAATGTTTATCCCAATTTATCGTTAGCCATTTTTTCCTGTAATAGGAATTTGACGATTAATAAAAAAGAGCTTATTAGCTTATTGTGTGTTGATACATCATAAGCAAATCCAAACACTATCATCGACATTTAGTTTTGAAAAAACTAACCTTAAGCTAAAACACACATATAGTTCCAGAAAAAATAAGCTCGTTGCTATCCCAAACAGACCATAATTTGTTTATGTGGAAGAAGTCTAGATGTTAGAAAATGTATTCTAGATTATTGTAATGATATTATTGTTATGAGCAATGTTTTGAAACCCGGCTTTTAAATCGACCCGGCCGAGCTCTCTGTTCAACTGACTGGTTTTTTTTTGGGCCAAAAAACAGCTTTTGGTGACCAAACTGGTTTCCGGTTTAACCCGTGTGTTAAAACATTGCTTATGAAATAATCTATTTGATTTTTTATTTTATAAATTCTTAGGTTTGACACCGCGCGCAGATGAAAATGTAATATATTAATTCGCTTATTTTATGCTATAAGTAGTGAATGGGACAAAGCTTTGTATCAGAAAGAGGAAAAAAAGTTTTATATTTGTCCAAATAACCTTAATACTGATCTATTTATGCAGTTGGTGATCGTGTACTATTGATATGATATCTATGGGTTCTGGTTATTTTACGTGGATGTGGTTTGACTAGACAAGAAAAGGCCTAAAATTGGCATCCGATTCTAATATCTATCAGTCTGCAACATGGAATAGGATTCAGTTGTACATTATAGTTTTTAGGAACTGAGAATGACATTATATTCCCTTGATAAAGTTGTCTTTATGCAACTTATGCCATAAATATATGTATTCGAAGGTTTCGGAATTTTATTTATTCCACTCATAACTTTACATTGAAACCATATAATTTGCTTTTTTGTATGTTCTCGACAGCAATGGTGATTAATTACGTGTTGTTTTCGAGATTCTTGTGCTTAAAGTGCGGTATTTGTGTATAAAAATGGATCTTGCCAATTTTAGAAGATACAATTCATCTGATTCTAGTTAATAGTAGTACTAAACAATGTTGCATATTTATCTCTAAGGAAAAACTACAGCAACATTTATGCTCAATTAGTCAACTATCGATTATATATAGTGATATACTTACTCAAGTTTATCACCTTTTCATCTACCGTTGGTTTAGCTTAGTCAGTATGCTTTTCTTCTCCAGTCGTGATTTGTTTGTGTTCTATTCTCGGTTTTCTGCCTTGGTTTGCCACCAAAACTTTATTGGCTTATTTTTATATTAAATTAGCATTGGGTATTGCATGTAGTAATTAAGTGACCGTGTTATTTGATAAAGACGGGATTTGTGATGCATCAAGCAAACTGGACAGAGTGGAGGCTATTTGGTACATACATAGATCCAGTGTTTGTAGTCTACTGTACTGTGATGATAATTTTTCACGTGTTTATTTGAATATTTTTATTTCACTATAGATATATGTGCACGTTGTAGGGGTAGCAATTCAGGTCTGTTGGTATGACATAACCTGAACGCGGCTTAGCTGTTTGCTTTGCGTAGATATTTGTTTCTATATTTCGTCTCTGGTTTGCTTTATTAATACAGAGTACTAGTTTACCTTGTTAAGTTATCTAAGGCTTTGATTAGCAACTGTAGATTATTTTACACCCAAAACTATTTTTTTTCTATTTTCTGCAATAATTACTACTGATTCTTTCTGTCATAAGTTATTTACGGGTTTGATTAGCGTGGTTTGCTGTGCTGCCTTTGAAACGGTCTGGTATTCAGGTGTTGTATAATATCTTAAGTGGTAAGATGTAAGCCTTATTAAGAATGGTTCGCTGGATTCCATTAGTGCTAAACTCTCTTGTTCTGTCTACAGTCTGCACCGTGGAGTATTTGGCTTTTTCGTGCCTAATCTTTGCGTGTTTGGATTTTATTTTTTATTTTATTATTATTTTTTGTTTCCAAACTGTTCTTTCGGAGGGCTTGAGCCCTCAGTTTTCTACAGCTTCAGGGGTTCTTTATTATGCCTCCTATGCACTTCTCGTTTAACTTACTTATTTGAGCCATTGTTGTTCATATCAACCCAAATTCGATACTGAATGGGATTTTCAATTTCGATTCAGTTATGTGTTGGTAAAATCAAAGAGAAGTTTTTAGAGGAGTCACAATAGGTGTGGGGGTCTCCATACTTGTAAAACAATGTGAGATAGTGAGTTCGTGGATATTTGTTGGAGATCACCATTCTTGTAATCCCAAATTTTAGTGTACTTTCATTTCGTGAGACGCTCGACCACCAAAATACTAGTTCAGCCTTTGTTTTTGGTTGCATAAACACATTTATTATTCTTCTTTTAGTTATATATTTATGTCTGTTGGCACTATATTTAGGTTATACTGGTGTGCTATAGTTGTAGCTCACATTTGCTTCTTTTTCATTTATTAACACTTGAATAGGACATATTTGGGAACGGATAAATTCTTACGTCACAAAAACGTATCTCAGAAGTTTTGTGGTTGGAATTGTCTGTTTCTGTTTCACATTTTACATGCCAGACATATATACCTTGTCATGAAGTGATTCACATTTCCATACCTTTTGTTCACATTCCATGCCTTTTGTCATGCCGTGTTAGTCCAGGCACGATTTTCTATATATGCGGTTCACATTATTTTCATGCCATTCATATCTTGGCCTTTATAAATATATTTCTTGTTTTAGTATGTATGCAGTTCAGATTCAAGATCTGGAGCAGTGCTTATCCATTAGTTGCTGATCATAACTCACTGTGGCCTCTGACTTGCTTGGTACAGCTCGTGAACTAATTATATGTTTGTGATGTCTTGTGTACACGGATTTCATGAGGATGATTACTAGTTCCGGCTGTACCAAGCATGTCCGAGACGCAGTGAAAAAAGTTTATCTCGACTACAACATAAAAAGGGTTTGGACTTTGGACTTAAAGATCAGAAACAGCTGCTGAAACATGTTCTGTTCATGTCTTTTTTTCTATTATTATGTTGTGCTTAAAATGGTATAACAGTCTGTTACGTTCAGTTTCTGCAGGTTGTTGCGGCGTTTTGCTGGTAAAGTTGTTGCTTTCTTTGGCTTGCTGTTTGGTCTAAAATGTAGTTATGGAGAGTGATAGTCAATGCCGGTTAAAGCTATGAGTGTCGTTTGGACTGGATCTGCGTGAATTATTGTTACTTAAAGCTTGCGTCTACGTCATACTTATACTTTTTTACATTAAGATATGATTGTAAGTCTGTAACTGACACACAAATTAAAGTCTGCGCGTTTTTTTTTTTTAATTTAATGTCGAAAATCCAAAATTAATGTACTGATGTGAATGATACTTGATAAGCTGATCTTGGCTCTTCATGGAAAATTCTGTCTTACAAACATAGAAACATAGTTAACTATCTGAATTTGGTACGGACGAGGTTTAATTTTGGCTGATAATCTTGTTTAATGCCTTTTGATACTATAGTTGAAGATAAATCAAGTGTGATATCATATACATTCAGGTTCTAACTGGAGGCAAGCGGCTCGACTTCATAATCATGGAACATTGTTCCACCTTTCACAATCTCTCCTTTTCCTTTTGGCTCATCAAAAAGCCAGTAAAAACCTAAGTTATAGCGAAAAATCGAATTACTAATATATATTAGTTAGCCTTAATGAGTGGTGGCAAAATAAACAAGTTGAGCAATTTGTCAAACAGCAATCTGAGATTGTTTATGTGGAGATCGACTAGTCATGGCTGAACGTGTGTTTCTTGCAAAATGTTGATAACCGGTCTAGCTAACCTATGTACATGTTGTGCTATAAGAAAAATATGCGGAAAATGTTGTTTAGGTTGCCCGTTAATAACTGGCCGCTTTGAACGTGTGTCAATGTTCTTTCAGAGTCATCTCCTTCGAAGGAAGCTCGTGATCGCCATACGTGTGTTTACATGCGCATTTTGTACCAGTTTCATTCTTTTATAATCTATAGTTCCTATATGTATTACCATTCTAGTATATATAAAACGTGTGTTTGGTATCTTTATATACATTGACGTTTCATTTAAACTTGTCTTTATTTATATGTCGTTTACATTGTGTATGCCAAGAAGAGCCATACCTTATCACATCAACTCTTCACATGGCTCACAATTCTTTCTCGATACAATGTTGTATTATTTGGTCGACTTATGAGACCGACAAGCGTGAAAAAGTTGTTATTACAGTAAAATCATAAAAACAAATCGTTATTAAAAGTAAAATCATAAAGAAAAATCGAAATTGTTAATGTCAAAGTTCTGAATCCGTTACCAGTTATTTCTAACCAAATCATGGGTTTTCAATTTACGCGATTGTGAATGTCTTAGTATATCTATACCCTCTAGATTGGTGTATGAGGATGTACCATATACAATGTGACTAATTGTGTGACAACAACTGATCGATTTTTGAAAAATTTAGTCATTTTGTTGTAACCAACAAAAAACTGACACATCATTTAACCATAAAATTAGTCATATATTTAGTCATCTCGATCATTTTTCAAACTAGTATTACTAGTTGTGGTTAATAGACAAAATTTATATGAGATAGCTTATGTGTATGAAGCAAACATAACTATAAATATTTTAGGTTAGAGATCTAGGTGCAGTAGACACGAATAACATGTTATTCGTCTGTTATCTCAGCGTCACCTCATTACCCTCCCAATAACACACCTAACACTCTCCAAAAAAAAGAAATAAATAAATAAAATAAAATAACGGTATGCTGATGCAACAGCTGGGGAACGAACGACGTATGAGATAATGGAGAATGGCGGCGCCGTTCATGCGTTATTGGCAAATGCAGATGAATGATATATGCTGCACCGTGCACTATTACACGCAACTCATAAAGACACGTCTCTTGTAAATTTTGGACATTAAATACATACGTGACATTAATCTGGGCCCAAAATTTGATTCAAAATTTAAAATCCATTTTAAACAACACATTGAATATGAATGGGGCTAACATATATTGAATTCGACATGATATAATATTTAATAAGTCGACATAGATGCACGGAACCCCTCATAAGGAATGATGAGCATTGAAGACCATTCTTGATAACAATAGACAACACACATTACTATAAACAAACTCATCATTCATGATCACTTTTTCACAATTTCTGGATTATGTAAACATTTTTTGGAACAACCAAGATTTTATAACAAACAAGCCTCACGAAGAAGGAAGAAAATCACAAAAACAACAAATCTACTAGAAGAAAATCTGTCAAAATAAAAATTACAAACTAAATTACTAAATAACCCAAACTACCCTTAAAAAAATAATAATAATAAATAAATAAATAAATAAGATATATTAATGGCAGTAAGATAAAAACAGTTTGACATTCAAGTGATCCAATAGATGAAACTCTTAATTCCTCTGCTGGAGATCCAAAATAATGAAAAAAGTTGGCATTGAGTAAAGATGTCTTCATTACGGGCCGCGCTTAGAGACATCAAATCCGTGTGAACAAATCTATTAGACTATGACCAAATCTCCCTAATAAAGACATAGGTTTTGCTAATGACAACTCTTAAGATTGTCGTTTAGAGAAGGAGTTTTATTACAAAGTCATCTATGAATTACTATGATTGGATGTCAAACCCGAAAAACATGGATACAATCTCTAAAAATCTAGATGCACAATAAACTTTTGATTCTGATTGGATGATTTAATTTCTTACATTAAATTGTAGTAAAAAAGATTCATCTTAACCACAGCCCTAAGGGTTGTCATTAACAAAACCTTTACAATGCCTTTTTAAGTAACATGTTATATGACCTTATACCCCGCTCTGACGAGATTGATTATGTTGTTGTTATTAGAATCAATATAAACCATGTATTTATGCATCTAAAAGTTATATATATATATATATATATATATATATATATATATATATATATATATATATATATATATATATATATATATATATATATATATATATTTTTTTTTTATTTTAGTAATTTCATATGAACTCATTCCTTTGAAATGAATTAATAAAACAAACATATAATTGAGACTAATAAAAAAGTTTAATATTCCCAAAGTTTACATTATTGGGTTATAGCATTCCCCATTCTCCAATATCTACCACTATCCTCTCAATTCAAATATCTTTTGTTTTGAAATAGACTAGACAAACGGTAGGAGACAATATGCGGTGGGTACGACTTTGTTTCTTGCAAAAACTTCATATATGTGGTAAGCCCAATAATGTAACACTATTATACCCAATAATAACATTCACATTCTCTTAAACCACTAAAAGATAGAAAGTCAAAATGTGTTACATGCAATTGCTGGAGATCATGTTTGAAAAAAATTAAAAATAAAAATAAAAGTTACACAAAATGAGGTAATATAGGAGTTGACATGCAATGCATATACTAACCTTTATTCATTTACACATGGTTATTACATAAAGAGTACTTGTTATGGTACCTTAGTGGTTAGTGACACCTTTCTAAGTAGGGACGGAACTAGGAGAGTTTTCACAGGTGCTAGGGATTAATATGGATTTTTTTTTTATGTAATGTTAACTTTTGAAAATAATCAGTTTTTTTTTTTTTTTTTTTAAATGCATACGGTCTATCGAAATGAGTTTCTATATTACGGTTTCAAAAAAACTACGTACCCGGTGATATTTGGTCCTCGTTCTGTCCCTGTTTCTAAGCAACTTTTTATTCACTATGTGGATATGAAAAGACTTTTTTTTTTTTTTTTTTTCTTTTTAGCATTTTTTTGTTATGTAAATAATGATTGGGTGCCAATAACCCTTTAAGGGAGGGGCATGTATAGCCAACCTCTTACATAAATAGTGGTATTCTGTGTTGGATGCAGCTTTTAATCGCTTAATCTTGACAGACACAACATGAAAAACGCATTTACATGACATTGTTTTTAATTGAAGAAATGAACCCCCATAGAGGCAAGTGAAGTTGGTGAGCCGTATGATGGGCAACTATCTCCTGCGGTTCGGAGAGGAATCAGCTGTTAGTTAGTACCCCCCTGGTTTCAGGGTGGACCCTTTCACTCTATTTTATTATATACGCTTAGTGAAAAGAATGGTCGTATTGAATGTCGGGCCATTCGTTGAAGATAAAAGTATATTGAACCCATATGAAGTTTTACCATAAGCAGATTGTATCCATTGAGCAAATATAGGTTCGATTAAGATTGGCTTCTCCGGAGTACCAAAGGCCTAAGTTTTCTTGCTTTCGCATAGCTTGATTTTCTCTGGCGTCACTGTTCCAAACTCTGAGTGAAGCCCCAAAAAAGCGTAACCTCAAAGCTTTTGAACAAGGGAAGCATAGAAAATGCTTAAGTTAAATAAGTAAAAGGAATGGAGGTAGGCCCAGCCCAGGCTAATGCGGTTAAGGTTGTTGTAAACGAAAGGGACATCTGAGAATTTGATCCTAGCTCGTGGAGCGGCATACCGAAAAAAAGCTTTCCCGAGGATGTCTGTGCGTGCTCTCCCAGTCTCCCGTCTTTAGTCTCTATCAGCGTCAACCCCAAATACGAAAAAAAGAATTTCAACTTACCCACTTCTTTAGGCTCCGAGCATAGAAAATAAAATAAAATAAAAATGTTTGGTAGCTATATTTGTGATATTAAAAAAGAAAAATGATTTGTAGGCCTAAGTAATGGACCTAAAAAGAGACCTACAAATATGATTGGTGCATTTCAAAAATGATTGGTGAATATGAGGAGAGAGAAATGTTGTATTTCAAAAATTTAATGTGTAAATGGAGTAGGTCTATTTGTAGGTCTAATTAGTAGGCCTATTTATCATTACTCTTTTTTGGGACTAAACGCGCCATGGCATTAACGCATATGTCGTTGTATTCATCACTGAAGTGACGGAACACTAATAACATTGTTGTTTTAAATGTATTTGAATATCATCGTAAAAAACAAAAAGAAGAATAATTGTTTGGAGACAATGCCCTCTCCCTACGGCGCCTTTCTGCCCTTAAAATATGGGATTAGCGCTCCTCCTATATACAACCTCATTTTTCTTTGCAATTCTTATTTTAATCACGAACATCCTACGTGTTAGTTAAGTATTAAATTCTACAATTGCAAAAAATGATCAGATTTGAAATATAGAAGATATTGGGTGTGTTTGTTAAAAGTAGTAGTGAGTAGTAGCACTGAGCAGTAGCTAAAGCTGTGAGTTATGAACAGTAGTTATAGCTCACAACTTTTGCTCAGCGCTTTTTAAAAAAACATTGAAAAACTGAGCATTTCTAAAAAATATCAAAGCTCATTCTTTCTTTGTCAAACGACTATTAAAAACCAAAATATTTATTGCTCACCGCTCTCAAAAACTCTACACTGCTTCGTGCCAAACATACCCCTTATGCTGGAGTTATTAACGTTTAAAACGATAAGTTAAACAATCTTCAACTTAGATATATGTGGTTTAAGAGCACTACATACTCATTGTGTTATCCGACAATGTTATAGCAAAAACACCCAAAAGTGTTATCGTTTCAGCTCTTTCTCTTCTAACTCAGAAGTCAGAACTAATAACTTAACCTCAAATCACGCTTTTTACATCACTCAAGTTATAACTAGAAAAAACACAAATAAAATACAAATAAAAAAATAAAAAAGAGGAGGAAAAAAACTCAATGGCTTGACTGGTAAATTTAACGTCATACTCTAACTTGAGGTCTAATATGATGTCGTGCTATAAGGCTGGTCACAGTGGCGAACTAGTTCGCTTGGCAAGACACGCCTTTCTCCGACGACCTATTGCCACAAATGGTGACCCGATAATTCCTTTTTTTTTTTTTTTTATCAAATATTTTTAAAAACAAAATTAAACTTCATTAATAAAAATACTTAACATTACAACGGTTCTTCAGAGAAGTAAGCGGCAACTAAACGATTATTAGCACCTACACGAACCCTAGCCGTGTGGTTTCGTTGAGCCTTTGGCAGTGACGCTTGGTAAGTGTCCCAAGCATACTGCGTATACTCCATGAACTCCGTAAACTCGCTCATAACTTCTTCATCGTCGGAAGACGAAGAATTAAAAAATAACTCGTAAGACATAATTATCAAAATGTGTTTGAAAGTGTTTATGAGAAGTTGTTTGAAATTGTGTGTTTAAAAATGTGTTTGAGGTTGGTATTTATAATGTTGTAAAAGTGGTAAAGTTTTGGAAAAGTGGAAAAGATTTAGGTTGTGAGACTCGGTTGTCTCCTCAACCGAGTTGCATGTTCTTCTCTCCTCAACCGACGACAACCCACATACCCACAATGGGAGAACCTTGCTCAACCTTGTGCTTCAACCGACGACAACCGGCCCCTCTGTGGGCAGCCTAACTAGAGGTATCGAGTGTTGTAAGCCCTATAGGACACCACGATGGTGGTTCTTTTCCACTTGTGTATAAACATTAAAACCTCATATATCTATGTTGACTATAAATTTTATAAGCTCTAAAAAGTTGAGACTTTATTATTACGTCTGTGAGTTGGATTATTACAAAAAGATAATCCTACTTTATAATCACGTAGATCTATAATGTTAACCACATTGTTTGAACAATAAGAAGTCGTAACAACAATAATAATAAAAGTTTAGTTAACTAGTAGTATTAGTTATTGAGGAGAGTTATTTTACATACCAAACTTTTCTCACATATCAAGAGACTCATCTCCACCATCCATTTAAAAATGAATCAATTGCTGAGATTAAAAGACATTTTATTATTTCACCTATTTTTTATAATCTAGATATCACTTAAACCGTTAATCGTTAAACGAAAATATTTACACCGTCGCGACAAAAATTTAATTATCTTTCTATAGACGGGCACTTTGATATACTTTTGAAAAAAGAAAAAAAATCGTTTTTTTCACGTTTTTTCGTATTTTTTTCATTTTTTTTACGTTACTGAAATTTGCATGAAAAAAATCATATATGATAAAACACTAATTTGAATATCACATGTGATATTAGTGTTAAATCATATATGATATGTAATATCACATGTGATATTAGTGTAATATCACATGTGATATTACATATCATATATGATTTAACACTAATATCACATGTGATATTCAAATTAGTGTTTTATTATATATGATTTTTTAATGCAAATTCCATTAACGTAAAAAAAAAACGAAAAAACTTAAAAAAAAAACGTGAAAAATACGAAAAAAAAAAATTGTCGAAAGTATATCAAAGTGCCTATCTATAAAAAGATAATTAAATGCTCGTCGCAATGATATATATTTTTTCGCTTAACGATTAACGGTTTGAAAGATATTAATATTTGAATGAAAAAAATAAAATAAAAATGAAAGTGGGTTTTTTAAATTGTTGGGATTAATCTCATCCATTAGATCAAATAACAATGATGGGTGGAGATTGGTTCCTTGGTATGTAAACAATCTTTTGTCCTCAAATGATCTTAAATCTATTGTTAGTATAAATAAATGTGTAGGCTTTATTTCATCTTTAGGGCACTTTAGTTTCATTGCTCCATTAAACACAAGGGTCTTTTAGCTTAATTTTTTTGACTTTAAAATACAATCAATTTTACTTTTAAAAGATAAAATAAGTAATTCAGGTCTATATGTAACTTTCATGATTAAAAAAAATAGGATAAAGAAAACGAAAATGTAACTAACTTGTCATTTTTTGTTTTATCATGTACTAATTTTTATTGTTTTCTATTGTATACCATTTTTTTAATGTATTTTGTGACATTTTTACATTTCTTATTTATTAACACTTTTATGGATAAAATGATTATAAGATAAGTATAATAAATGGAATTCAAAAGCACACAACAAAAGAAAATGACAAATTAATTACATTTTCATGCCTTTTACTTAAGAAATTAATCAAATGAATATACACTTCCGTTGTTAGAGCACAAGGTATGCAAGGACCCAATAACACGTTACTGGTATGCCACATCAGCGTCATATCATACACCTCCCAATAACACACCAATAACTCAAACAACCCTCCATCATAACACACCACTAACATCACATGTAGGTCCCGCAAAATACCCCACCAAATATACTTCTCACTCACAATAAAAAAAAAACACACACACACACACACAAAAGGTGCATTTGGCTTGAGCTAGTGGAGTGGCTCAAAACACAAAAGAGTGCATTTGGCACAAGTTTGGCATGTTGACCGGTAAAGTTGGCACACCAACGGCTCACCAATAGCTCACCAAAAGCACCCCATATCTTGTGCTCTTACTTACTACGTACAATTTATACGTGAGTCATGTAGTAGTCATGTACTCATGTTACATCAATTAAGTTAATATAAGAAACTCAATTATACTACTCGAACTTAAAACCGATATGCTACATTGTATAAAGACTAAAGCTACTTTGATAGAACCTTTAAAGCTACTTTGATAGAACCTTTGACTAAGACAACAAACTTCACAATGCATCAAGTTAGGTACAAATTCTAGTGGACTAGTGAATAGGACATGTATGGATGCCAAACGTCCTCGTTATCGTTTATTCGAGCATTTAGCTGGATAAGCTAAAAATAGGCATCCATAGATATAGCTGATTTCCCGTTGTTGCAACTACTAACACTTTACACCTAAAAGTTATATGTGTGGGTAATATATTTTGATGAAAAAATAGCATAAAACATAGTAACAAAGAATAGTAATATCAAGCGTAATAAGCCTTAAGACCACGCGTGATCAGCTAGGTAGTACGACATTAGTGGATTGAGCCGGAAAGATCAATAAAAGTAATAATTAGGTGGTGCAACCATCGAACGAAAAAAATTTATGTGTGTAAATGTGTTGGAAGTATGTGTTGGAAATGTATATATTTACAAACATGTGAATGTCCGGATTCGAACTCGTGACCACGCGATTGCACACATTAGCCAATGAGAATTAAAGTTAATAATTAATGTTTATGTTTACGATTAATTATTGCACATTAAGTCCGGTTAACGATCGTTAAGTATTTAACGGAAAAATGACTAACGACCGTTAAATGAAAAGAGAAAGGACTAGTAATGAAAAGACTTGAAAAAGTTATGGGTTTCTCTTGGGCTTGTCCTATGGCCGGGGAATGGGTTTCAACCCAAGCCCTAACTTGTTCCCAAAGTCTTCCATCTACTATATAAACAAGGCTAGGTTCTAGGGTTTTTCATAACTTTGTGCATTGAATTAACCCTAGATCTCTCCTCTCCTCTCTCTTGTCCCTATTCGGCCGAACACCCCTTGTAAGGGAGTTTGGTTTCGTTTTTCCTTAAAACGATGACTTGTGTTAGATCTAGCAATCGCTTGATTCGTTGGTTAATTCGTGTGTACAAGAACGTGGTAGTAAGGCACTATTCTTACACCATATTGGTTTGAGTTGTAAAACAGTAAGGGACAACTCTTCAAACCACTTCTTTGTTTTGCTCAAGAGATCTGACATTCGCAAGAGGTACGTTACGCATACTTTCAGTTAATTAATTTATTTGTTATGATCTTTAGTCTTCCGCTGTGTACTCTTGATGTTTACATGTTTATTGTATGTTATATATATTATAAACTCAACAGTGGCATCACGAGCCTTGTATAACAAGTAATTAATTACTGAAACACATAATTAAAATAAACATGTTGTGTTATTATTTGTATACGTAGATCTAGGGTTTGCAAAACCTAAACCCTAATTTTAGGCGGGGCGTTTTTTGGTGCCTAATTAGGGTTTTGTAAACTAAAGTTTTAATTGGATTAGAAACCCTAGGATGCATGCAATTTATGTGTATTGCGTAACTCTGTTTAATTGCATTAATTGTTAAGTGTAATTTTATGTCCATGATAATTATCTGCATGTTTTATCATGGATCTGCTTTTATTGTATGTTCTACTTGTTTAAGTGATATACATTAAATTATGATAGATCTTAAATTGTGGAAGACCTCAATAATTATTATTTAATCAATTATGTGCTATGTGGTATATGTTTAATTTTGACTTACGCAATCGATGAATCGATGCATGTGGCTCACCTTGTACATAGATGAAAACGGGTGAAAGTCTTAATTAAATATATGCATATTGACAGATCTAGAATTGATTATTAATAGGATTTATCAAAAGGTTTGCATGTGGCTATTTGATATGCATGACTTTTATTTGTTATGCATTCATTGTTTATATGTTTATTTTTTTTTAATACTTGCTTGTTTGTTATGTGTAACAAGGGTATTTTTACAAGAAAAATAAACTAACCTAAACAATGGTGAAACATGTAATTTTAAGCATAGTAATCATAATCGTTTAATTGATTGGTGACTTTGGTACAAATGGTCTGAACGGCTCACCCATGAGAATGAACTATAAAGGGGTTAATAAAGAAGTGCACACAGTCACACTGAAAGGATGTCTAAGGTTATGCTTTTGCGCTTACCTGGTCCTCTGCCCCCTGTAAGTTCGAATGGAGCTACTTAGTAAGCCATAAAATGTGCAAGCTCATCTTAAGGGCGAATTAGTTTTAATTCCATGTGCCATTTGGGTGGTAATTACCCGAAACACTAAGTGTTTACACTTATGCAAAAGTACGGTATAATGGATGATAATTAACACTAAATTCCTTGATTGGTGAATCCAATACCTCAATTAAAGTTTGATGATGAAAAGCTTATACATTAAAACAAGATATAAATGTTTTAATAAAACCTATGCTACGAAGATGAATGCATGACATCTTTGTACATATTTGATTTGACATCAAAATTATTACCCTTTAATTTGAGTTATATGCCATCCAACGAAACGGAAACACCTAAGATTACTTTTTATTTGCGTGAGATCGTGACTTAGATCGTAATCAAAGGGTAAAATGTCCACGTGACGTGAGAACGGGCATGGATGATTTTGCAGTTTCTTAAGTTGGACAACTTAATTGAGTTGTGTAGTGAGAACTGGCAACTCAAGGCATAAGATGGGGATAAAACATGTTTACATGGCAATTGATATTGGCTAAATGTAAATCCCATAAATCTAGGAATTGCAATTTGAAAATTGGCAATTGAGGTTCGACTCGTACCATTTTGAATAATTTCATTACTAGCAGATCAACTGATGTGATGAAACTATGTCAATTTGGATCCTAGTTTTCAAGTAAAAATTAAATGGTTATATGTTTATGAACCATGGGTATTTAATTTTCTTGAAAAGGTTAATTATCAAAAATACTAAAATTGAATTTTGTAATTCTTTTGAATGTATAAATGCAACATTTAACCGTAAACAAGGTTTAGTCTTTGATCAGTAAATTGAACCATTCTGCTTTCAAACAAATGTTTGATCGAGAATAATTTACCGAAAAGACAAACATGAAGTCTATTTTCCATGTGAGAAGCATGAGACTCAATCCTATTCCTTTTCATGAATGAGAAAGGTATAATAGGAACATTTGAATGGTTTAAATTCTAATGTAACTCATAGCAATGAATTGCACATCTTATTTTCCATAAAGATTTCATTACCTTCATTTGGTGAATGAATCCTTTTGTAACAAACATGAATGTTGGTTAACTGGAAAACATGTATATGAGTTACTAAAATTAGAAGTTAGACTATTTACCGCGAAAATTGGTAAAAGGCAAACTAGCATTATTTATCTAGTTGTTTTGCTTTAACCTTTAAAGGTGCTACATACCATTATGGGCATGGTAGGCCTGTTAAGGAAGAAATTGCATACCCAATTTTTCGAGTTAATAACATTGATGGATAACCCATCATTCATATAGTAGAATACACCTTTTAGTACCTTAGTAAAGATTACGTATGGTTCTTCAAAGGTGTAGGAAAGTAAAAAGCAAGCAAGTTGTTTTCACTGGTTATGAAACACTAAAAAATGTTGTCAAATTCAGTGGGAGCATTTGTGTTGCATTACTGAATAAGAAGTTGTTATAATGATTTCTAATTCAGTGGGAGCTACAAGCTTTGTTTCCTGTGTAGTAATCCAAATTATCTCTTGAATATCATGTAGATAATTACTTTCCAATTGTAGGCACTTATGTTTTTTAAAGATTGTCATGTGCGTTTCCTTACAAATATATATAGTCCTATATCTACTAGTTATATCTATGACACAAATCATATTAATCAAATAAACGAACGTGTATCGTGTTGTTTATATAATACATGATGTTATTCCATGCATAAGTGGGAGAAATCTTTATTGTGTGCAAGGTACAACACATATTAATATGATTTAAATGAATTCTCTTGACTGAAAAGTAAGAGAATAATGTTCTAATAGGAAGATTACATTTAAATATGTATGATTGCCCCATTAAGAACATGTGCAAGATGATAACAAAGACTACTTTAAATATTTATGTCATTTAATATTTTAGAAACACTTGTAGTTACAATTTATGTTACGTGAGAACGTGAACTAGATTGTAGCCCAAAGTAAAATACCCACGTGTCGTGAAAACGAGCATGGATGATTCTGCAGTTTCTTACATGGAACATTTCATGGAATGACATAATTAAATAAAGTAATCTAATACTACTTTGAATGTAAGTATTCGTTGAATGACTTAAATATATGTAGTAAATATTAACTTGAAATATTAATTGAAACCTGAGGTGGTGTTCATAATTACTTTAATTATAAACGTTTATGATTTTGTAAAGTCACAAACATGAAGTCTTTTAATACAAGACTTACAATATAAAGTAAGACGTTAACTTGCTATGTTTTAAGACATATGCATGAAGTCAATGAGTTGATCAATGACTTATAACGTATAGTGGGATTATAACTAATATGTCTTTTGACTTGGTCCAAAATATTTGTGTTATAATACATGTAATTGACTTGGTAATTCTATTGTACCATTAAGTTTTACTTTGTTGGTAAATAGGTAAGCCAGAGAGTAGATGGTTATCTAAAATATTGTTAGATTTTCTTACAATATTAATTCTAAGGAAATACCATAGTTTTATGGTATGTTCTGTTAGAAGAATCAAAATCTGTTGGCATTATTTAATTCAAGATAACTATAGTTTCTTCCAAAAGTTATCAAGGTTAGTAGATTGAGTATAGATTGAATATACTCAATAAGACTCCAACCTAGAAGATTGATAAGACACCATTTTTATGGAATGTGATGAATCACATTAAGTCTTATAATGAAGATCTGATTTTGTTAAACTACTTATAGAGTGAGTTGTAACAAACTAATGTCAGGAACTGTCAATGTTTTTGTAATATCCTAAAAGAGAACAATGTATTGTTGTTCTAATGGCTAAACTATTTAAAGGTGATCTTTAAATTTTAAAGGCAAGTGGGAGTTTTGTTTAGATCTTGAAAGATTGAATTACAAAATACACAATCTTCTAAAATGCACTAGCAAATATCATGATGAGGCTAAACATGTATATGATAGACCTCAATATGATGGAATTGTCATTCATAGATCCGTAAGGATATCTCAGATATTTAATATGCTGGGGAATATGAGCTACAGGATCATGGTAAGCCTGTTAATCATAATGATGAATTTACCAAATGTTGAATTGTGGTAAATCAATCATATTATGAATGTAGATATGCTGTCCATAGAGATAATCAACTTTAGATATTTGGTTTATCTTAATGAGTTTCTTCAAAGAATGAAAACCCTAGTGGTTTAAATCTTTGTGTAGGAATCATATGGACAATATTGTACACATATTTAATGCATGTCTAGTGATAATAATATTAATCATACTTAAGCAATTAACTATGATTGAATATTTTTTCCTAGATACATTAAATAGAAGTATAAAGATTATAATACTTAGTTTCATTGATATGAAATTTTGACAATGAATATCAAAACTCTTTGTTGTGGAATTACTTTTGCGAGGACGATAAGTAATACAAAGTAGTTTTATGAATTCAAATAATCTTTAAATATGTACAGACAGCAAGAATCCATGAATGGATATATGCATGCATCTAGGAGATGATTCTTATGTTTAATATTAAATCCATGTTTGATTTAATAATTAAAATAAGATTGCTCATAAGTATTCCTGAAAGCTAGTGGGAGTATTATTTATTAAATCTTATATGTTGTATGGGCAACTACATTCCACTTAAATTAAGTTTTAGTTGGGAATGAAACTTCGTTTGTAAGATTTGAAAATAATAAATACAACCTTGGAATATATGTTTATTATTATAAACATATGCGGTAAATAAATGAGTCTAATAGAACATGATGAGTACATATCTTTGACAAGATAATATATGAATGAGATCTTAAAGTCTAACTTGAAGATTCATCATGAACATCATGTTGTGTATAAGGTTGTTGTATCATGCTTGATTACAAGATGATTTAACAACATTGTAATATTTATGTTTGGATTTAGAATTGCATTCCTCAGCCTGGAGTTGCTCCCAGATTCTATACAACAATTGTTGTGTAATTGTCATAGTCAACAAACTTGAGGTTTGGATGACACCAAACAAATAAAATATTCAAAGTTTACGAATGTTTAAAGAGCATATTGTTGTACACAATGATGCTGGTATAATTGATATGACACTCAATTCTAGTCATGGTATCCTTGATGATGACCATGTTGACTAGTTATGCTCAACTAAGAGCATAGTTGCATTATACATTAAAGAATAAAGAATACTTTAAAACTTTAAAATTTTGAAAGATAATTGTCATAAAAGGGTGGTTCAGGTTATCACGCACCTTATGGAATGATATGACAATATCAAGATATGTGTACACATATACAAGAAATTCACTTATTGAAATTTTGAAATAAGTATTCTCAAAATTCCTATAGATCAAAGTTAGTTGAAATTATGCCTTGTCAACAAGTATGAGTTGCATGACTTGTGGCAAAATTCATTAACTAAGAATTATCATGCATTGATCTATTTAGTATTTGGATAAAGGATGTTAAACAATTATTATTTATAATGAATTAAAGTACGGTATACGTTTAATTTCATTTATAATATTGTGTCCTGTATTTGCATGTTTAAATCCTTGAATAACTTAAGTTATTCTAAATAGTCCGTTGTCGATCAATAACATGGGAATGATATTGAATTAAGACAAATCGGAGTATTAGTTAGAATATACTTGAAAGTATATTGATGCGTAGCATGACTAATTTCAGATGATATTCAATGGATTGAGTATAGGACTTATCCCACCCGCATGATAATACTTTATGGATCTTTGTCATTAAGTATATCATGAATATTTATCCTCTGACTTGAGATACAAGAGATATGTCATGGATGTAGTGCATTTTTGTGAAGCAATCTAACGCTATAATGAATGGTAGTTATAAGGGTCGTTTTCAGAAGTGTTGCGAAATTTATGAATCCTGCTTGTAGTCAAAATGGGATTTGTTTCCTTCAAATTTATTTTGAAGTATAATACTGCTTGGCCCCTCGTATGGTTGTTAATATGTTTGCATGGCCATGCCCAAGGTCTTCTGGAATATGTTCAGAAGAATTGGTAATCTTAATCAATCACATAAAGCGAGAAACGGAATAGTTAATTAAGAAATGAGTGAGATCCATATTCTTATTAACATGGTATTAGAAACAAAAGGATGAATATGATGATGAATCATCAAAACTTGGTTTTTCTCCAGAAAACCATACACGAGTTGTACCGGGGGCATTGGCGTGTTGCTAGAGGCTAACCAATGTCATTTCACGTTTTGTAAACATATCCAAGTGGGAGCTGTTGGAAATGTATATATTTACAAACATGTGAATGTCCAGATTCGAACTCGTGACCACGGGATTGCACACATTAGCGAATGAGAATTAAAGTTAATAATTAATGTTTATGTTTACGATTAATTATTGCACATTAAGTCCGGTTAACGATCTTTAAGTATTTAACGGAAAAATGACTAACGACCGTTAAATGAAAAGAGAAAGGACTAGTAATGAAAAGACTTGAAAAAGTTATGGGTTTCTCTTGGGCTTGTCCTATGGCCGGCCAAGGGAATGGGTTTTCAACCCAAGCCCTAACTTGTTCCCAAAGTCTTCCATCTACTATATAAACAAGGCTAGGTTCTAGGGTTTTTCATAACTTTGTGCATTGAATTAACCCTAGATCTCTCCTCTCCTCTCTCTTGTCCCTATTCGGCCGAACACCCCTTGTAAGGGAGTTTGGTTTCGTTTTTCCTTAAAACGAGGACTTGTGTTAGATCTAGCAATCGCTTGATTCGTTGGTTAATTCGTGTGTACAAGAACGTGGTAGTAAGACACTATTCTTACACCATATTGGTTTGAGTTGTAAAACGGTAAGGGACAACTCTTCAAACCACTTCTTTGTTTTGCTCAAGAGATCTGACATTCGCAAGAGGTACGTTACGCATAATTTCAGTTAATTAATTTATTTGTTATGATCTTTAGTCTTCCGCTGTGTACTCTTGATGTTTACATGTTTATTGTATGTTATATATATTATAAACTCAACAGTATGTTTGTTTTTAAGTGGGGTGTATATAATGATAAGAGGTGATAAGCATCATGGGGTTTAGTGATTAGTTTGATGGTGAAAATAAATACTAATATGACGCAGACGTGACGAAAAACTATACCACATCATTGTTATAGTTTAATTAAAGGGAAAATTCTCTAAATGCTCCAGTTGCCCAATTTTATTACCCCAAATGCCCCACTTTTTTTTCACTTCTCAAAATGCCCCATGGGCAACTCTCCCAACTGAATATTTGGGCAACTATCCTAAATTGATGACATGTGTCCCATTTTGTGGGGCAACCTTGTACTTATCTAGTACAAGTGTACTAGAGCTATAGTTGGGCAACTTTGACTTTCAATGTTGGGCAACTGACAATTTTTGTCTTTTTGCCAAAAAGTATGATCTTTTTTTATTCTTAAAAAGTACATAAATATTGGGCAACTGGGTCCCACAAGGTTGTACTTTGGGCAACTTATGATGTATAAAGTATTTTTATGGCATTGAATGTATAAAAGAAATTAAAAAAAGGTATAAGCAATTTTTTAACCTTTATACCTTTATACATTTATACAGTGAAACTTCCTCAACACACTTCTTATTTGAAACCACCACACTTATCAACACAATCTTCCTCAACACACTTCGCCAAGAGCTAACACACTTCTCTCGACTGTACATCGCCACCACTGTGTCCGATCTAATGTCTATCAGAAAAACGTTTTGGGCTAGGGTAAGTAATTTTACGTATTTTCATCTATTGATTTATGGTTTTGTTAATTTATGGTTTCGCTAGTCTAGGGTTTCGATAATTTATGGTTTCGCTAATTTAGGGTTAACTTTTACGTAATTGTTCTTGTTTGATTTTGGGTTTCGATATTTTAGGGTTAACGTATTGGGTGATTAATTGTTCTTGTGGTTTTAGTGATTTGTTGATACTTATTAAGTTTGACAAACAAAATGATGGATGTTGTTGTAGAGTAAGTCACTAAACCATTGTAAGATAAGTGCTACTAAGTGAATAAAGCGAGTTGATGATGGTGCAAACTGGTTGGGTTAACGAAACAAAATACACTGAAAAATAAACTGCGACACAACTAAATATAATCCGGGTGATCCCAAGTTTGAGAGTTGTTAGAGTCGTAACCATCGTCGTAAAGATACTCAGAGCAACCTTCAATTCTGCTCTCATCCCACTCTGCGTACAATGCATTGAATTCTCTGTCCCGACGTTCCTGTTGTTCTCTTTCAGCTTGATCCATACGAGCAGCTTCCTCCATCTCTAACAGACTTCTTCATCCCGGAGCATAAGTCGCCCCTTGGCTTCCTCCTTAAGAGCAGCTTCTCTTTGTGCTTTCTCCCATTCTTCTTCTTCCTTAATAGCAGCCTCCTCCATTTCTAGTAAAAGTTGTTCTTCATCAAGTTGTTGGCCAAAGTCTTTTTTTTCGGGAAACTGTTGGCCGAAGTCTTTTTGTTCCGGAAACAGTTCCGGAAATTGTTGGCTGAAGTCTTTTGTAGACATTTTTGATAAAAATTTGTAACCTATTTACCAACACCACTTTAATTTAAATTCACACATATAAGGTGGGTAAGTTTGAAAATTTATTACCCTTAATATGTTAATAAATGTGGTGCAGGTGGAACCTCTCCCATATAGTTGACATGGGCCCACATTGTAGTTACATAGTTGATTTATTGGGCAGCTTTTGCTTATTTAATTAAGCATTTAGTACATGCAAGAGGCTGTGATGATGATTATCTTATTTGATAAGCAAATGATGTGATTTACCGTATGTTGGCATGACAATTTTAATACATTATTTTGCAGCCACGGCGGTTATATCCTGATGTTTTTGTGTTTATCAACCCTTTTACAGATCTGAGCCTTGCTAATGCATATATCCTGATGTTTTTTGTGTTTATCAACCCTTAGTTAATACTCACATGGCATTTTTAATACTCACATAGATGATTAACATCTTCGGGTCAATCATGTTTCATTGTGGCTGGCATCCTATGGCAACACATGAATATATATATTGTCTGTGAGAGTATATAATCATTTCTCCCTAGCAGACGCCCGTCCCAATGAACCATGATTGGCTCGAAGATTTGTATCATGTATGTTAGTAAACTAGACATGTAACTTTTTCAAACAATTCGATTATGTATATATGATGTTAATTGGTAAGAGGCTGTGATGACAAGTATCTTATTAAATCATTCAAATGATGCGATATTCCGTTTCATGGCGCGGCAATTCTATAGTATTGCAGCCATGGCGGTTGTATCCTGATGTTGTGTAAACTATTGATTTATACAGATCTGAGCCTCCGTATTATGTTATGAAACTAAAATATGAATGATCAAAGATGGATGTACTGTTTGCAGCCATGACGTTATATCTTAGATGCAGCCAGGTTGACCAAATGCATATAGTTTGTTTACTTACAATTCAGCTTTGTTGATTGAATGGCATGTCAGACCTGGGATCATTTGTGTGAATCATAAATCAACCTAGATCGGACATGCTATTCAATCACCAAACCTGGATTGCGGGTGAACAAACAAGTATATGGAGGAGCTTTACACCAATGTCAAAGCCGATTGTTGCCAATGGGGCATTTAGGGAAGTTAATTTTTTCATATTTTGATATTTTGTTACTTTATATTATGACTTGGTTAAGTAGATACTTTCATGATGAGGGTTGAATCTCGAAGGGTAGAAAGGTGGTGCAAAAGGGTTTAGCTTGATCGAGAGTTCATAATGTGTGTGTGTTTTTAGTGTGTAATTTTGGTGTGAAACTCGTGTGTGTGTGTGAGAAAGAGAGGTCAGAGATGATACGAAAAGAGATGAAAAGGTTGGTAAGGATAGTGGTGGAATGGTGGCGAGAGATATGGAAGGGTTTGTGAGGGTGCCTCATTAACCCCACTTCACTCTGCACTATTGTAGCACTATCATTACAAACCCTTTCATCTCTTTTCTTATCATCTCTGTTCTCTCTTTCTCTCACACACATACATAGTTTCACACCAAGAATTACACACTAAAAACACATACACAGTTATGAACTCGTAGAGCAAACTAAACCATTTTGCACCACCTTTCTACCCTTCGAGATTCAACCCTCATCATCAGAGTATTCGTAACAAGAAATGAGTGTCATATAATTGTTATAGACTGTTGATATATGTAAAGGAGTTAGTTAACGAAGAAGGAACAATATGATATACTTGTGGATTCAAAGTCAATTTGAAAGTAAGAATGTGGGCCATACGCAACTTCATACATTCAAATTGTCTTTGAATATCTCGATGATCACGATAGTGTGTATTGTTCATGACACGCCACACTCCATGATTATCCAACTGAAATGCTTTTCTAGAATCCGCGAATTGTAGAAAATACGTTGGTACTTTGAGCTTCCCCTCGAAAACCCATTCCTATGTCACTGTCATAGCAATGGGTTTTGACATGCCAATGGGATTTCGAGTGGAGGGTCAAAGTACTAAAGTTTATCCACTTGTTTATAACATATTGACAAGCAACTTTGTTAACCAACTCCTTTACATAGGTAATTATTTGAAGTAGTTGGTTTATTTTGGGACACGTGTGTATTTGTGATATGCAAGAGGCTGTGATGACAGATTATCTTATTTGACACGCAAAGGATGTGATTTACCGTATGTTGGCATGGCAATTTAATTACATTATATTGCAGCCATGGCAGTTATATCCTGATGTTTCGGTGTTTATCCAACTTTTTTGAGATCTGAGCCTTGCTAATGCATATTACACTGCACACTCAGGTTGGAAGTTTATATGAGTCTGGTATACTTGTTATAGACTATTGCTCTGTTTTTAAAAAAAGTTAAGGATCAATTTGATATACTTATGGATTGAAAGGGAAGTAGAACATTTCTAGGTGGCCACGTTACTTTGTGTATTCATAGGGAATTTCAGATAGCTTACCCATTCTAAATTCCCAAACAGTGCCTTTTGTTTTTCAATGATCTAGCAATTCGCTGGTGCGTGCCTTTGCCCAAAGGGAGTTGAAACGACAAAAGGTAATGTAGGGGGATTCGAAGGGTTCACTAAGTTGAAATTCAATACACATGTACAAAGTAACGCGGCCACATTGGTTTGTTCAACTTCTTTTTGAATCCGCAAGTATATCAAATTGTTCTTCAACTTTTTTTGAAAACATAGCAAAATTACACATACGAGGTGTGTGTGTGTATGAGGCTGTGACGACATGTATCTAATTAAATCATGCAAGTGATGCGATATTCCGTATCTTGGCGTGGCAATTCTATACTTTATACTATTGCAGCCATGGCGGTTATATCCTGATGTTTTGTAAACTATTGATTTATACAGATCTGAGCCTCATTCAAAAGTTTAAAAAGTTGTCTAAAATTGGGCTATTGTTTATTTGGTGTGAGTATGATACAAATAATTCATTTGTTAAATATGATTGCAGTATTAGGAAGTCTGTATACGTTTTTTTATTGATTGTAGTTGTGGTAAGATACTTGTTAACTTGTTTTTTTTCTTCTTGTAAGGAATACGAAGCCAATGTCATCGTTAGGAGCAAATTGAAATACTTTTCAATAATTAAAGAAAAGCTGAATCATACTCGAAGGAAATTGTTTAGGACAACCTGTTTTGGAGGGTGGCTGGTGTAACCACCCGCATGTTTAGGTTACTTTTCATTTTTGAGAATTTACTATTCACTTTTACTATTCATATTCACTATTCATCTCGTAAAATTTTTAATCCACATTCTCGTAAGATAAATTATTTTAGTAATAACCTAAGAGTTCGACCATCGTTAGATCATTTTCGCAAAAGTTATTAAGTAAACATCGTTTTAAAAGTTTCGTTTTAGACGGTCCACCGTTTAAAACATCACACGCATAACGAAAATCAACTCTGACAATTTTCCTCGCATCAAATAAATTTTTAGATCACTCATGATTAATTTGAGAATTTTTAAGATTTATTATTTTTAATATTACCAAATAAGCTCAGCGCAGAACAAAACTAAACTTACGTTTTAAACAATTCTACTTACATCCGGACTTAACGATTCCTGCACTGTGTTTCTAATATGTTTTTGACACTTTTACATTTTTGGAAAAGTCAAACATATTTCCCTCCTCCTTTGACCATAAAGGAATTAACCTTGTACGTTCTACATTTCTGCTTAAATCGCGTAACTTTTTAAACTTCACGAATAAGCGTAAAGTTATCCCGCATATGACGAAAACCACATTTTAACATCTCATATCACTTTTAGACTAATTTTAGTCTACTCTAAATAAATTCACGGTCGTTTCCTGAAATTTCGTTCTTTTTCAAAAAAGCTGCATTACGCGCTTTTGACCCGTATTTCCACTTTAAGCAAGTATTTTTGCACCCAATGAGACTTATCACCCATTTTATATTTTTATATGGAGTATAATGATGAGTCTCATCATTCCTACAAGTTTCGTATTTTTACGATACCCGGTTTTACGTTTTATGGCTTCGGTTGGCATTTAACGGAACCAAAACTCACTCCGTAACCAAGATAATACCAAAACTAACCACCTAAGTCATCTTATCTTCACTTGGCCGACCTAAGGGGGGGGATTCATCATTTTGGGGGCAAAATCCTAACCATGCTTCCTTTAGATCATTACAAGTGTCCTAACTTAACCATGGTTAATATTTAACCCAATATATGGTTAACCAAACTTACCCTCCTATAAATAGCAAGTGATATGCATCCTAAGAACCCTCACAATCTGTTTTGGGTCGTTCATATCACAAATCATACATATCTTCCATCATTTGATCTATAAACTCCAAGTTTATGCAAGGAAGTTCCAAAGATCAAGCTTCTACATCAAATCTCTAGCAAGTTTAAGTGATCTTCTTGAGTTTAAATCCACTCAAGTCACTTAGTAATTCATCACCAACTCTTCAAGTTTGCAAGAGTGCCAAGGTGTGGAAAGCTAGCTCAATCCGAAGTCTTTCGCGATCAATCAAAGTCCTATCCTTACTAAGTTACTCCTTTCTTATTGAAAGCCAAAAGTTGTAAGCAACTTATCACCACCATCATCTCATCTTTATTATTCATAATATTAACTATTTCATGCTATATATATAGTTACTATGTTGATTCATGATGTACATATACTCAATCACTTATTTTAATTCACATATTGTCATAAAAGTAACAAACTAGTAAACTAGTCATATTCTACACATGTGAGACCATTAAAAACAGTAACATAAGGACTTTCTAACTTACATAATATGGTAGACAAGATAAAAAGGTAAACATAGCAATTTGAATCACCCGAAACGGACAAACGAGTCAAAAGTTATAAGCAAAAGAAGTTAGCGAAACCTAAACGCCGAAACTACCAATAGCTTGCTGTTTTGAGTTATGCCATTTTAAAAATGGTACTTCTGGTCCGAATCATCAAAAAGTTAAAACACGAAAGTTGTCCGGAACGACGTTTTCCTTCAATAACAAAGAAGCTCGGACCTTGAAAACGCATAAATAGGCCAAAATCTTTCAAAAACAGAAACTGCCGTAAATATAGTCTCATAACTATACTTTTGTCACAACTAAAAGCAAACCAAGAGGCCTAATGGCTATAAGCCAAGACCACGGCTACGGCTAAGGCCAAAGCTAAGTCTCAAGACTATGGTAGTCAAGACCAAAGTCACGGCAAGGCCATGGCTAAAGCCTTAAGGCTTGTTTACCCAAGACCGTAAACTAAGGTGATCATATTTATGAAAACGACGAGAACTTGTAAAAACTAGATACTTGTAAAAAAATGATAAACTTATTTATATAAAAATCTTCATTCAAAATCTATGTTTTATCTACTAAGTACTACAAAACTAGAGAGCTTCATGTGAGGGGTTTCATTTGAGTAAAACGTATCGACGAAGTTCTTTGGATTTACGATTTAAAGTGTCCTAGCTCCTAACGTTCTTTGCATGACCTCTGAATTATGATGGCCCGAACGGTAGTACGATATCTATAAACTAAACATGTTTTCACAACTAGACCATTTCTATAAATGACATACACAAATACCATGTACTACATCATGATCAACATAGAGACGTATATAGGATGGTTTATGTTTTCCTAAACATTATTCCAAACCTAAGTCGCAACATTCTATTTTAGGTTGCTCGTAGAAGTTCCCACGGCATATCCATCATTCCCATTATACATTTGCTATCATTTACTTTGAGGTGAGTTTCATAGCCCCTACTTTTATATTTTTTGAATTACTTTTGGGGGAGATACATGCTCAAATATTTTCATTTACTTTCACAAGTACTCTAAACTTTTAAGGATTACCGTGAGTTCATAGCCCCACTTTCTATTATTTAATTGTTTTACAAACTCTTGGGGGAAATACATGCTTTATTTTAAACCGAACACATTACTTTCAAACAAAAGCGGGCTCAAGTATCACAACGTATTGAGGCAGCCGTATCAAACAAAAGCGGGCTCAAGTATCACATACTTGAGGCAACCGTATCAAACAAAAGCGGGCTCAAGTATCATGTACTTGAGGTAGCCGTACCGTGCAATAATATATGTTTTGTTTTCAACATTATGAGTGTATAACAACGTAACTCACACAAACATTATGTGTTCAACTGATTTCCAAAACTCTATGAATTTCACTCAACCTTTGTGTTGACAGTTTTAAGCATGTATTTCAGGTCCATAATGTCGGAAGCTGGCACGAAAGAGTAAGGATATCAAGAAGGCTATAAATTTTATTATCATTCGATAACCAATTTAATGTATTTTGTAAACTTGGAACCATCTGGGACCTCATTTTTGTAAACTCAGATATTTATATAAATCGAATGATAAATCTTTTAAAACGACTCCATTAGAGTTCGTTTTCTATTGTTATGACTTTTGTGCCATGAAGTAACACCCAGTTTGAATTCCGCTGCGTATCACGAAGTTGGGGGTGTTACAGCTGGATATGTTCTTTTTTGACCATGAACCACACATGTTAGATTATGTTTTACAAAAACAGGGTTTTGTGGATAAAACAAGCTATGACATGCCCCTTATATATACTATTGATGGTCGTAGTCTACATTTTGGTCGAACCGAGTTTTCTCTTATAACAAGCTTTCGTTTTGGGACAGCAAGTTTTGATTTATATAGTCCAGGGGATTTAACATTTAAGTTGAGGGTATTTCCAAAAAAGATAGGGGTAAAACTTTCCAACTTAGATCTTCTTGGTGTTATTGAGGATGAAGAGTTGTTCGGTAAATTAACTGATGAAGACGCAACCGGTGTGTCTATTGTTATCGTTAGAGGTTATTTTATGGGTCGCTATTGGTAGAAGAGGTGGACGATTCACTCATTCGTTTGGTCGAAGACCTAGATTCATGGAATTCCTTTCCATGGGGGGAGCACATTTGGAGGCACTTGTACCACTGTGATACTAGATGTTGTATCAAACCACAAGTGGGAACACCTAAAGGGTCTGGAAAGAGACCGGAAGTATGTTCCAACATACACGGTTGTTGGATTTGTTTGGGCATTCAAGGTTATTCCTATTTATATTATCTATTCTTCAGTATATTATTGAACCCAATGTATGAGAGTAATGCATCTTTATTATTGTAGATATGGATTCTTGAGTCGTTTGAAAGAAGCAAATCGTTGTGGAATAAAGTCCCAGATGTCATACCAAGGGCAATATCGTGGTCAAGGAAACTAATGTTTACAAGATCGGATTATGGATTGCTATTTGGCAAGGTAAAACACATTCAAATGTTTCAATGCAATAGACGAGCACCACGGATGGTATATGCAATTTAATTCCCTTGTTGTTGATGATGTTATTTAGGACTCGAAGATAATTTATGATCTGAAACCAACATTAGACGAGAACCAGTCGGAGTGGTATAATCAATTTAGGGAATTTTACCTGCACTACATACCAAGGACTCTTCCAACAAAATTACCGCATGATTACGATGTGTATCTACAAAAGTTGGATGCTGCACGGAAACGTGGTAGGACGAAAAAGTTTTACCGATTGTGTCTAGGGTACGCACCAAGGTAGTCTTCTATCGAAATCAGCCTCAAGGACTGTGTCATTCAAGAGTTGAATTCTCGTGTTTTCAAACTCGAGGCTATTATTCAGGTTATTTACTAGTCAATGTTAAATAATAACTATACGTTTATATTAGAATTATTGTTAAGGATAATACCCTTTATTACTTTGTAGGTCCTTGCATGTGAAAGAACTTGCGGATTTCGGGTAGGCCAGTTCATCGATATATTATCTTTATTTCTTTAAACTATCCGTTTGGTTAACAATGAACTTTATTTCCCTTACAGGATAAATTGGACTTTACTGCTTCTTTTTCCCACCTCAGCTATGAGTTTTGAGGCCAACTAAATCGTGAATTCTACGAATTGGTTGACTCTCTTATTTCTAGCAGTCGTTCAGAGCCAGCTGATTGTGATGATGTAGTTCTGGTAATGTGATTTCCAAATGTACACTTTTGCCATAGTATAGTATTAAATGTATTTTAAATGGATCACCTGTTACTCAGGAGTATCTGTTGGAAGAGGAATTAAGGTTGAGGAAAGAAGAGGAAGAACGGTGGAGGATGGAAGAACAAAAGATGATGGAAAAGGATTTTCTAAAGGCGATGATAGAGGAGAAGAATCGCAGGTTGCAAAAGGCAAAGTTGTTGAAGATTGACAAGGAAAAGAAAAAGAGGTCTATAGCTTTCTATAATTCAGACCATTGGAAAAGAGCCAAGGCGGACATAACACGACATGAGGAGTAAAAAGATGGTTCGAGTCGTCAGATATCGGGTCAAAAAGATTTGTGGAATCTGAAAATAATCGAACACCGGGTGCCGGATCCGGATATGACCGAACAGTTACAAAATGTTAAACCTTAGGTTGAGGTATGAAAAACAACTTTTAACATTTATAAATTTTTAAAGTGTTTTTAATTTACGTGTTAGTAACAACGTGTGTTTAGGTTCTTTCCGGAAGGAACAAGGCTATCGACAAAGTACATCTTATTGATGAGTACGACGAATTTCTTGGAAAGCAGGGGCCCCTTCGATGTATGTTTCCTTGGTCGAAAGAAGTTCGTGTGGATCGGAGGTTTTGGGAATCCTTAGTGTGTTTAGACCCTCCTAAGAAAGGTTGGCTTATGGACGAGGTAACAGTCACGCATATCTTTCACTTCGATAGTATATTCATTTTATATTGTTGCTTTTATACCCTAATCATTTTTTACTATTGCTTTATAGCACATAGAGTTGTGGGTGGAATACATGTTGTATTTCAGACCCGATGGAGCTGATTGGGCTATGGTTACTGATACTTTGTTCATGCTCTTACAACACTCCATACCCATTTGGTATGTTAACGGGGAAAAGTACAAACTCCAATGGGCTGATATTGAACAGGTAATAGTTGTGTTCATTCCTTTATACATATATTGGTATGTGTTTTGTTAACCTGGCCTTTGGTATTATACGGCAGGTTTATATGCCTATCAATGAAAAGGAAAAACATTGGTTTATGGCTCGATTCCATATTAGGACGGGGGTTGTAACATTTTATGACAAGGGCTATAAGCCCTGAAGCTGAGTGGCGTCCTTGGTACAAGGAGATGCGGCATGTTTACAGTACCATTGCTTTAAGTTCTTAATTGTTAAATGTTTGTCAAACTAGTTATTCACTAAGTTGCCTATCAATGAAAAGGAACAACAGTTTTGTAAGTTGTAGTTACAAACAAACTAGTTATTGACTAAGTTGCCCATGCGTCATAGTTTCCCAACTATAATAAATTATGGAACATACACTTTCAAGTGTATATGAACCTGCCCCTTGTACTTGTTCATTAATTTGATGGTAGTATTAAGCAACAACTCAAGTCTTTAAACTCCAACTTAACTGTTTAACCATTTAATACAAGTACTATTTCTTAAATGCATATCTTATGGGTTGGTCCCTAGATATGAATGCTCTAATTGTTCTATTTATAATACTCTTACTGCCCATACAACACTAAACACATACTTACAGTTTAATAGTTGCCCACAAAATTCTTGTGAAAGTTGCCCATCTTAATTGATTTCAAAGTTGCCCATTAAAATTTCACGATGTCTGACACCATTCCAATTGAAGTTCAAATGGACATAGTTAATAGGCTCTCAGTGAGGTGTGTGGCTCAATGCCGCAGTTGCAAGGCTTGAAGTCTTGCATAGACAACATGCATTTCACCGTCCGTTATGGTGTTCGAATCAATCCACCGGTTTCATACATTTTCTGCAAGCGAGTCATAAAGGTTACGTTGGTTTGGTAGATCAAAATTTTGATGTGAACCCTCTTTCCTCAAACATTTCTTTTTCTGACGTCAAACCAATTGGTTGGTCACATGGAGTTTGGGGTTTTACCTATGGACCAATTGTCCGTGATACCATGGCGGTCGTTTGGAACCCAACCATCAACCGATCGGTCGCCACGCTTTGTCCCCTATTTGAACACATCACAGAGTATGAAAAACGCTTCTTGGCTTTTGGGATTCGTCCTGACAATTTAGATCCGACCTTCCTAAAAATTTCATACCCGTTCAATCCAACACGCCATGCAATTGTCTTAATTTTCACATTCTCCTCAAAACAATGGACGGCGTTAGGTCAGCATTGCTTGCTTCCTAACACAATCGAATCAAAAAGCAAGTCAAGCACATGTTGGGGGTTATATCTATTGGTGTGGTTATCAACGGTTGTATGCTAACGATGGTACCACATTCGATGCTATTCGATTGTTTCTTTTGACTTGCTCACCCACCGTTTCCAAGTCCTCGACATACATGATGAATTAATAGGCAAACTTCCTTTACCGTTCTATGTTTCAAACCTAAGAGACGATCTTGTGGTTTCTGGAAACATTCAGGGGGATGTCAGTTCTGTTTTCTCTATATGGGTTATAACGGTTGTTGGTGGAACGATAGCATCTGCTACACAGCTTCTTAGCATCACCACTCCAATACCACTCAAATTAATTGGTTTTGACGACAACAACGACCCTGTACTTGAACTTGGAAACCAGGAAGGATTTAACGCAACCATTGTACTATACAAGCTTGCTACTGGGAACTTCCAGAACCTGGGCATCGAGGGAGATGTTGGGTCCTTTTTGTTAAAACCGTTACGTGAATCACTTATTTTGCTTGCTCATCGTGATATGGCGTTTATTAGGATGTCCGGTTTCATTGTAGTTTGGTGTAGTTTTTGTTTTCGTGGATGTTGTAGCTTCGCAGGTCGATGTAAACATTTAAGTTTTTATGTATTGTGTTAAGTTGGTATGTAAAATAACAAAATATGTTTGGATGTATATACAGCCGGACTACCGATCGTTCTAGAGAAATCCGTGTCTTCCGAAGAAAGGTATAAATCCGACAACATATGCAATTACCTTCAAGAATGCACCCAACGTTCCAGCATCGGGGACTCGCTTGGTGATTGTGGTATCTGGGTATGCATATTCTTATACGTGACTGTCACATGGGAAGTCATTGACCGTCGATAACCCTGTACAGGCTGCCCTTGCATATCGTGAGCATATGGCTAATTTTTTTAAAACACAGAGTATGTGTTTGGTAGACATGTTGTTGTCATATTTGGTTGTAATTGTAACTGTTTGTAACAAGGGATGAATTTTGTATTAGGGTATGTAGTAGCTAAACTGGTGTATCAACTACTTTAATTAATGTGAACCCCAAACAGGGATGTATTATTTTGTTAATATCGTTGTCATTAAAAGTGTTCGCATGGTTGCATTTTTTGTATCGAGCTCTATTTAAAGAATGTATCGGAGGGAATGCTTCTCATTTTGGCAGATAAGTGCCCTTTTCATGGTGGCCTTTTATTACAACTTATTAATTTTCTTGTTAAGTTATCTTTAAATAATGAAAAGCTTTTCATTTTGTTGTATGTTGTCAGTATCCCCTACATGCTCAAGAAACAACTGCCGCAAAGTTAAAGAATTCAGTCGATGGAATTCTTCTCATTTTGCAAGATAAGTGCCCTTTTCATGGTGGCCAATTTAGGTTAACTACTTACTAATTTTCTTGTTAACATATTTTTTAATGACATATTCATCAGTGCTTTGATCCTTCTACCCGTGGTTTCAACAATGCTTATATCCGTGGTTCCACTGACAGTGGAGAAGAAACCACGGCTAGTGGAGAAGAAACCACGGCTAGTTCAGAAGAAACCACTGCTAGTTGAGAAGAAACCACGGCTAGTTCAGAAGAAACCACGGCTAGTTCAGAAGAAACCACGGCTAGTTTAACACAAACCACTGCAACTGGTACTTGTGAGGTAATTCTATCCAACAATACTTAATATGCACACACTGTTATGGTAACCACAATCAAACCACAATTTAAAATTAAAGTGCGAATGAAAAAAACATGAATTCATACAAATTTAACAACCCATTTTATTCAATTCAATATCTTACAATCGCATTTCATGGGTCACACACAACCACTACAAGAACACTCATAATAAGATAACGGACACATACTACTGCAAAAACAACAAACAACATAGAACACACTGAAAAGACACACACTTAGAGATCCATCAAGCCCCTGAGTTTCTCGATAAAGATGCCATGGTTCACAACATTTAGCTCCAGCCTTCGTGAAATGATACGCATCTGCATGATCTTTTGATCATCTTTACCATTTACCCCCTCAAATATTCTCATTTTTTAGCATGCCTGTTTCCAACACTCTCCAATTCTTGAATGAAGCTAAGCCTTTCTTCAGTTATTTGAAGCAATCTTCCCGCAGTTTATTCAATTGTTGTGCCATACGAACATCTTCGCCAGAGGCTTGGTAGCAATAGAAGACTAACATATCAGGCCAGTTGTTAGAATTTGCATCCGCTCTAAGCTTATCACACCTAGGAAATCTAGACATTTCCTTATCCCAATACTTTATCACAAATAAAAATAAATAAACTCGTTAACTAACAAGGTGGGCTTTCTGTCTTTAAATAGGCAAGCAGCAAATAAATACATTACTGTTAACTGTATTTGTATTATCATGACACCAATTCATGTCCTCATATAGCATTTGTCACATGATGCACAGTTGCTCCCATATTATTGAATAACATCCCAAAAAAATTTGTACAGCCTTTCAAATGCTTTAAACCTCATCCACATATTGTCCCTATATTTGTTTTTTTTTCACTTGCACATGGTCACAAGATTTACTATTTCTGAACAAACATCCAAAACAGGACAAATTCTAGCTGGTTTTGCCCTGGCCTTTTGCATTGACTAACCTTTCACAATTATTTACCATGACAAAATACAAATACTTGGTTAATACAAACACAACGTTTTATTCATGACAAAATACAAATACTTGGTTAAAACTACACAACCATATGCAGTAGTGTTTAACTTTTTTATTATCTTCGAACCACAATCAAACCACACAACCATATGCAGTAGTGTTTAACTTTAAGCATACACATACGTAGCCGTACACAACCATTTAGCAACAATTACATTAGTTAAATAAAGAGAACATTGAACTAGTAATTATCCATGTTATTGAAATCATCCAAGTGATATGTATTTGATGATTCAGGGAGTGAGTTTAGGTTAATGCCAGAATTATCTACGTAACCCTCCCAACCGCTGTTACTTGGTTCACCATCCCAACGTACGGCATCCCAATCCTGGTAAATTCTCCCATTTTGAAAATACTCGTCGTCCACTTGCGATTGTGGGTCATCTTTCAACTGAAAATGAGTACCGACGACGCTTACGCGTTCCCTGTTCAGGTGCCATCTCTTGCATAACTTCTTTACCATTGTATGTCCTGCTATTCATTTTTTTCTGACAACAAATAGAACCTATCTTGTCGAATACTAAAAACAATATTAGATATGCATTTGAATGAACTATCTAGGTTACCTGTTTTCTGCGCAATGGTTCCATGCAATGCACGCGGGTATGCCCTACGGTGCCACACCTCCCACATTTTCTAACTTTTGGCTCCTCATTTTTGATGGGAAGCGATCTTTGTTTTTAGGTCTTCCTGCCTACCTCTTGTCCATCAACGGCGGTTTAACCTTTTGCAAGTTACCCGGATCATGCCATTCTGACTCTTTTTCCAAAGGATACACCATTTCATGATATGTGCCTTTGAGTGCAGTTTTTGTAAACCATGTTTCCGCCCATTTGTTACAGTTAGTCAATTTTTCTTCTCTACACACGGCACACACATGACCACATGGTAGTCCCGAAAGTTGCCATTTCCTCTACGTTATTCGTAATCAAAAACCATACACGAATAAACAACATTTACCGTAATTGACAACTCTGTATATTGCATGTACTGCAATCTGCATTCATTCTTACTGAAATCAACAATATGTCTATGACGATTGTCTATAACTTGGTACACAGCACACATGGCAATGCCTCTTACTTCCTAATTAGCACTCTTCCACATTCTCTGCTCAACCTTCCTAGATGCCCATTTTGTAAGTTCAAATTCTGGTGCGTCTGCAAAATAAGCGCACATCGGTAACATTTATCGAACACGTAAATGTGAGACGGCGAATATATAGTTATACCGTAGTATTTTTCGCGACGTTCGAAATACCAATCTTGTAGAAGACGCCTATAGTACTCCAAGAGCATAGTTATTGGTACCTTTCGAACGTGCCTTGTTAATGAATTTATTGACTCCGCCTGTTTGACGCGTCAAATAATTGTATATTTTTCCACTGCAATATGCCCTTGACCACTTTTCGTACCCGGCGTTTTCAAGTTTTTGACGGCTTCGATTTTTTCACGAAGCTCGAAATTGCATTATCAAAATCTTGATCGTATAGCTTTTGCACACCTTCCAGTACAAAGCCTTATGCTTTTTACGGCTGATATTGCAATTCATCATCAAGTGACGACAACAATAACCATGAAAGCAATTTGGAAATACTGTGTCACACGCTTTTGTTATTGAATGATGCCTGTCTGAAATAATCGCCAGATTAGGCACTTCACCAATGCATTCTTTCAACCACCCCAAAAACAATGTCCAGGCTTCAGCGGTCTCACCAGTGCGACCCGGTAGCGATTGGAATAATCTGATTATTTCGTCCATACCAACAAGTAAGCATGTTGGTTCCTAGATACTTCCCTTTCGTGATGCGCATCAATTATAATCAATGGCCGCATGAAGGCTATAAAACTCGAATCTAGTATTGTATATATTAGTGATTAGTATTCGATAAAGCTTAATAAGATGTGTGTATAAGAATAATAATAGTAAAAATACTAATACTAACAATTAATATAAATGTGCCCGAAACTTACCGCAAAACCAAATGCTACAAAAACCATCTTAAATCTTCCAAATGCCAGTATCGATGTGTGTTACAGTCCCCTCGCTTTTTAGCTTTAGGTTATGACAATATAAAGCTAACTGCTCAAACGATTGTTCATGTTTACCGTTCAACACCTCAAAAGCCAAATTCCTACCCCCAAGCTCGTTTGTAAGAAACGTTTACTTTCCATTCAAGACTCAGATCTCGTTGTATGTCCTTTCCAAGATATACCCTCGAGTATCTTTCAATTTTTCGATTAGCAACTGACTAAGTAATTTCATTGTCGCATTACGATGATTAGGATGTAATTCAGTTCTTGAACATGTGGGGACATTGTTGATGCTAGAAACAAAGAATGTGCTATCCATTCTTTTTACGGGTGTATATGTTCCATGAGCAGCCTTCATTTATACATTTCACGTTGTACCTCGTGGGTTCAGATTTAATAACTTTGTATTCAAAGCGCTCAAGTAATGATTTCTTTCCAATAGTAAACATGCATTCTGCTTTATTATAAAATTCTTTATGTTTAAAAAAAAGGTATCGGTTTTTTGGGAATCGATGTTTTTAATTCGGTTGTGGTGCGTTGGTGGCGTGGGCATATGTTTAAATGAGTCTCTTTGCGACGGAGGAAGTGAATGATCAGGTTGGTGAAAAAGGTATCCTCGACCTTTGGTGTGTCATGATAACTATCATTGTGAAGCAGCGAAAATTCAGTCTAATGATAAATGATTAGAAGCTGAAGATGATTTTACCTCTAAAGGTGGTGGTTCTTTTGTTGAAATTAACAGAGCTTGAGTTTGCTCATTCTTACAACATAGTTCATGAATGAAGTATTGGACGTCTTCATCATCAACCACGTCCAATTCCATGGAACCATCTTTGTAAGATAACCTGACTCTATCATTTGGTGTCTCTTTCACAGCGTGAACCTTTTTCTTCACATACGCAACTAGTTTATTGAAAGTGATATTTTTAGGTAGTTTCACTGCATGTTTAGATGAAGGATGCACTAAATAAACCTTAAAAGTAGAATTGTCATCGTAATCCATGGTTGTGTTTTGAACAAACTTAGGTGGAAATAATTGTTGGACATTACAATAAAGTCTTTTTAGGAAGCCAAGTGCAAACTACCAGCCCTTTGTACTTGTGCATTTACTTAGGTTGCCCAACAATGTAAACTTTCTAAGGTTTCCCAAAATTAGTGTATCAACATTGATACACTTTAATGAGTGTATTAAGTATGAACCACCCATTTGTGATTGTTTATTATTAATGTTGTACTTGTGCCAACCGCCTAAGATTTACTAAGATACACATTTATTTGTGTTATGTGAAAAAATTATTAACTTTCCTAAACTTGCTAACTGCCAATCGGATGAAACTAGTAGCTTATCCCAACTACATATACATTCTTTAAGTAATACCAATTTCATAGTTGTAGTAATGTCTAACGGTAAAAATTCATTACTATTGTTAGTATACTATAACTAGTTTTAGTAATATATTTAGGATCCTTACTTTTGTTTTTCATAATTAACAGGGATTGTGCGTAAGCGTTTTTCTTTTGAAGTGGAACGACCATGTGATGACGTGATTCATGAAATATATAGCAAACAACTTAACAAAAGATCTAAGAAGGATGTAATTGAAAAAGGTGGGTTGGCAGTCAAGGAAATAGGTGACAATAATAAAGATGAGCACAACAATATAAATGGAAATGTTGATGGTGAGAAGTAAACATTACTAAGCAGACATGAAGATGAAGCAAAAATGGAACAACTAGCCGAACAAGATAGGGCTGAAAGAGAAATGGAAGAGAGAATGCGGCAAGACCGGGAACATGAGGATCTGTTCTGTAAGATAGAATAAGGTCACCTTGGACAGTCAAAATGAAGGATAAATTTAGTAGAATTTAGTTAAAGTTAGATTATCAGCCTGCAGACTGATGCATGTTTCTTTCCTAAACTTAATCTTAGTTTAAGAAAACATGTAATTCAGTTCTTTAAAGTTCATATATTTCACTTTCCAGACTTGCATGTTTGTTTCCAGGCTTATATACTTGGAAATTATTCATTAATTTATAAAATTGCATCAACGGATGCAGTGCTAGATGCTTCCCATTCATACAATCATCTAATAAGTACATCAAAGAGTTATCCAGTAAGGACTACTATCAAAAGACTACTACATCAACATAACCTCCTAAACCATCTATGGCCTCTTTGGTATGGCCCATGCTGGCATCTTCTGGTGAACTCCTTGTCCCCTAATAACAGCCCACAGTTTTGGGCAAGCAAGTCCCTCACTAGCTCTCTTTTGAGGGGTGCTGATGAGGAAGGCCCAGCTGGTCGTGGTTGAGATGCAAGTGCTTCAAGAGGTGGAGAACCGAGTGGTTCTGTTTGGATGGAAGAGGTCCAGCAGAACATGCTTTCTCCTCATAAACGTGAGGGATGTTTTTGTTGGAGGAAAATAGTTGTCCCAAGTATTGCTTGAGCATGAACTATCGAAGAATCGAGGAGATTTCCACAGGATGTTTTTGTGACCCACTCATATTGCCTAAAATGTTTTGGGGATACAATAGAGATATGTGTGGTTTATGGGTGATATGTTATTAAATAGAGTTAAAAAGCATTCAATGTGTTAAATGGGTAGAAGGTGTGAGTTGTTGTGTAGTAAATGAAGTCATTGACTATTTGACTTGGTGTTTAGCACTTACTATAAGCACAGATGGTAGTATGTTTCTAACCACCCCTGTGTGTGGGCAACTCACGGATAGTATAAATCGAACCACTTTGCGAAGTAGTGCAATTTTTGGGCAACCCACGGGTAGTATGTTTCTAACCACCCATGTGTGTGGGCAACTCACGGATAGTATAAATCGAACCACTGCTAGTGCAGTTTTGATGAAAATGGAAACTCAAGGGGCTGTTATGTAACATGTTCATCTATTAGTATATAATCCCCAAATCACTGCGCTATCAAATAATTGATCTTTAAACACTTGAAATTGGCGCTCTACACAAACCCTAACAACTCCCAAACTGATAATTAAACGTCTTTTACATCCAAATAACACAAATGCCGAAAGAATATCCCACCACACACAACGTCGTTGCATACCTAACCGAGAACAATCATACTGAAGGGTTCCATGAGATGATTGCTTTTCTCAAACACACACCAATTCACTATGCAATAAGTGTACAACCTATCATTCTTCAAGACTACATTCATCAATTTTGGTTGAAGGCAAAAATTCAAGAACGAGATGGAGCAGAGGTTATTAGGAGTCTTGTTGATAAGAACGAGATAATAGTCAAAGAGGATGTGATTAGGGATGTTTTGAAGCTGGATGATGCTGATGGGGTTGTCAACTTGTCTGATGATGATATTTTTCAAGGGTTGAAAAGATTGGGTTATGAGAAAAATGTGGAAAGAATTAAGTATCATAAAGGTATGTTCTCACCCCAATGGAAGTTTTTAATACATACTTTGCTTATGTGTCTAAGCAATAAGACCACTGGCTTTGATGAGTTTCCATCAAAAATTGCAACTGCTGTCATATGTTTATCACAGGGGAGGGTGTTTAACTGGTCTAGGTTGATCTTTGAGGGGTTAATAAAGAACATTAAAGAAAAGGGTAAATACTACTTATATCCTAGGTTTGTTCAATTAATAGTCGAGAAATAGATCACGGCACCCATTCATCATAAAAGGGAGTATGAGGTACATCATATGTCTCCTAGGGTGTTTACACACTTGAGAAAAAAGAATGACAAGTTCTCAGGAAAGCTTACACCTTTATTCCCTAATATGCTTAACTTGCCGACATTCGAAAATGAGGAGGTGCTTAAATCCCAACCCAACCAAAGCAATGATGCTCAACCCACTCCGACAACGTCTGAACATACTGCTAACCCAACGAGAATCCACTTTGCTAAACCATTACCTTTACCTAAATCACAAAACACCCAAACCAATGATGCTGCTCCCACTGCTACCACTGACGCTCAACCCAATGCCACCGTATCAGATCCCACGGGTACCACATATGGTGAGAATATTATAGAAGTAGTTAATGAATTGAAGGCTAAATGTACACAAATGGAAAATACAATAAGAAGGTTGAAGCACAGGGTTTATGTGTTGGAGAGAGTAAGAAGACCAAGGTTTGGTGCATCTAATAGAGTAACGAAGATGACTAAGAAAGGCAGGTCCTCAAAGGGGAGGAGCAAAAGCATTGGTTCAGGGGAGGATGTAAACATGGATGTTGAGATGGATTTCGATAGAAGTGGGGCACGAAACAACCACTCCGATTGTTCTTTGAATCCCCTGGTATTACAAATGAAATCACTGATGCGACCTTAATGACAACCACGGTCACACAAACACCCAACTCTAAGGAAGTTGTAAAAGAGGTTGCCGGTAACTTGATGAACTTATGTAAAAGCTTACCCAGTCGGACTGGATCGGGTACTGCACATTTTCCTATTATACTTAGACCCATTGGTCCTAAACCCTTGGCTAAACCTTTGGCTAAAGGTTTGAAGGTTGGAAAAGCAGAATTGGTAGAGGAAGGAAAAGAACAAATGGTAGAACCTTTTAATGTTGCAGTTGAAGACGAAGAGGAAGAAGTTGTGCATGCTGTATCTAGTGATGCTACAAATGACAGCACTGCTGTAACCTCAGAGGTTATTTCATCGACAGTTACTTCAGATACACATATTGCTACTACAACCACTGATGGTACGATTATCACAACTGCTGTAACACCACCATCGGAGGCGAAGGAAGTTGAGAAGGAGGTTGCAGGTACGCTGCTGAACTTATGTAGAACCTTAGCAATTCCTGATTCTGTTATTGCACCTGTTCCCATTGTAATTGAACCTACTGGAAATAAACAATTGGCTAATACTTTGAAGAATGGGGAGCCAGTGAATAAAGTAGTAGATCAACGAGACATAGGAAAGGGTGAAGCTATTTCTGAACCTAAAGTAGATGAACTTGAATTTGATAGTAAGGAGGATCAGATTTCACATGATCATGAATTATCAATACAAATGGATGAAAAATTTAAGGCTGAAGATCTTGCTTTTGAAAAAAAAAGAAAGAACAAGATGAAGCTAGTATGAGAGTGATTGAACGATGGAACAAGGAACAAGCATTTGTTCAGGCTTCTGAAATGATAAAGTTGGAATGGAGTAATGAAGAATGGGCACTATTAGATGTTCCATCAAGGTCAAAGGTTCTGGCTGCGAGGGCGAGACAAATGCAGAACGAAAGAAGTGTCGTACCATATAATAGTAAGAATAACAAACCTCCTACTAGGGCTCAAAGGAGAAATTTCATGATCACGATTCTCAAGCACGTGGAATTTTGCAAAGGCAAGGATTTGAAAAAATGCACGGACGAAGAGATTGAAGAGCTGTATGAACGTTGGTTAAGAATGAAAGATGATTTCATTCCTATGAATTCTGATAAAGAAGCTGATTGGATCAAGAACGAACAAAAGCGAATAGCGAAATTCGGAGAATGCGTTCTAAGAAACATAAATTGGATGAAGGGATGGAGAGGGAAGAAAGAATGGATGTGTATCTTAAGGTGAGTGATATACAAGAGCCGATTAATCGTACACCACTAAGCGCAAGTCAGCCAGTTCATGATTTGAAAATAATCACTAAAAATGGTAGAGAAGTGATTGAAATAACAAGAGCAGATGGATGCAGAAGTACATACGTAGATTTTGGAAGCTTGTTGTTCTTTCTATCAAAAGCGGATTTGGAACAGTTATGGAAAGTCATTGATTTTAGATATGGAAAGCATGGGCCAACTGGAGGATTAGCAAGGTTCGTGTGGAGATCAGTGAAAAACATGTGTCAACCTAATCCAGCGGACAAATTCTGGAAACAATTTGAAGTAGTTGAATGGATGCTTTATGAGCATTCCAGAGTACATGCTGTACAATCTACTAAGGATAAGTTTTTCATGTTTATTGATAAACCCTATCCATTGTCCAAAACTGTTGCCAGGAAAATGTTGGAAGCGACGCTTGATCCACAAGGAACCATATCAACAAATCCAATGGTAGATCAATTGCTATTGAAGATTCAAAAGATTGCTGGTGTACAAGGTCCTTTGGCAATAAAACTCTCAAGGAAGGTTAAGTAGAATGGGTGGTGTATCTAATAAGAAGGCTGAGTAGGATGGTGGGTCAAACCATGGATTGAATTATTGTTGGAACCACGGCAAGTATGAAGAAACCACGTTTAGAATAAATGTTGAAACCACGGCTAGTTGAAAAGATACCACGGCTAGTATGATCAAAACCACGGCTAGTTGAGAAGAAACCACGACTATAAGCACTGTTGAAACCACGGCTAGTTGAGAAGATACGACGGCTAGTTTAGAATAAACCACGGCTAGTAGAAGATTGGAAGATGGTTTAAATGTAATATCATAATTTATATGTAATCAGTTTTGAGTAGTGATTCTTATGATTTAAACAAGCAATACTAGAAGATTGGAAGCTGGTTTAAATGTAATATCATAATTTATATGTAATCAGTTTTGAGTAGTGATTCTTATGATTTAAACAAGCAATACTAATATCAACTAATAATATTTACAAACATTCAACAAAACTTTTGGATATTTATAGATTTATCATTCCAATAGTTACTACAATTGATTATACATACACAAAGAATGACCATTCCTTATGAGCTAACACCATTCTGTACCAATTATATACATACTTAGTCAATGAGAGTTGACGATACCACAACTTGTAATAAATATAGTCAATGACCAGCATACTCAATCTTGTATTTCCATAGGTACTCAAACATTCTTTCGCGATAGGCAAGAGCTGTTTCTGCAGGATCGTCAGACTTTAATGGCATGTTATGACTCAGCCTATATAGGTTAATGCAAGACCATATCCCGCAGTCACCGTATTGACCTGTTTGTTTGGGGACGTCAACACATTTTTGAAAGCTAATCTGATAAGCGTTGATATCTATGCCTTTTGCTGCAAAGACTCCCGTTTCGTCTAGTAATTTTGGCAGCCAATATTGAAATTTTGCAGGCATGGTATCCTTCCACCAAATCCGTTTGTTTGTAAAGGCTGGAAACGAATCATACAATGTCAAAACACCCGTACTGATATGCAGCTCTCCTACCGCCCAGTGCTTGTCAGGTTCGTTTATTGGAAATAGTACCTACATCATTTACGACATCAGCATAACGCACCCGCTGAACAATCTATACGTACGACAATATGGAAAGAAATAAATACATTTTCGACATCACCCAAGGCACGGGTACTTTACACCATTTGCCCAATAGGTTCGTACCCAGTCATTAACTACTTGAGGTGTGAAAAAGGGACCCACCATAGCCCGGTCGGCATCGATGGTCGGAAATGCCACAAAAATCTACCCATAGGTCAAGGTGCTTGTTTACACAATTGGGCACATTATTCAAAACAAGTGGGAATCACAAAGAAACATTTATGGTAGAATACTAACAACTGATTTTATACGCACCTCGTCCCTCAGCCATCCATCCTTGTTAGCACCCGTTGCCAATAAACAGTCCCAAAACCGGAGATCAGCAATAGTGTCTTCATTGCCCCATGGGAAAATAAACCTAGTACCATTATTCTCTTTCAAAAAATTTTGAACGGAACATGGCACAGTTACCTTTTTTGTTTTTTTCTTCCCAGTCCCAGTTCTCGACAGATTCTAAATTAGAACAAATTAACTCTTTTAGTTAATGTTTGTATTACAAAGTAAGAGACATATAAGTTGACACAGTCAAATACCTCCACAAACGGTTCCAATGTATCATCAAAATCTGGAGCGTTAGGAGGGGATGGGGTTTGACAATTAATCCGTGCTGAACGCCTTCTCTTTGGAGTAGTGGCTGGTGGAGTAGTATAGGGTGAGGTGCAATATCTCCCTGGCTTCCTCTTACGTTTAAGGGAGTTGAAAACTAATCTGATATTTGCAGCCTGAAAAAAAAATACGATTCATCTTTTAACAAACAGCTCGACTATCCAACAATTAAATAACTTCAATACTCAACTGATATTCTACGGCATAAATTTTTTTAGTCATGACTAACCATGTGGTGTCTATTTTAAGGACATGCACAACAAATCATGACTGTTTGTTCAGGGCCCTTTATTATTTTCAAAAGTAAATCCTCTGCAAAGTTGACTATGTATGTTTAACTGTTTACATGTGACTTAGCACGTGGTGTCTATTTAATAGCGAAACCATGATCTTATTGTTCACCATATTTCCATCAAATATTTGCTCCTATTCATTTTCAGTTTCATAACCATATTTCCATCACATTAATTGATTTATGTCGAGTTCTAAAGGAGTTAGGTTTGAGGAAAACCACGATGAAAGGGAGTGGTCGATAAAGGTAGCAAGAGAGGTAATGTTTCCTGAAATATATGAATTATATGGACCAGATGCTGAACCTACTTACCGATTACCAGCTGAAGTGCTAGAAGACATAAGAAGAGAGATATACGGTATTGAAAAAAAACAAGTTATAGAACCAACTGGCGGTGGTAACTCTAAGCAATCACAAAGGTTGGGACCCAATGCGCAAGATGTTGGTCCTAGTAGCCGTAAAACTAATGTTCGGAAGCAAATGAATTGTCGTAAGACACTCAAACAGTCAAGTCAACCATAAGTGAAAAAGAAAATAGTTTGCATGTTTCCTAGTTTGTAAAAGTGATGTATTAATGTATTAATGTATTAAATACAAATAAGTGAAAAAGAAAAATTGATATTTTAATAATTATATCAACTGTAGCACATTGTAAAGATAAGATAAGATTCTTTACACAATGTAAAACAGATATTTTATTCTAACTCAAGTACAACACAATGTAAAAGATAAGATTCTTGTTACTGCTACATATCCTACTACATAAAATTTTCCTAGTTTCTGCTCTCTTATTATCACAACTCTCACTTTATTCTCTCTTATTCTTGCTCAAGAACAATGGCAGCACCAAATGGAAACTTTCAAAATGATGAAGAAGAGTATGAGTTTGTCTTAAACAACGATTTGCTTTTTGACGCAGTGTTAGATGCTTTTGGGGAAGAACCAATGTCGGAATATGGTTCATATAGGCAAGTGAGTGTGTGGATGAGGACAAATATCCTTACTTGGCTGCGTCGCCAAGACTTCTACTGGGATGAGATTTATGGACTTGATGAGGAAGAGGAGGAAGAAGATGAAGATGAGGAAGATCTAGAGAATGAGGAGGAGGCTGAAACTGAGGTGGTGCAGCAAGGTCAGATAGTGCAGCAAAATGAGGTAGAGGAAGAGTTTCAAAGTGAGGTGATGCAGCAAAGGGAGGTGGTGCAACAAACTGAGGAAGATGATAAAAACGAAGTGGAGCAACATGTGAATAATCCTACATTATTTGAAAATATTTATAATTTGGAAAATAGGATTACTAGTCTTGAAATACTGTTTCAACGAGTCAAAGCAAATAAGAAAAGCAAGGGAGAGAGCTCTGGAACTAAAATGTAGATTATGATGATGGTCATTTATGTTTTTAGTATCATATTTGTTTTTTAGGTGTCGAAAACTGTTTTAATGTGTGTTTATGTGCTATCTATGCAAATGTATTAATGTATATAGTAATCAAATGAAAAGCAGGGACTTGTTTGTTGCTAATAATGTCTTTGCTCAAGTTATTTTTGCCATGTCTGCTCTGGGATTGTACTACTATTATGCATCATTTGTTGTTAACAAATGATAAGATAATTAAATGTACCTTGACAACATCCTGCCCATCCTCATCATCAAGGCATATCACTTCAACAGGTTGTGTATCTGCCCCTTCCATAGCCGTTTCCTCAACCTCCATATCCAATGTGTCTACTTGTGCAGCACCTTGCGCAACGGGATCATAAACGTTGTCTACCGGTAAAGCCCCCTGCTGCAGCCACGGTTCTAACAATGTAAGCGTAAACTGCACAAACCATTCCCACCTAAGAGGTGGCCGCCACACAACAATTTCTTTACCCTTCGCACTGTCATTTCTTTTTTTCCGCACCATTCACATCCATCGATTCCTAGATAAAGGGTATGTGGGTTTAATATTGAAATAGAAAAAAGTAAAAGAAGAAAAAATATATATATATATATATATATATATATATATATATATATATATATATATATATATATATATATATATGCGTCAAGAGGAGTTGGATCAAAACCATCATAAGCAATGTCTGAGAACTCATCATTCAAATTTGGTAAGGCAGCACAATCAAATTTGTTATCCACCTGCATTATATTGTTGGAATGATGAGCATCGTCAGGACCTCCCGATAAAGCAGCTTTCATAACTTGGGTCATAGGCCCGGTAAACTCATCGGAATCGGTATACAACAGCTTCTGCTTGTCATCGGATCCTACGTTGGTCCTGATTGGGGTGTGTTCATCGGAAGTAGCCAACGGTTTCTTGGCATCAACACTATCCACCTGTAAAAAAGTGAACTTACTTAGGCACTCAAAGAGACCATTTTGGTGGAATGAAGTAACAAAAATTCAAATAACAGCTTTTTACCTTAATCTCACCAACATCATCTTGTGACTTTATTCCTAAAGCTTCCTCAATTACCACAATTCTTCTATACTACCAACCCTGGACTTAAGGGATTTAAGCTCGGCACGAAAGTGATCTTTATCTAAGGTATGTGACGATTCCGCTTTGTCACATTTGATCCCATCTGCAACCTCAACATTACCGGCTACAACATCTTCAACCTTCTCAGGCTCGTTCATATTCAACATTTCACCAAACCCAACAACAATCTCTTCTTCAACAGCTTTGTCATTCACACTAGACGTTTGACCTTCTGTAACTACTTCATCGGCGTCCAGAAGGGACATTTAAATCGGCTTGAATTCCACGCATACATCCGACCAGCCATAGCTTCTTCTTCTTCCACCATCAGTTGGTCAGCCAACTCTTCTCTTCTTTCAACAAGTTGGGAATCTAGTTGACGGATGTACTCCATACTGCGAATGTACCACGGACAACTCAGCTCGGCATTTGTCGGTACAATCTTCGTAGTGGTCGAAAGCCTAAATAACAAAGGTGATAAGCTGATATGCTAAATGCAATAAAAACAACCAACGGTTAACTAATTTTGGGTTTTTACTTACCGGATCAAATAAAATTGTGTGATGCTTTTTTTCAGAGTTTTTTACTTTTGACCAAGCTAGACAACGTGGGATCTTCTCTGGGTCTTTGGTCCAGAACTGGGAGCTGTTTGGGAATGTCTCCATAATCCAAATCTGAAAAAACAAATACATCGAATTAAGAGTTAGTGATTGTGATTATAGTGGTTGTGATTATGGTTGCAGTGGTTAGGATAGCAGTGGTTGTATATGTAGTAACAGGGGATACAATTACATAACGTGTTGTTGCAGCAGTGGGTTCTTCTGAACTAGCAGTGGATGAAGACACATTGTCAGTGGTTTCAACCAACTGTTTACAAATCGTTTCTATGTATTTATCTAGTGCGAAACCATCAACCATAACATCCTTAAATCTACACAAACACTTACACTGACTACAGAACAATGCCTAGGGAACCAAGCCAATGGCTAATGAACAATGCCAACACATTATTTAGATTAACCATCAGAATATATACAAGCACAAATAATGTATGTTACAAGTAAAATCTAACCTTCAACACCCATGTAAATCCATACAGAGTGTATGTTTGTTCTTTTTTTGGATCTTTTGGAAGGGGCTTCTTTGATTCTGCCTCAAGATGCCTAGGAACAACATTCACCGTTTTTTTATACATATGAGCCCACATGTATTCGCTCCATGGATACTCATTCCATACACAAAAATCCTCAACATTCCTTAGCAAATGGTCAGGAACATTAAACCTTCCTTCCCGACCAATAAATACAAATGTTGCAATCACCAACAAAGCAACCCTCACAGCATCTTCATCGGATAACAATTCCCACCTTTCCGCCGACTTTACCAAAGCCAAAAGGTCATCACCCTTAACTTTTTTGTTCTTAGTTTTATTTTTATCGGGAAACAACCGATCAAAAAAAGGACTATATATTAAACCCTTAACAACATGGCCGTGGTCACTTTCACTTTTATCTACTGGTCCTAAACGAAACCCAGTTAGAAGACTAAATTGTTCGCGGCCAAAATCAAAAACATTATCACCTAGTACAAAAGTTAAAGGTGGACAACAATCACTAACTTTTGACACCTGAACTGCATTTTGATATAAATAATGGTATAAGTGGTTGTCAGGGGAATACTTAGGAAAATCTAACCAAGGGCCAAAGACAGTTTCTCTAAACAATTTGGTTCTATTCACATTCAGTGCACCTTTAATAGTAGCAATATGTTCTAATCTAGATCTGACCGTTAGCTTTGCATCAAACATGTTCGTGGTTGGATTCTTGAGATGTTGAAGAACAGCGATTGATTGTACGAATATGCGTCGGATTGATTTGAATGTACGAATATGCGTCGTATGGAAGAAGAACTATTGAGGGAGTAGGATTAGGGCGTTGGATTATTGAGTTTGAGAGGGAAGGATATCTGTTTCAAGTTGCGGATGATTTTTCGCCTTTGAGAGGGAAGGTGTGTGTGGGGTAAAGCAGTAGTGTGTGTTTGGGATGATTTGGGTATTTTGTGTTTTGTATTTAGGTGTATTAGGATAATAAATAATTTTTTGGGATATGTAATTTGGTTTATTAAAGGTGTATTTGTATGGTATATAGTGGTATTTATAGAGAGTTGCCCAAAAGTACATATGTGTGGGGCCAAGTTGCCCAACTTATTTGCATTTAAAAATTGGTTTTTATAGATAGTTGCCCAAAAGTACATATGTGTGGGGCCAAGTTGCCCAACTTATTTGTATTTAAAAATTTAAAAATATAAATTTTGCTTTTTCACTAAAGGACAAAAATTGTCAGCTGCCCAATATATTAGGTCAAAGTTGCTCAACAGACAAAGTGTTACATTTGTACTTTGTAAGTACAACGTGGGCCCAAATATTTGATAGAGTTGCCCATGGGGCATTTTGAGAAGTGAAAAAAAAGTGAGGCATTTGGGGTAATAAAGTTGGGCAACTGGGGCATTTAGAGAATTTTAATACTAAAGAAAATCAAATGTATAGCATAATTCGTTACACGTCTCTAAGGGGACGTTTGGTACGACTGAATCACAAAGAATGGAAATGCATTGGAGAATGGAATGACATAGAAAGAATGAGTCTGATATAAGAGAATGAATTCTAGTGTTTGGCAAAAATAGAGAATAGAGTGTCAGAATCGATTAAAGAATCAATTCCTTTGTTTGATACATAAAAGAATCAAACATAATTCAAGTTTTTTGTCATATAAAAATATATTATCTCATCTCTACGATGAAACAAATATGACAAAAAAACATATTTCTACAACTTACACATTGCACTAAACACAACTAATAAAAAAGATGGATAATGTATAATATTCATGATCGAAATGATCGAACTAGTATATACACGTAGAAGATAAGCAATTAAAACCTGATTTACAAACACTAGTATACACACATCAATATTTATATAATTTTATGCTATAGGGTTTTTTGCATGTTACGAAGTTGAGAAAATTTTAAATGCTTACTCTTAATATTGGGGATTAATTTAAAATTTAATAGATAAACCCAAGTCAATGTTTTTTTTTTCTTGTCTTTTTGTCTTTCTTTTTTATTCACATTCTTTTTATGAAAGCGTAAAAACACGTCTAAAAATGGACGAAAACGTATGAAAATGAAAGAAAACTAATGAAAACGGACGAAAACGTATGAAAACGAACGAAAACGGACGAAAACATATGAAAACAGACGAGAACGTATGAAAAACCGCGAAGAGAGCGTGTATGAAAACGAACGAATATGAAAACGTATAAAAACAGACGAAAACGAATGAAGCGAAGAAAAAAACGCGAATTAAAAAAAACGTAAATTAAAAAAACATGAATTAAAAAAAAAAAAATAAAAAAAAAATAAAAATAAAAAAACGTGAATAAAATAAAAAACGTGAATTTTTGTCCGTGATTTTTTCATTCACTAGATAATGGATAGATAGACAGAGCCCTTCTAAAATTCTCATTCTTCACCTTTCTCCTATTTTTTTAAAGAAATAAAATGGGGGAATGAGAATGGTAATTTAATTCCCTGTTTCAATTCTTATGTCAAACAAACATGAGAATCAACCTCTTTTCCCTTTATCAGCTTTCCATTCATGCGTACCAAACATCCCCTAAGTATCATTTACCATCTTCAAATGAAAGAAAAATAAAGACCGAATTAGTATTGGCGAATCATCTATCAATCGAATGTTTTAAGAGTGGTGAGTGTAGTGCGAGACTTGCCACATCAGCTTCACGTCATAATATACAGTTACTTTATTTTTCTACTTTAAATTTTTCTTAACCTTCGTAGTACTTTAACTCTCTATTTCTTTTAGTTTTTCTTATCTTTTATCATTTAGACATATCCTAAATACAAAAATCCGCTTATAACTTTTCTCTTCTAAACTCAACTCTATCTCTCTCTCTCTCATTTTTCTTTTGGGGCCTTGTTTCCTTTGGGTCTTTCCCGCAACGCACCCGAAGTACTAAAGGCTAAACCAAGAACGAGTAACTCGATATCATGTACCAAAAAAATAGCTTGTAAAATATTTACTCATTCCGTCTCACATCTATTGTCCTGTTTTGACTTTTTAAAGTCTTCATTTTTCGACTTTGACCTTAACTATTTTTTTTTGTGTTATATAATACTTGATGCAAATTATATGAATGAGTTGAGTTTAAATGCATTTTCATCATTATAGTTTTCATCAAGTATTATATAATACAAAAAAAAAGTCAAAGTTAAAAAAAAGAAAAAGAAAAAAAAAAGGCTTTCAAAATATTAAAACATGATAACCAAATTAGAACAAATGGAGTAAGAGCCTAATAAGATCTTTTTGTTCCTTCGACATTGACGTCTAACTCTTACCCTCAATGGTTATTTCGACAACTTGGGACATAACTTTTTGTCAAAAAGTTAACATTTTCATGTGGAGAATGAACTTGGACCGGTTACCTCATCGCTTGATACTCTCGTCTCGTGGTATTGAAATCCCGGTGATCTCTTACCCTTCTTGTAATGGTAACGTGGAATCCAATTTTCACATCGTTTTTTAGTGTGATATTGCTATTAATGTTTGGAGACTTGTCCGAGTTTATTATGTCAACTCCTTCCCTTTCTTCACGTCTAATGAGTATTGGAAGGATTGCTTGAATATGTGGCATGTTTCTAAAGAGAAGATTCAACGTTTGTACATCATTATTGTGTCTTCTTTATGGTCAATTTGACGGTTCAGTAATATCATCACTTTTAGGTCTCACTTTATGAGAAAAAGTGACATCTTTGATAATATTCATATGTATTCGTTTTCTTTGCTTAAATAGAGAGGTCGTAAGATTTGTAGTTAAACCGATTGGTTAAAATCTCTTATATAATTAGATAGCTAATTGTTAGTTTTCTTTTAATATTATATATCCATTCAAAAGAAAAATAAAATAAGATCTTGTTGTAAAAAACAAAGAAACCTGCTCTACATCACATATACTGGTGTGTAGCTTTTTGAAACAGTGAGAGATGAGCAATAATTATTTTTATTTTTAGTAGTCATTTGAAAAAGAAGCGTTGAGTTTTGCTATTTTTAAAAATGCTCATTTTTTTAATGCTTTTCTAAAAAGCTGTGACTACTGCTCGCAGCTAACTGCTACTGTTCAATACTACTGTTTACTACTTTTAACAAACACACCCTTAACAACCATTTTGTAAAACATTTAACTCAAAGACAAAATTACACGGTTGGTCCCTGTGGTTTGCCTATATTGCAAGTTTAGTCCCTAAGTCGTTTTAATTACACCAGAGATACCTATTTTTGAAACCTTGCACTCATTTAGTCCCTATTTTGGATGGCCGTTAGTGCAGTCCGTTAAGTTATTTGCGCTGTTAGTCCTTCGTTAATAAATTTTGCACCGTTAGTCCTTATTTTCTAAAATATAGTTTTTCACAGTTAGTCCCTCCGTTAATAATAGATATCGCCCGATTTTTTACGTTTTTGTCCGTTTTCGTTCGTTTTCTATCCGTTTCCCCCCGTTTTTTTACGGTTTTCGTCCGTTTTCATTCGTTTTTTATAATTTTTGTCCGTTTTTCTTACGTTTTCTTAAGTTTTTATCGGTTTTCATCCGTTTTTGTCCGTTTTCTTACATTTTTTCTTAGAATTTTCGTTTTATCCGTTTTTTTCTTACGTTGTGCTTTTCTTTCGTTTTTACCCGTTTCATCCATTTTCTTACGTTTTGTCCGTTTTTCTTACATTTTGTCCGTTTTTCTTTCGTTTTTGTACTATTTCAACATTTTTCAAATTTTTTCCAAAAAATTTGAAAAAAAAATATTTCCGAAAAAAAAAATTCAAAAAAATTCAAAAAAAATTTTGAATTTCCGAAAAAATTCAAAAAAAAAAATTCCTAAAAATAAAAAAAATTTCCGAAAAATTTCAAAAAAATATATATATATATCAGAAAAATTTCAAAAAAAATTTAAATTTCAAAAAAAAAATGAATAAAAAAAATATTTTGAATATGTTTGTTTTTTTTTTAAAAATTTTTCAATATTTTTCAAAATTTTTTAAAAATCTTTAAAAAATATATTTGAAATTTTTTTGAAATTTGACATTGTTTTATTTTTTCAGAAATTCAAATTTTTTTTCGGAAATTTTTTTTATTTTTTGAATTTTTTTTTTTATTTTTTGAAATTTTTCGGAATTTTTTTTTTATTTTTCGGAAATTTTTTTTATTTTTTTTATTTTTCGGAATTTTTTTTTTATTTTTTGATATTTTTTGAAATTCAATTTTTTTTTTGAAATATGAAATTTTTTTTATTTTTTTTTAAATTGTTCAAGATTTTTTTAAAAATTTTTCAAATTTTTCAAAAAAAAATCTTAAAAAAAAATGAAAAAAAAAATATTTTTTTAAGATTTAAAAAAAAATATATATATATATTTGAAAAATATTTTTTTTATTCAAATTTTTTTTCGAAATTTTTTATTCAATTTTTTTTTTGAAATTTGAAATTTTTTTTCAATTTTTTTTTTCGGAAATATTTTTTTCCAATTTTTTTTTTGGAAATTTTTTTTCCAAATTTTTTTTCTTTTTGGAAAAAATATTCAATATGTTGAAATAGTACAAAAACGAAAGAAAAACGGACAAAAACAGATGAAAACTAATAAAAACGTACGAAAAACGGACAAAACGTAAGAACAACGGACAAAAACGGATGAAAACGGGCAAAAACGAAAGAAAACAGACAAAACGTAAGAAAACGGATAAAAATGCAAAAATCTAAGAAAAACAGACAAAAACGGATGAAAACCGATAAAAACGTAAGAAAAACGGATAAAACGTAAGAAAAACGGACAAAAACTATAAAAGCGAAAAAAAAAAAAAAAAAACGAAAAAAAAACGTAAAAAGGAACGAAAAAAGGGGGGAAACGGATAAAAACTGACAAAAACGTGAAAAATCGGGCGATATCTATTATTAACGGAGGGACAACTGTGAAAACTATATTTTAGAAAATAAGGACTAACGGTGCAAAATTTATTAACAAAGGACTAACAGCGCAAATAACTTAACGGACTGCACTAACGGCCATCCAAAATAGGGACTAAATGAGTGCAAGGTTTCAAAAATAGGTATCTCTGGTGTAATTAAAACGACTTAGGGACTAAACTTGCAATATGGGCAAACCACAGGGACCAACCGTGTAATTTTGTCTAACTCAAATGTGAATAAATAAAACCCATGGCTCCACAGCTCCACCGGATCCAAGCCCATATCACAACACTATTTAACATATCTCACACCGTACGCTCCACACGTACTGACAAAAAAAACACTCTTTCTTTCACACACACACTAAAACACTGTGTGCATAACATGTCTTAAAAATAAAAACAAGTCCTTCATAATTCAACAAGCTCATAATTCAACTCTATTCTCTGCTCTCATCACCTACTCATTTTGACTTTAATTCCATCACTTTCATTTTCACACACACAGATTTTATATATCAAAGCTAACAATGTCTCAGTTACACCTAGTTAACGTCTAACTGTGTGAAATACGTTGTTACAAATTCGTTAAGGTACGTTTATTTAAACTTTTATTAGTTATGTATGTAATGTAGCCAGGGACGGAACCAGGGACGTCCCGCATGAATATTTGTGTAGTAGTGTTAATTTTGTTAAAAATACTGATTTTTCTCAAATGCACCCCGGTCTCTAAAAATTATGTTTGCATTATTGTTCAGTTTACTTCAAGTGCACCTAGTCACATCGCATCCTGGTTCCGTCCCTGACGATGATTTTGTTACGTATATTTGTGGTGTATATATTGCGAGATAGTTAATTAGTTGTTAAAAGATATAAAAAATTGTTTCGGTTGTGTTTGTATGCATTTAGATCATGGTGTTCATCAATTTGTTTGTTTATATTAAGTGATTAGAAAATAAAAAGATGATGATAATGATGGTATTTAATGAGAACGTATATCGTTTTTTTCATGCGTTAAAGTGCTTTAATGATGATATTAAAGTCAAATGATAGTTACTGAGAATGATGTATTGGTGATTGATTATGATTGTGTACATTATACTTGGTAATTTACTGTAACATGATCATGTTAATTTTTTTATTTGTATTTTTATTTTATTTATTTTTTAGAACGGCAAATAAGTATCTTACAAATTATACATCACAAGAATCACATATTTCCTAAGTAGAACTAGAACAACAACCATTTGGTCTGCTCGGGAAGCTTCTCACACAACAAAGGTACCATTGGGACACAAGCATGATCATGTTAATTAAAAGGTTAATTATATACTCGACCATAGGTATGTTTTGCGAAAGGGAGTTTATTTGCACGCTCTTATTTATTTATTTATTTATTTTCTACAAATTAAGTATAAGTAGGAAAACATAATATGGAGATATACACCTGTCTACAACATATAATAGTGTGTCCAAATTATCTTCCTTGATCAAAATAGCAGTAGTTGTTTTTGGAATAACATAGAGTAAACATAATTTTGGAATAATTAGCCCCAAATTTCTCTAATTCAAAAAATGCATTTTCTTTTTGTTAGTAATCATGGTTTCTGAATAGACTGGGTTTGAACCTGCTCTAATGTAAGACTCAAACGAGGTAAAAACCTCTTTTCTAAAAAGGTTAATGTGACCATTTCAAAATTATTTGCACCAATCAATATTCGAGTAGTATATTTGTTGTAGATCTAACAAAGTGTTTACATATAATTTTATAAGAGTTTGTTGAATTATGTAATGCAACTTTCTTTTGCAACTTATTCATTTTTTATAATTTCATAAATCTATTTTATTATTTCATATTTTACATCTACACATTCATATTCAATAAACAATATATACAACCATAAATGTGTGTCTAAGGGTTGAATTTGAAAGTCAAAAGATAATCAGGAATGTATCAATGTACAAATGTATAATCCCTGAATTCACATTTATTTGTCATTTATTGTCTTTCGGTCTTTATATCTCAAATGCCATATTTCATTTTTGCAATCCCATTAGTTTGATTATATATATTTAATCGCTTAACAAGATGAGAAAAAGTACTAATTTGAACCGCAAAGCCTAGTTATCATAGTACCATATTCACTCACCAGTTGCGACCTCATTGAGGCTGTCTCGCTATAGTTTGCCGAGTGAGTTGTTTAATGAATCGAAAATCTTAACAAATTTCCGTGTGTGTACCATGCAGGGCATTGTTTCTTAGACTTGGAAGCTAAAAAAATATTCGGCATTTTGGTGGTTCGGTGAGATTGCATAAGCTATTTAACATTAGTTAAGGATGGTGTTACTAAGGAGGAGGTTGAATTGTTGTACATGGAACCGAGGAATCAGCAATAGCATGGACTTTGATCAACCACCCGACAGTATGCTCCTTTCCTTCCTTTTGTTTCAAATCAAACTAAAAAATCATGAAAAGTATTATTAGCTTACTGCCGTTATAAGAAGCTAATGTTGTCTGCCAAACAAAAAGCGTGTGTAATTGGTATAATATGTTTAGTCTAATGTCTATTAGATAGCGTGATTTAGAAAAAAAAAAAAAAAAAAAAAAAAGAAAAAAAAATCATTCCATAGCTTTTTCTCATTGGAGCAGTAGTTTTTTCTTAATTACATATTTTATAATTTTGTACCTTTATATGATTTTATAAAGTAGATTAGAAAACAAAGTAAACTTTTTATCTATGTTCATTGGAAATACTCTATTTGAAAAAAGATGTATGAAAGTCTACTTTTTGGTAGGACTTGTGACCTCTTTTTAATTTTTTTCATGGTAAAGAACTTTTCAAATAAAAATCTAAAATTTAATGGACCCAGTAAATTTTCACTCAATGTTACTGGATTCAAAGTTTGACTATTTTCTAAGAATAGAAAGTTGAATAGTTTGTCCCATTTAAAAAAGTGATAGTGAAATGTCAGATTTTAGTATTTTACCATTGCAGAATTTACGGAAAATGTTTATGATTTAAAATTTGACTGAGAGAAAGAAATCAAAAAAAGAATGGTAGACTTTATGGCGTTATGGTATATTGTGTGACAAGTAGTAAGTACCAAACATCCCAACTAATTTCATAAATGATAGTGGGGACATATAAGTTATTTTTAGCTTCTAGGAGCTAATATTGCCTTTATCCTAACTACTACTATATATAATTTTAGTAAATAATTTAAGGCATAGCTTGATTTTTGCCTATTTGCGTCTTGTGTACTTTTGTTGAAATAGTGAAATTGGCATCATCTTGTGTTTTCAACATGGTAGATGAACATGAAAATGTAGTAAATGAAAAGTTATAATAAAAGTATAGGGGCCATAGTGCTAGAATGTCTTTTTCGTTATCATAACACTTTAGATATGCTTCATCATCATAAAAAGAGTTAATTGCAGAAATCGTCCTTAAGGTTTGGCCAAATTGCAGGTTTCGTCCCAAATAGTTTGAAATTGCATAAATCGTCCCAAAATCAAACCTTTTTGCAAATTTTGGTCCCTGGCTTTAACTGCCGTTAAGTTTTTTCGTTAGAATTTACATGTTAGCCCTTTTGGCCAAAAAATCTTTGCATAGTTCATCCTTTGGCCAAAAACTTTTGCAGAGTTCATCCTTTGGCCAAAAACTTTTGCAGAGTACATCCTTTTGGCCAAAAACTTTTGCAGAGTACATCCTTTGGCCAAAAACTTTTGCAGAGTTCATCCTTTTGGCCAAAAACTTTTGCAGAGTACATCCTTTTGGCCAAAAACTTTTGCAGAGTTCATCCTTTGGCCAAAATTTTTTGAAGAGTTCATACTTTTGGCCAAAACTTTGCGAGTTCATCATTTTGGCCAAAAACTCTTGTAGCTTTCATCTTTTTATACATTTTCATATGTTTTTAATCGACTTCATCCATTTTATGCGTTTGTTGTCCGTTTTATACGTTTTTCTTTTTCTTGTTTAATACGTTTCTTAGTTTTATTTTATACACTTTCATCCGCTTTTATGCGTTTTTGTTCGTTTTTAACCGTTTTTGTACGATCTCAACAAATAGAAATTTTTTTAAAAAAGGAAAAAATTTTAAAAATAAAAAAATTGGATTTTTTTCGCAAATTTGAAAAAAAAATTCCAAAAAATTTTGAAAAAGAAAATTGGAAAAAAAAAATCCGAAAAAAGAAAAAAAAAATCCAATATTTTTTTTGGCCAAATTTGGAAAAAAAAATTCCAAAAATTTTTTTCAAAAAGAATTTCGAAAAAAACAATTTAGAAAAAAAATTCCAAAAATTTTTTTTTCCAAATTTTTTTTCGGATGTTTTTTTTCCAATTTTCTTTTTCAAAAATTTTTGGAATCTTTTTTCCAATTTTCTTTTTCAAAAAGAAATTGAAAAAAAAAAGTATTTACGAAAAAATATTGGATTTTTTTTTTCTTTTTTCGGATTTTTTTTCCAATTTTCTTTTTCAAAATTTTTTGGATTTTTTTTTCCAATTTTCTTTTTCAAAATTTTTTGGAATTTTTTTTCTAAATTGTTTTTGGCCAAAAGGATGAACTCTGCAAAAGTTTTTGGCCAAAAGGATGTACTCTGCAAAAGTTTTTGGCCAAAGGATGAACTCTGCAAAAGTTTTTGGCCAAAGGATGAACTATGCAAAGATTTTTTGGCCAAAAGGGCTAACATGTAAATTCTAACGAAAAAACTTAACGGCAGTTAAAGCCAGGGACCAAAATTTGCAAAAAGGTTTGATTTTGGGACGATTTATGCAATTTCAAACTATTTGGGACGAAACCTGCAATTTGGCCAAACCTTAGGGACGATTTCTGCAATTAACTCTCATAAAAATAAAGATGAGAGGAATGAATAGGATACGCTAAGACAATAAAGAGCATATGTTAGATGTTACGAGTTGAGTATTTGGTTCTCAGAATTATTTTCGTTAACAAGACATTTTATTATATTATCCCATACCCCACCTCGACGAGATTGGGTATATTATTGTATTTACAAAATAGTTTTTCATATTTGTATTTTAGCAAGTGATATGTATGAGTAAGTTAACAAACTACCATCAAAGTGGCCCAGTGGTTGCGCTACTGTGACCCTCTCACAAAATGTCTAAGATTCAAACTTCAATAGAACACTTGGGGTAGTCAAAGAAAGGGTTAAAAACGGTCACATGGATAAATCTAAATACGGAGATAACCACATCCGTTTACCCGTTTGCAAGAGGAAGTCAAATGTTACACAAGGGAAGTAGTATAATATTTATAAAGTAACTTTGTTTAAGAATTTAGGCGAAGAGTTTCATGTTTGTCTAACAAGTTTGGCATCTATTATTGTACGTAGGTAAATATTGCAATATTTTCTCAAAGTCAATATTAATGGAAGTTCATAGCAAAAGGCTTCTAAGGTCAATAATACAACATGAGGGAATATTTTAATGACATTTAAACTGCAAAAATAGTCAGAAACAAATAATTGTTCATCCTCTGTTGATCACTAGTGCAGATCCAAGACTTCAACGGACATAATAATGCATTAAAAATCGTACTCTTATATAAAAACATAGATCTACAACTACTCTGGATCCAACAGCTTAATAAGAGACTTAAAAGTATAAGATTAAGTTTTTTAATTTATTTACGTATGACTAGTGGTTAAGATGTATCGTGGGAGTAAACAATATATATGTCTAGCTAGCATTAAAATGCTCAAATTCAACATGATATTACTATATTGAATGCACATTGTATGAATCATCATAAAATAGATGTCTTGGATTATGCATTTTCATTCTTGAAAAAGATGCACATGGCTACCGAAAGTATTTTATTCAAAAGTTGTGAAGTGTGATGGATCGAAACTAAACCATAAAAGTCATATGTATGATTTCAAGACATAAAAGTACAACATCCAACAAACTAGTTTAATGATGGACTCAACCCCGATTAACTAAGAATACATTAGAAAACTTGGGTCTGTAACTACTCGAAATCTATAGAGAAACAGCATACGTGACTACTTAACTTGACGACGTTTGGCTCATATTTGGTTTAGATTTCTTAAGTTCTGACATGGATCCATATGCGTGTTAATTTTCAAATAAATCTGAATAATTTTATAAACTCGCAGATATAAACTTTTTTTAATTAAGGACACTTGTGCAACTTTGTATTATTGGTATTTTGCCATCAATACTTGAAACGAAGTTCAGATGCTTCAAGACCAACAAGTTAATCAATGTCATTTCTAGGAATAAAGAGTTGAAACAAACACACTGCTGAATGCTGATCAGTCTTTTTTGTTAATCAAATCACTATAAAGTTAAACTTTTCGAGTTTGCATATTTCATGAAGATAGAATTGTTCAGGGATTATGACATACAACGGGCTTGAGAGCTGCATTCAGAATGCGAACTCTTACGAGGATGAAAGTAGTAGTACAAGCAAAGGATACGGATGCCCACCCGACTCACCAGATGAAGATATTTCAAGCTGTTGTTCCAGCAATAATCCTTCATCTTCATTTTTTTCTCAATGGAGTATGATGAAAAGAGACGAACACGGTTTGGATGAATGGGAATACTCAGAGAGCCCAAAAAAGTTCACCCCCAATGAGAATCCATCGTATACAATCAATTACTCAGATGTGGAGGTAATGAAAGAAAAATTTGCAAAACTTTTGTTGGGTGAAGATACTACTGGAGGTCGGAATGGAGTCTCCGCTGCTTTGGCTTTGTCCAATGCCATAACAAATCTAGCTGGTACATTCTCTACCATGAAGTGTTTGGATAAACATTTTTTTACTTTGGATTTTCTAATTATTTAGGGTCCTATAATTTACTTAAGATAATATTTATCTCTGATGGATAGGAACCGTTTTCGGAGAGCTATGGAAACTTGAGCCTCTGGCGGAGGAGAAAAAGAACAAGTGGAGAAGAGAGATGGAATGGCTGCTTTCTCCAACCAATTACATGGTTCAGTTGATTCCTGCTAAGCAATCTGGTGCTGACGGAAGGACATTAGAGGCATCTTCTTGTTCCCTTCTCGACTTTATAAAAACCCTTTTCACGGATAAGTGTTAGTAACTTTGTATTTTTGTTTCACAGATTATGACACCAAAAGCTCGTGGAGACGTTCATCTGAACCTCCCAGCTCTGCGAAAGTTAGACTCTATGCTTCTTGTAGGTGATTTCTTCACTCATTATAGTCAACTGAATCAAATTCAGATGTTTGTCTAAAGGCATTGAGTATGCATAACCATACTAACAGGAAACCTTGGATTCAATGACTGAGACGGAGTTTTGGTATGAGGAAGGGGGTAGTCGAGCTGAAGGAAGATGTAGCAATCTTAAGCAAAGTAAAAGATGGTGGCTTCCAACACCACAAGTGCCCATAGGTGGTCTATCGGATGGTGAAAGGAAGAAATTGCTTAATCAGGCTAAATTGGTTCATCAAATTTTCAAGGCTGCTAAAACAATCAATGAGACTATCTTGCTTGAAATGCCGGTACCCAAGATCATTTGTGAGGCACTTCCCAAGGTAAGCTATCCATCTTTTTACTAATGTTCTTATCACTACTAACTACATTTTTTTTTAAAATTCTCATTGGTTATGATGCAACATAGAACTGCATATATCAGAAGCTGAATCTGATTATATAAACTGTAAGAATTTAAGATACATTGTTTTGTACTTTTGACCCGTTTGAGATAAAACATAACTCGAAGTGACCCATTCAGTAACTGAGTTGAAATTGGCACCTATTACCCGATATTTTTTACCCCTATTCAGATGCATGCTAATGAGTTGCTGTCAATTCTACAGTCAGGGAAGGCAAGCCTTGGTGAGGATCTATATAGGATAGTAAACAGACTCTCCTCGCCGGCTTCTGTTATGCTCAACTCCATGAGTTTAAAGTCTGAAAACAGCGCACTGGATGCCATTAACAGACTGGAAACAGCTATACATGCATGGAAAAAGAAGATTGAGCAACATGACAATGGTCAATCTCCAGCAAGAACATCATGGTCATTCAAAGATCCGGTTTCTGAACTTGACAAACTGGAGTTGTTAATAAACCGAGCCGAAGATCTTTCACGCGAAATCAAGATCAGATACCCAAACCTTCCTCAAAAGTTTCTTGATGTCATGAAAATACAATATGGCAAGGTGAGTAAACCTCTAATATGGTACACTTTTGCCTGATATTAAACATCAAATTCCTTGCCACGTTAGTTGGGTCAGTGAAACATTAGGCAAGACTGCAAGACCCTAGTGCAGCTTGGACTCAAACAGCTCGGATAGTTTGAATGACCTATATGAGTTCACATAACAATATTTTAGAATTAGTCGTGATTGTTATAAAGAGAACATTTCTACATGTTAAACTCCTATTGACAAGAAATCAACGTGTGCTAATATTTAATTATTACAGGATGTCGCCCATGCGATCTTAGAAGCTTATTCTCGTGTTCTCGGGAACCTAGCATTCAGCATACTAACAAGAATTGGAGACGTCTCTCAAGAAGACAGTTTAAGCGATCCAAATTCACCAATGGCAACAAATAGCCTTCTGGGGGCAAATATCCCTGGGATCTCAGGTATATCTAGTTCAAATACAAAGACGAAGCACACACTGATTGATAAAATGGATGACATAGAGGGGAAGTCCAGTTTGTTAAAAACTGAAGAAGCTTCTCATACAGGATTATTAAGTGATGAGCCGTGTATAAGATCAGCAACAACACCTAGTAGAAGCTCCGGATGTTGTCTTGGAAAAGAGGCATATTTTTCAACGCCTACGGATTCTCCTTGATCTTGATTACATCAAAGTAAAATTAGTTGTATATTATATTATGATTTTAGTGAAATACAGAAGTATGGTCGTGCAGTATGAATGTAAATGTATTGAAACATTTAACTTCTAAAACGCACACTTGAGACTTAAAAATCCTTTGCACTTTCTTTTCTGTTAGAAATTGAAATGAAAGTATAATCTGAGAACAAACCTACTTGTGTTTACAATTTTTTGGCCCAATCGCCTATATGGGTCTAAACTCAATTCCTTGCATGAAAACACAAATAAACGACAACTGATCGGTAGAGCCAAATTAAGATTCAAAGGATTCATTTATGTGAACCCTTCTACTATTTGGGGTTGTTGGTGAACTGATCAACCTCTTGTCCAATAACTGGAGGATGAGGACCATCATAAATAGACATACCAACAATCTTTCCAATCAGCCGGATTTCCAAACCTAAATTTGGCATGACCCTTATATCTCTCTATCGGTTTGCTCCGAATTTCAACAATATTTTTTGAGACCACAAAAACTATTATATTCGGTGCATTCCGACAGGATTCAGATAAACAAGCAGGTTGATCAATCCTACGATGTCCCAATCTTTTTCTTAATTTATAGTTACTTTTCTGTTAGCATTAATATCACAGATCAAAAAATGAGAGTTAAGATAGGATATCGAGTTTACTATGGATTTCATCACAAAAAAGTAACGTGGAGACAGTTAATGACACGTTTACACTTAATCCTTGCCCCAATCATGAAAAAAGAGAATCTATGTTGGTCTAAGTTCAATGCATTGTATAATAAGCCCACTAAGATCCTTGTTACCGGGATGCTTTAACCATAGATGCATAGAAATTGTGTTGGTATTAGCTGGAGTTTGAAACTCCTATATGTTTACTTCCATCCAACTGTCACTTCTCTGTTGTGGAACGGCATTTAGTTTGGGTCTATTCACTGGGTTGTGAGGGATTTGATCAAGCATTTCTCTAATAACTGGGGTGTCTAGAGGACTTGCTAAATAGATATATGGATAAGCAGAATCGTGACCCTTACAATTTTACAATTTCCATAGGAGCTTCAAATATGGATTGGTCTTGTGGTAATTTGTAGACAAGGTAAACTGCATATGATGTTTCTGGTGATACTGCAAAAATTAATTTATCATTATTTGATTAAATCATATGCTGAGCCAGAATTGTTTGACCACCCAACCCGCACATTTTGCCACCCCTAGCTTACAGTAACCCCCAGCTTCATTAACAGGAAAGCCAACAAGTATCCCTTGCCACACATTTTACCATCCTGTAATTCTGATCTTCCGTCTATCCCCCAATGTCAAATAAAATATAGTATGGGAGACAATAAAATATAGTGTGTGTTTCGAGTTTATATTCACACAATGATTGCTTCTATATTAATATATATATACAAGATCCAAAAATTTGGTTGAAGCTAAGTTTAGTTTACATTTACTGAATCTCCACACTTAACTTACTAGTTGATGCTACTAAACCAGTCTACAATGGTTCTGGCAAGAATTTTTGTCTCGTTTAGCGAAAGGGTCTTGAGTCCTTGTGCAATCGCATCTGCTGGAGTGTATATATCACCTGCTAGCAGTTTTGGGTCCTGGTCATGCAGAAAAGGGCAAATAATTGGTTCACTATAACAATAGTACCTCAAAGTACATAAAACAGATTACTCCAATTTATGACTATTTTCATAGTTATTATAGGTGGCTATTTCAACCCATTAACTTATAATCGGGTCTATTTGGGTTATGATTTATCCCTAATGGGTCTAATAAAGAATTTTAGCTAAGAAAAACATGACAAATGGGTGGAATGTTGTTCAGAGTCACCCAAAGTGTATTTTGTGCTGCTTGTAATCTCCTAAAGCGTTTTAATCATATTTAACGTAAGGGACAAATATGTTTGTAAGTCAAGTGGTCAACCCAACCTCACCTCACCTGACCCGTTTCAGCCTGTAACAAGAACAACCTATTTTAACCCAACATGTACACTTTTGCACCTCTATTATTTACTACGTAGTATATATGGTTGATTAGCTTCATGTTCCACATGATATTTTTGATAAAAAAAAACTTGGTGAATATGGGCAGGAGTCATGGGGAATCTATTTACCTAAGGTAGCCTAAATATGTTGAAATGTTCACATGTAGCAAATAGCAAATACATACCTGGATGCATGGTGTGATATGGTTACCACTCAATGAAACAATGTCCAGTGTTCCACCAATAGCTTCCACACGAGGCCTCAAAGTTTCCTCAAGGAGATCTGTCTCGTCAATGGCATCAGTATTGAACTTCACCTGCAACAAACAAGTATCAATCATATAAATCAACACAGGAAACACTAAAAGATGTTTCAATTTTAGTTTTAGCCTTTCGGGAGCACAAAATTACCAAGAGAGTTTTCGGGACATTATATGAATTCTTGCAACATTCTCGGTTTTCAGTTGGTGTTGGTTTGAATTCTGATATTCCTTGAGCAACCTGACATAACCAAAATACATCTAATAAGCACATAGAATATAGCTGGCGTCTATAAGGAACGACAAAAGTAGAGTAAAAATGGTTCTCATGTAGCATTGACTTAACATTTTTAAAATTTAATCTCTTGAAGTCTAATATTACTAAACCACATAGGAATATAGGATTACCTGATTGAAAACCGATGGTAGCTGATCAACAAATTTGTCCAACGAGACCCTAGTTTCAGGATCATAATCAGGTGCCATTGCTTCAGCTGTATCAAGCACTGCTTTCCAAGCATCTGCATAGAATGGATAGACAGAGAACAAACAAAATGAGACGTGATTACCAAGGCAGTATAAAACATACCAGTGATAAAAAATCAAAATATTTGTGCTCTGGTTAGGTTGATTATCTAAAATAGCTTCAAGCATATAAGATCCAATTAACCTGCAGCACTCTTAGCCATGGAGGATACAGGAGAAGCTTCCACCATAGGCATCATTTGGCTTACTAGAGGACCCAACTACGAAAGTGACAAAAAAACATGATAATATTAAGAAACCACAGTATCATTTTCATAAATAACTCTGTTTATGCCTGAACCAGTCACATTACCTGCTCGAAGTAGGGTACTGCCTCTGTTGCGGGCCTGTTGTTGTAAGATATTATGGCATTCGCCTTCCACAACAGAAAAGATATTATTCAATATCACTACATGTAAATATATTTTGAAACAAATTACTTAAAAGCACATCATGTTCTACAAAAGAACAGACAGAGACATGAAACAAACCTTTGGTAGCTTATCCGAAAAATAGCTTCCAACGAGTACTTGGAGTAGGGCACCGTTACTGCATAGTTTTTGAAAATGTTGTAGGAATTAGTACTTTATTTCCCATTTATCGGATAAGACACCCTCTTAAGGATGATAAAATATGCGCACCTGTGACCAACAGAATAAAGAGGAAGATCAGCAAGCTCAGCTGCTAGCAGGCCATCACTCGGTAATCCATATGTTAACACTGAATTCAAGCAGGAATGAAACCTCTCAAAAACTTCTCTAGCAGCTTGTGAGTGATCAAACGTCACGTTATATGGTACAGAAATAATGAGATAGCCTTCATTTGCCAATAGCCCAAGTAGATAGCTGCATACATACATCAAAGTTTACAGGATGCAATTTAATCTACAAAAATAACTTGCAACAAATTGCAACATGTTCTTTTGCTCTTAAACAAAAACAATGCGAAAAGTTTACAGGAAGTACAACCGACCTATATGTAACCTCAGGAACTGCTCCTATAAACGCACCACCAAGGAACTTAATAATGGCTTTTGGCTTCTTTCCTTTAGGTGGAGGAATAACCAAACAAGAATCAAGCCTCCTATAAATCTTATCATCATTATCCTTTTTTATCCTGTATGTGTCTCTCCCAACATACCCATTCGAAATCATCCTCAATGAGCGTCCTGGAGCACCTAATTTTCTTATTTTGTCATAAGAAAACCCTAGCCACCGAGGCCGTTGATGTTGCCTTTGGGTACTCAAACTCTTGAAATACATGCAGTCAGGTTGTGTATATCGGGGACTAAATGAAGTTGCAACTAATTCCATTGAGCCACGTGCACTAGTCCCGGTGGGTAGCATATTCACTAGAGTTGAACAAACAAAAGGAGCATACATTCAATTTAATCACTTAAAAACTAGACGCGTTTGTAGAGATACTAATATCATTCGTTCATAGTGTAGCACGGTTTTCTACATTCATACGCGAACAAAACTATACAGATAGAACTTAAGACCATTTTAATTCTGTAACGTGATAGGCTGAAGACCGATAATTAACTTCAAATTACTACTCTCTTGTCTCTCACCATTCTGTGGTTTTTTTTCAATCAGACGATCAATGTTTCTTTTCAGATGTTTATAATTTGGAAAAGCGAAAATTGTTACTACATTGCAATATCCATTATTAATACAAAAAACAGCAATAAAATAGGTAAAGTTGCACAAGAATATAACAAACTTTCACGTTTTAGAAGCTTCTATTTTCGCCATTTGATGTAACGTAGTATTTCCAAATATAAGAGTTAACCGGTTACATGTTGTGTAGGTGGCCGGTTAAATTACATCATATGGTAGAAAAAACAAAAGTATGTTCCATCAAATGGTAAACGTAAAAGTTTGTTCCACCAAATGTTGGTGATTTTAGTGTCAAACTATTTTAGGTAATTGCGATTTCCTAGAGACCAATGTAATTTCATATTATGCTCGGATACAAGTTAGGGAAGTGTGGAGTGCACACTCTTTGAGCTAATATGTTTCCGACCAGACAAAGATGCGGGGGTCAAGGGGCAACGCCCCAGAACCTAAACGATTTTCATGAATCGTTATTAAAGGACTTGACAGATTTTCCCGTCAAAACACAACCGACATGTCTGTTGGTGAAGGGTTGTGACTCTTGGTGTTTAACCGAATTTAACGGCCCTTAACTGTCAAATATGTCTATTACATAACAGACACATCTGGTCTCATTTTGATATATGAAAACACACAATGCCTCTCTATTTTGCTTTGTTCTTTTGTGCCTAGAAACAAAGTGTTCATCTTGAATTATCCCAATAAGGATTCCGTGATACCCAGGCATCAATAGGGTCGAAATACTTTATTCGGAAAGTAACCTTACACGATTCAAGCAAGATATCCAAAATTATCATCACATCCTAACCTTTGTTGCAAAAATCGGCCTAGGCGGCCGATTAATCACTAGGCGGTGATTAGCCGTTCCGATTTTCATTAATCGGCCTTATTAATTGGTTACTGACCAAAATCGGATAAAAATCGGATTAATCGGCCTAGGCGGCCGATTAATCGTCCAAATCAGAAAAAATCGGATAAATCGGAAAACTCACCATTTTGGTAAAAATCGGCAAAATCGGAAAAAAATGGGTAAAGTCGGAAAAAAAAATCGGCCAAATCGAAAAAAAATCGGCTAGATCGGCCAAATCGGGTATATAGTTTCAAAATTTTATAATTTTATATATAAAAAATCCAATCCGATTAATCCCCGCTTAACCGATTAATCGCTAGGCCCTACCCGGCCGCCCAGCTACCGCCTAGCGATTTTTGCAACCATGATCCTAAGTTCCTAACCCCAATTTCTAACACCAAATGGTAAAAAAAAAAAAATTAAAAAATAATAAAAAAAAAAATTGTTACATAAAGTTCCGTAAAATAGTATAAATAAAAGTTTGTTATACAATGCCATAAACATAAAGGCTTGTTACATTTTCGTGCAGTTTTCCCTTTAAGTTGTGTCTATCACGAGTGTTGTTTAAAATCTAATGCTTATATGGCAACCGGTGTTTGTTTAAACGCTCCTAATCGAAACACTAAACAAAGAAGCGCTTAGGTTTCACGTCATTCTACACTTTACAATTACAACCACAATACGTTACCAAACACTTTTATAAAACAAACATCTATGCTCGTACAGAGAGCCTAATATAACGAATACATACTTTCCAAAGGCTAACTTATATAATCTAAAACGAAATGATTTAGCCTCCTAAAAATGTTCCTAAATTTCTTCCTAATGCCACATGTTTGTTCCTCATTGAAAGCGTTCCGACAAACAAAAGGAAGACAGATAGTTTTAAGAGGATAATTAGAAATGTCTTTTAGAAGGCTATAGCATCACTCTACTCTAAATCAAGGAGCTTATATCGAAAACCGCATAATAACTAACAACAACAAATATAAAAGTTTGACTTCAAAAGTCAAAATTGCTCACACTTGCACTAACTAGATTGCACTGTTTACTTTATATACTCACTTATAATTTACTGTTTATACTAAAACATTAACGCATCTGTAATTATACTCAACAGTGTATACATGTAATTGAACAGCAGGTGAATATGCTACAGATTGATAAGAAAGTCAACTTGTTGGTCAAAGTATAATTCAGTTTATATTGTTTCAATTTCGAGATGAGAATGATTAAATAAGAGAAATGAGAGAGATTTGTTACCTGACAGTGTGTGTGTGTGTAGCACTTGAGAGTTTGTATACATGAACGAGACACGGAGGCAGTATTATAAGTAAACATGTTGTTAATACAAAGGGAATATATTAGCTACAATTTTTTGTACCTAATTGTCTACAATTTTGTGTGTATAAATGTGGGTCTCTGATTTTTTTTGTGGGTCCTGATTATTTTTTGTGAGGCCCTGATTCATTGGTTGTGTATTTTATATAAGAGATTGTAGCTAATTACTACAAAAATTTGTAGCCAAGATATCCCCTAATACAAAATATTTGGAAAAATGGATAAAACTACCCATTTTTACCAATATACTTTACCACAAACTTAAAAAAAATCCGCAAAACTAACTTTCTCATACTAACGAGAAAAAGTTATTGTGATATTTTGGCCATAACTTTCTCATACGAACTCATTTCTAAGTGATAAAAAAGCCACTAGACAAGTAAAAAGATATCTACAACTTTCGTGTTTAAGCGTACAAATCGAATGAAAATGGAGCATTTTCAAAAACTTGAAAAGTCAAACCTTTCTAGTTTCCATAAAATTTGCAAAATTTGCGGATTTTGTGGGTATTTCGGATATTTTTATAAAAATTGGGTATTTGGTGTAGTGTGTTGGTAAAAACGGGTATTTTTGTCATTTTCCTAAATATTTTTCGAATAATTATGTACTAATGTATCAATCTTGTCATTTTATTCGGAGTCAGTATTATATAAGACTAGTCGATTACGTGCGCATAGCGGCGAGGATGTACCATTAATTGGTGTGTACATTTTTTTTTATGCATATATGGATCTCGAGTATGTGATAGCGAAGAAAGTGGCTAGTTTAAACTGTAATTAAATGTTTAAACATTTCATTGATTCAGTCGACTTTTATAGGCAAGGGTATATTAGTCTAACAACTTTACACATTTTTTAAGTTTTAATCAAATGTGATACGTAGCATAGTTTTTAAGGCAAAAATGCATATATATCCCTCCCAAAATGAATAATTGCATATATATCCTTTGTACAAGTTTTTTATGCACATAATACAATGATTTTTATGCATGCTTTGGATATATATGCAATTTTGGATTTTCAGAAAGATATTTATGCAAAAGCCCCTTTTAATTACAAATTTTCTTTCCGTTGTTTTCGAACTTTTGCTGACTAATCCACAGAGTTTCAAACCGGGTAAACCATTTTTTGAGAAAGTTAGTGTAGCCAATTTACAGTCGTTTCCACCAAACAATAATTGAATTCATTATAGTCACAAATCATTTTACTACTATTTCACCATTAAATGGTTTTAGTTTGCAAGTTTAGGTATATAACATTTGATTTCCAGGATGACTTGTTTAAATTGCTTGTAGATGAGGATGTACGAGAGTTAAGTTACTCGCAAGCTACTTAAAGTTAGTTTGGTACAAGTTTGAAATAAGGCAAATCACCTAGAAATGTAGTTAACTTGCCACTTTTTTCCATTGTATGTAGCATTCTTTTTTTTCTCTCATTCTGTCAATAAACTTCTATCGTTAGTCCATTTGTGTGTACCCGTTACCAAAAAAACATGCATCGTTAGTCCTTTATGCTAACGACCGTAAATAAATAACTTAAAATTTGGTTATCTTACGCTAAACTTGCGTCGTTGGTCCTTTATAGTAACAATCGGTAAAAAATAACTTAAAATTTGGTTTTCTTACGTTTTCACCGTTTTTTTTTCAATGCTGTACCTTTTTACACGCTGCTCGCTTTTAACACACATTCGTCCGCTTTTTTAACAATGCTTTTATCGTTTTTACATTGCCATTCGCTTTTACACGCTTCCTCGCTTTTTCACTTTTCTTCCGTTTTTCCCCGTTTCATTCGTTTTTTCACGTTTTTACACGTTTTTGCACATTTTCATTCGCTTTTACACGTATTCGCCCGCTTACACGTTTTCTTCCGTTTTTTCACATTTTCATGCGTTTACACGTTTTCATCCGCTTAACACATTTTCGTTCATTTATGCACGCTTTCATCCCTTTTACACGCTGTCCGTTCTAACACGCGCCCGCTTTTTCATGTTTTCATCCGCTTACATGTCTTCATCCGCTTTACACGCTGTCTTTTCACGCTGTCCGTTTTAACGCGTCGCTTTTAACACGCCATCGTTCGCGTTTTCATCCGTTTTACACATTTACATCCGTTTTTGCATGTTTTTGCACGTTTTCATCCATTTTTCACGTTTTCATCCGTTTTAACATGTTTTCCAGCTTTTACCGCTTTCTCGTTTAACGCAGTCGCCTTTAAGTTTTGGTCCGTTTTAACACGCCAGTTTTCCACGTTATCCGGCGTTTACACGTTATCCGTTTTGCACGTTGGCGCTTTTGCAAGATTTCGTATGCTTTTACACAATTTTTTCGTTTTAACACGTTTTTTTCCGTTTTCTCGTTTCCTCGACGTTATTCGCTCTACATCGCTAAACGTTTTTTCACGATTTCACCCGTTTTTACACAAAATGTGCAAACACGAACGAAAACATGAAACAACGGATGAAACGCGGTAAAACGGATGAAAACGTGAAACAACGGATGAAAACGTGAAACAACGGACGAAAACGTGAAATAACGAACGAAAACGTGAAATAACGAACGAAAACGTGCAAAAACGGACGAAAACGTGCAAAAACGGATGAAAACGCGGAAATAATAAATGAAAACGTGAAAAAAACGTAAGAAACCATGTAAAACGGATAAAACGTGTAAAACAGATGAAAAGTGAAAAATAGACAAACCCGTTAAAACGGACAAAACCGTGTTAAAACGGATGAAAACATGTAAAAACGAACATGCAAAAATGGATGAAAATGTAAAATGGATGAAAACGTAAAAACGCGGAAAAACGAATGAAACGGGAAAACGTAAGAAAAGTGAAAAAAATGACGAAACGCGTAAAACGAACAACAATGAAAACGTAAAACCGATAAAAACGCGGAAAAAACGGACGAAAAGCGTGTTAAATCGAACTAAAACGCGTAAAAACGCATTTAAACGAAAAACGGACGGAAACGTAAGAAAAACAAATTTTAAGTTATTTTTTAACGATTGTTACTATAAAGGACCAACGACGCTAGTTTAGCGTAAGATAACCAAATTTTAAGTTATTTATTAACGGTCGTTAGCATAAAGGACTAACGATGAAGGTTTTTTTGGTAACGGGTACACACAAAGGACTAACGATAGAAGTTTATTGACAGAATGAGAAAAAAAAAAGAATGCTACATACAATGGGAAAAAGTGGCAAGTTAACTACATTTCTAGGTGATTTGCCCGTTTGAAATAAGCCCGAGTCTAGACGAGTTCACGCTCAAGTTCAAGCGTACTTTTGGCTCACTTAATAATTGAGCTTCAGCTTAAGCTTAATATCGAAAGCTCGATTAGGCTCGGAGCCTAGACATGCATTATAAAAATATATGTATATGTGATACGTTTACGTGTGACTGTAGATGTACTTATGTAGATTTATGTGAAAACAAGATAAAAGCTCGAGCATAGTGTGTTTAACATAATTGAGCATATTTCATTTAAGCTCATCATAAAAATATAAATAGAGCCCAAGCTTGTGAAATAACATGATCTTAACTTTGGCAAACTCGAGCTCAACTTTATAACAAAACAATATTAACGTACGTTTGATCGAATGACTAGTCTGCAAAACGCCAAACACCATCACATAGACGGCTAATGCAAGTTTTTAAGTTTAAGACGAAACGTGTCATTCGATCTTTTTGAATTATCTCTTCTTATGCAAATAAACTTCCATGTTACTTTATTAAAAAGATGAAAGATCATCTTCACAATGTGATAATATCAGTTACGGTATATACTTGATACGTAATAAGTTTTCAGAAAGTTGACAAAGTGATTGTGTACGTACACCAATCTCATTTTGCAATGCCTGTATAGCACCACTGTTATCATCGCTTTGAACGGGCCAAGGGCCCAAGGTAGTAGACTGACAGACCAACTGATGTTTGATATGTGTTTTATCTTTATAATCTATAAAACCAACAGTTACTTGATCCATAAAAGACACATCCAAAAGTTCAGGAACTAGCAGAAAGAAGGATACACAAACGATGCTTAAACGACGATGAGAACCTGTTCATAAGCATGGGGATAAAAACCTCTCACACGCATACTTGCAAGATCAACCCATGAACTTAACCAATCACAACAGGAATAATGAAGAATGTAATGTACTCTAACAAACAAAGAAACTGAGGATGGGGGGTGTAAGCAAATGAAATCCGGAAGGAACTTCACCTGACTAGCCAATCTAACAGTCGAGCAAATGCAGTAATATACTAACGGAGACATATAGTAATATACTAACGGAGACATATACTAATATTACTACCGATATACTGAAGGACATGACCACTATGTCAATGTGCTACAAGTCTGTAACATCAGTGGACTCGTGTTTCAGGAAGCTTGGTTTTGCAACTTAAACAACAGAATAAATGTCCTTAAATTGCTATATAACGACAGGCAAAATGAAACCAAATAGAGGCTAAGTGCTGAATTCACTTGACAAGAAGCTTTCCAAGTTGAGACAACTCCACAAGTATAACAATATGAAGTCATGCTAAATCAAGATCAACATTTTTTCATGCCTGCCGGAATATGATAGTTGTAAACAATAACACTCTTCATCGCTTTTAGTCAAAAAATTAATTGCAGAAGTATCTCAGCAATACAACAATAGAAACTTCTATTTGCACATTTATAAACAGACACTTATTCAAGAAGGACAAACAGTGAATAAGACTGAATCATTACTAAAACATTCTATCAACATCAACAAATTAAACTTCAACATGATCATAAATTAATCGTTCTTTTAACTTACTTCACGTATACAAACTACAACTCAAACTACATCAGAAACATGTACACTTCATATTACAAATTACCCCAAACACAACAAACAGTTCAATTCAAACTATAACTCCCACTACCTACAACCGACAACAAACCACCCTCCACCGCCTCATTCTCATCCAAAAACAAATCATCCGGACACCTAAACGCGGAATGCAAACCAACAACCACCACAACCACAACCAACGCAACCAACACATTCACTCCCACGCTCGTAAAACACAACACAACAACAGTCACAATACTTAACACAACCAACACAACACGGTCATCAACCACACGGCCGAAAACCGTAACATTGACATCGCGCATAAAATAAAAAAACAACCAAAGCACAAATAAAACTAAATAAACTATCATTGATATGGGATGGTATATTAAGCTAAGGAATAATATAAGTAGCATAATTAAAGCGTAATTGGTTCTGAAATAGTTTAGGTTTTGTCGTATTCGAGATACGGCTTCGTGGTAAGTTTTTGGGGCCGATACCGAGGCGTAGTCGAAGAAGTCGCGCCATGGGCGGGGTTTAGCGATTTGTTGAGGTGAGTTGGTGATGAATGTGGAGAGTGATTCGGTGGTGTTGAGGATTTTGGACATTTGGAAGGCTAGTGTTTGGGGTTACTGATTTGATTTTGGGAGAAATTGGGGATTGAATGAGCCCTAGATTTTGGGATTGGATTTTGGGGGTGACAGGATCTGGGAAGTGAGAGTGCCACGTGGGTCTTAGAGAATAAGTCGGAGGGTGTGGTTATGCATTTTACCTCGATCACCTCTACATCAACTTTTTCTCTTTCCAAAACATTTTCTTAGGCTGGGCACAATCGAACGGAAAAAGTCGGTTGGTCATCGAGATTTTTGACCCACGACCGATGTTAACATCGGTCGACACATCGGTCGACAAGCAAAAGAAGTGGACATCGGTTCAATTTTCGACCGAATTAAACCACACTTTCCCAACTACTTTTTGCCCGTTTGGGGCATTAAAGTTTAAAAAAAAAATTAAATTTTTGACCGTTTGGGGCTTTAAACTAAATTTTTTTTTTTTTTTTTTTTTACCACTCTATAAATACCAACTTCACCTCAAACACAATTCACCACTCACTATTTCTCATCTATATTCACTTCAATCTAATTCTTATCAAGTTCAAAATGTCAAAGAAAAATACCCCACCATAAAAAAACCAACGATCCCGACTAACACAAAATCAACCGAATATGAATTTCTCGCCGGAAAACAACTTCGAGTTAACCAAGATAACACCACAACAAAACCGCCTATTCGCCTTTCACACAAAGTTTTGAATATCAATCACAACTAGCACAACCAAATCTAAACCAAAACCCGCTTTAAGTTAACCGCCCTTTGTCCCACCGCAACGCCCTTACAATCAATACCCCAGTAAGAACCTAGTGGGTTGTCGTACCATCCAAACATGGACTTCATTTATCCTTCTCAACCGTATCAACATTTATCCCCGCTTCGAAGTACTAATCTTGACATGAATTTGAAGATTTTTTGCCCAGTATCCGACACAAAACTACCAAAGTCAAGATGCTCGATGGTTCAAGGTTCCTCACGTTCGTACCATGATTCCATTCCCGTTGAAGATTCTGATGATGAAAAAACCGCTTCCGTTGAAGAAATGTCCCCCATCAAACCAAAGCAGCCATCAAGGCGTGCTTCAAAGATGTTGATGATTCTGATGATGAGACTAGAGAATCACGACTGATAGGTCGTGGCCAAGCAAGGAAGAAATCATCCTCCTCCTCTCGTGCTGATGATAAACCATCAGAATCATTTGTAAAATCGTTGGCCAAACTTTCTTCAAGAACAAGAAGCCGTCAAAAGGGGAGAAAGGTAAGAATAAGGAGGGTTTAGAATATGCTTACATACGGTTGGGAGGAAAAAGAGCTGGAGATAAAAATAGAGAAACTTGAGCTCTTGAGGCTATCAAAACGGGAGACCGACATAATCTTCTACAACACCCCAATCGACCCAACTTTGACCGGACGACAACTAGAAGAATTGATGAAAGTCAAGGCAACAATCAAGGCACGCTACGATTTTGATTATTAGTTTAAGTATTGTAATGTTTATTTTAATTTAGTATTGTAATGTTTTTTTTTAAACTTTAATGAATTTAAATTTGATGTTTAAAATGTTTGAATTAAAAAAAAAAAACCTCGGTCATTAATCTGTGGCATCTTGGTCATGTCGTCGCCGATAGGAAAGCTCGATGCTGACACCGGTGACCTGGGTCATGTTTGGTCACGACAGCCCACCTTAGAGGTGAGGTGGCAAACGCTGGTCAAGCACTGCCACGCCAAACGGTCTATGGGCCAAATGGGCGCGGGCTAAACGGGCACGGGCCAAACAAGCTCATATTATAAGAATCGCTTTTAAAAATACCCAAAACAACGAAATAAATTCCTCGAACTTAACACCTCATATATATTTAAAAAATTAAATATAAGTTTTTCTTTAAAAACAATCTAATGTTCGAGAAAAACATGTGCCCATTATGCCCATTTAATTTCTAAATAGGCAATACTATGCCCATTTTAAAAAAAGAATGGGCCCAAATGTGCCAAAATCTTTTAAAAGTTTGCCTATTTAGCTAATTTTTTTTTTTTATCACAAATTGCCACCTCTACATTTTCTTTTAACTTTACTCTATCATTGCATCACCCTCTCTCTTATTTATAAATATTCTTTTATTTCTTATCATTTAAACATAACACTAAAGTATTACTAATACACACACAACACAACCAATAAAATATATAGGTTTTTTCTAACTTGTGCCCTATGATACAAGTTAAACACACAATAAATATACAAGGGCATATAAAAAAGTACACAGAGATCCACATATAAGTACATACAAGTGTACTTTTATGTGGGTATGTGTATACTTTTGGTGTACTATCGATGTGCTTAACTTGTGCCCTTAGGGCACAAGTTAGAAAAACCCAAATATATATTATATTCTCAAAAGCAACTTTCTCTTTCTTTGGAGGGTGTGGAGCTAACATATTCTAGTTATTTGGAACCCACCATATGTCATCTCATTTCAACACTCCAACCTCAAAATACTTTTCCCTCACAACTAAGGGCATCTCCAATGTATGCACTATATGTACTTTTTGCACTAAAAATTCATTCCAATGTTAGCACTATATCTTTGCACCATTTTAGTGCAATGAATAGTAATCACTAAAATGCACTAAATATAGTGCTATACTATTTATTGCACTAAATGTGCAAAAGTTCACTTTCAACCTTATACTTTAATTCAGTTTTTCATTTATATCCTTATCATCCATTAATATATTAATATTATTGTCATAGATTATATAAAATAATATTTAGTACTAGTTTTAGTGCAAAGTTTAGTGTACACATTGGAGTAATATATTTATAGTGCAAGACTGCAAGGATATTCCAAAAATATTCTTATTTTGCACTAAGATAATGCAAAATTATAATGCTCACATTGGAGATGCTCTAAGAGCATTTTCAATGTTGGCACTAAATGTGCTTTTTGCACTAATTTAGTGCCAAAAGGTACAAAAAACTTTCTCCAGTGTTCGAGCTATCGTTAGCACTATATTTAGTGTTTTACTAATTTAGTGATGCGAATAGTAAAACACTAAATATAGTGCTAAACTATATTTATCACTAACACTATTAATCTTATTTAAACTCAACATATTTGTTAAACATTGATACGTAACTAAATAATTAAAAAATAACTTATATAAACTATATTGTTGTAAGTCTTCGATCAATACGTTTAAAATGAGCCCAATATTGATATATGTTATTTTAACTATTTTATTTATTTATTGTATCGGCTTGTACTATAGACTAATTAAAAAAGTTTAGTGCTAAATTTAGTGTTAATACATTGGAGGAACTTTTATTTGGTGCAAGAATATGCTATAAAGATGCTCATTTTACACCATTTTAATACAAATTTTTAGTGTTAACACATAAGATGCTATAACTTCAACACAACCATTTAAGCCTTACCCACTCCTAATTTTATTTTATTTTTCATTTTTCTAAACACACTAAATTCATTTCATTCAAATAACAATACAATACCAAAACTAAAAAAAATACAAAATTGCAAATTATCCTATATATTTAAAAGGTAGAATCGCTGCCTCGAATGAATAGTTTGTCGGTTCATGGTTTAACGGTTGAGATGTATTAGTTGAATGGGTTGGACGGTTGTTATTTAGAGATTCACTGTTCATTCCAACTGTAGGTGAACAAGGCACTCTACTCTTCTATTCCTATTGGTACATATTATTAGAGACATGCAACAGCAGTTTTACAATTCCAGAGTTTTCATACTTCTTCTTCTTTCTTCTCCACCTTAACCCACACACACACAAACACCTAAAACAAAACCGCTCTCTTCTCCCCTGATTCATCAAACACATGAACAAAAACAAAAAAGGTAGTAGCCACGGAAAAACTTATTGCCTAATTAAATTTTCGATAAAACCTTATAAGCTCGTCATGTGGTAAGGTAGACACCCCTTCAAAGTTTTACCTTTAATATTGTTGTTAATAGTCTCATAATAATACGATCAAGATTTGGTGATTAGTGTCCAATGATCGTTGATTAGTTTGGACTAATAGAAACATGGGAATTCTATTCTTGCAATTAATTTGTGTTTGATTTTAGCAAAATACAAGATATGGGTTCTTTGTAAACTGTGATTTCTGATGTCGGTTTTTTATTTTGTTAGTTTTTACGATGAATTAAGGTGTTAATTATGATGTTTAGTGTTTATGCATACAAGTGTTTGTTTTTATGCCTTAGTGAAAAAGATGCTTACTTTTTGTTTTTTTGTAAGTGCTAACTCAAGTTTTATGTTCATGCGTGTTTACTATCAACCTTTGTAACAGTTGGTATGCCGGATGGTTCCCTTTATCTATACAATTTTGTATTCATCAAGTCCTTAATTAGAGATTTACTTGGCGTGTATAAGTCTCTAAGTTTATCAAGCTATTGCAATCCTCTTAATTCAAGCAATAACACATATTGAATGTCTAAATGAATTTGAAGTGTGCGAATCATATAAGGTAAAAATACGTTAATCCATAATGGACGGGTTGGATATATCCGGCAATTGTAGGGTAGCTTTGCTTGAGCTTGCAAATGGCGGCAAACTTGGTGTTGTTGCACCAACGCCGGCGTACGCGATGATGATATTGCTTGAATAAGTTGATGAACCATGGTGGGTCAAATCGTCCGTGATTTGGCGGGGCAACACGGCCGTGTTTGCAGCCATGACGGATCGATACCCGCCTATAAGGTTTCACACTCGCACTCTGAGCCTAAGTTGGTGTGATCGATTATGGTTGACTATTGCTTTTGTGCATACATGATTTTTCAAATAATAAGCTTCCGAACCGTGGTGGGTGAAACGGATCAGATCTTGGCGGGCAAAGACGGCTTCGTGTTTGCGTACCATGATGTATCGCACACGCCTATACGGTTCCTCACTCACATATCAAACTGTATGTCACTGTGTACTTGTAAAATTGATAATGTTGTTTTTTTTTATTTGGGATGGATGGGTTGGATACATCCGCAATTGCAGGTAGTAGCACCGAGCTTGCAAATAGTATGGAAACTTTGTCGCTGTACCACGCACGCATACGGCGATGATGATGATATTGCTTGAATAAGCCGCCAATCGGGGGTCAAACCGGTTCAGATCTTGGCGTGGCAGCACGACTGCGTGTTTGCGCCATGACGGATCAGATACCCGCCTACATGGTTCCGACTGCAATTATGAGCCTAAGAGTACCACACTTCGAACCTTTTGTTGCACGAGGTTCATCAAGTGAATGTGTGATCGCGGTGTGTTCATGTGACCGTTCGTGGATGACTTCAAGACAAGGGGATCTAAATGGTACTAATGTAAACTTATATTTAACTTTTAAAACATAAGATAGCTACCACTGATGTTAATATTATTTTTGTACTTTTTTGCAATTTTTGAATATTAACGACCCATACAAATTTATAGGTCTCACCAAAAATTTCACATTTGGTTAGTTTGTGGTATGTTATGTGAAAATGCTACGTGTTTTTCCAGTTAATCTTGCAATGGATACCTGCACAAATTCGGCTTCGACGAAAAGAAAATTGGGAGGCTTTGTTATTGGAAATTGATGAAGGAAGTGATTGAGAAGCAACGGGAATTGCAATTGAGATTTCTTGATGATTCTATGAGAAAAGGATCAAATGTCAACAGAAGAGGCGTGGAGAGCACTAGAAATTGTGAAAATGAATCCAACATATGAGACATTAGTCAAGTAGAGATTGATTGTTGCCACAAAAGATGCTTCTATTATCACGTTACTATTTCTATTCCCCCAGGGAAACGCGACAATCAAATAAGTTGTGTTTTTACTTTACTAACATTATATAGGCAAACTATATCTAATATTTTTACATGAATATATCCAAGTTATTTTTGTCGTGTCATGACTTTCAGTTTATTTGACTAGAAAAGAAAGCCCTTCGGTCTCTTCTTTCCAAGCATACTAAGGTTTTATTGTCCGATTTTGGTATTACCGTAAAATGTTGAATTTTTAACACCACAAAAGTCTTGATGTACGATCTTGCATACAAGCAAACAAAAATGGTAAATATGAGCAAGTATGGTATGTGACTTCTTACTTTATCTTTATTGTATGGTGACCTTATCTCATGCGGATTGCTTATTTTTCTTTTACATGCTTACTTCAGATGAAAAATGGTTTCACACGCGGGTAGAATGAACCTGTATGCCAATTAGCTAAGTATTTGGGGTGGGCGGTATCTAGAATGGGTACGCTAGGGTCAAATGGGGTGGCTTTGGGTGCTAAACGAAGCTGAAACTCGCAAGGTTGGGGCCGAATGGGGTCCTAAACGAGTGGGTTTAGGGGCTCAAATGGGTGAAAGTTTTGGGGCTGAATCGGCCGCTTAGGTGCTGAAATGGGGGCTTGAGATGAGTGGGTTTGAGTGTCAGGGCAAATTGGGTGCTTTTAATGCCAAATGGGACTAAAATGGGTGCATCTCTCGGCCCGGCGGGGGCTGAAATGGATGGATTTGAGTGTCAAACAGCCCTGCACAAGTGGGTTTAGGGGTGAAGTTGCGATGCTGAAATGGTGCTCCTTCCGACAGAGACTTTGATAGTAAGTGAATTCACTTGATGTTGATTTTAGGTGGATGTTGTATATAATTAGAGTTGATGTGTACATTAACCATAGACATGTCATTTTATATGTAATTAAGATGACAGAAAACAATCATGTCATCGACATTATGCTTCTCAGGAAGAACGCTACGCTACCTCATTGCTTATTTTTATAAAATAAAAAACATACTTTATAAACAAAAATTGTAAATTTATACCTAACAATGAAAAGCACAAGGTTTCGATTCGCCGCCCTTCGCCGCCACGCCGACGCCAGTCCTCGCCAGCTTCTTCGCCGTGGAGCCTCTCGTCGTCTGCACAACGAAGGAAATGGAAGTACTTTTGTCAGTTTTTTTTTTTTTTTAGTGTGTGTGTTCAATTATGTGTGTGTGTGTGTGTTCAATTGTGTGTGTGTGTGTAGTGTGTTCAATTGGGAAAGAAAATGATTTTTTTGGGTCTAAGTTAAATGGCTGGCTTGTGTTTAAAACGCTTTACATTCAAGGTTGTTTTTTATGCTTTTTAAACTTTTTTTAAATATGTTGTATTGTATTTTTTTTAATAAATAAATTTGGTTTATTTGAAAATTTGAATAAAAAAAATAAAGTTGTAAGTGGTGGGCCTCAAATGAGGAAAGTAAGCAGGTTTGTTGTGAGGAGGGGGGTTGTGAAGGTTTGCGTTATAGCTGATGAGGAGCATGAGACCCGTGAGCCCCGAATGAAGAGGAAAGCTTAGCCATGACACCTAGAGCTCTAAGGGCTTAAAATGAAATATAACTTTATTAAAAAAATACATCCTCTTCTTTTTCTTCGTGGAAAACCTGCAACCCACCATTTTTTTTAAACCATCACACACAAACACACACATATTTATAAATCAAAGAAAAATTAAATAAAATCAAAGAAAAAGAAAACATGCAACACCCACCATTTTGTCGTTCATGCGTTAGAGAGCCAACGAAATTGGAGATGGCGAGCATTGGTGGTGTGGTGACACCATTTTGGCGGCGCTGAAACACCCTCCGCATCATTTCAGCGAACAACAAATTTCACCACACCGGGTGCTCTTAGGCACTTTTTAGCAATGTTTTAAAACCCGGTTCGACCCGGACGGTTGAACCGGGAACCGGAGTGATGACCGGTTCGTTGTAAGCCGGGTTTTCACTGAAAGTTAAACCGGATTGAACCACCGGGTTTTGGTCGACCCGGGTCGAACCGCCGGACCGGAAACCATCCGGTTCAGCATGTATTTAAGGAAAAGAAAGAGAATGATGTAACAATAGATGATGTGATCGGTATGTTACTTTTGTAAATGAACCATACCCTTCCTCTATTTCTTTTGGTGGTGTATCCATTTCACAATCCCTAACATCTAGGGATTGTCGAAATTCATTAAACACACACATATGTATGTTTTGTTCGTGATCTAGCCGCCTTTTCGTAGTGATTCAATAGTAGTACATGTGTACAAGAACGAAGGGCTAATACACTTGTGTTGGTCATTTGGGGTGTTCGACTTTTGATATAGTCGAATTATACAAAACCTTATTAAGGTTTGTATTGGGGTTATTGATTGTGTTCTAGATTACCGTTGTGTTTGAATTCATCAAAAGGTACGCACTTTCTTTAATTCGGTTAATTAAGTTTACTAGTATTATGATCCTTATTGCTTCCGCTATTTGCTTTGATGTTATTTATGTTTTATAATTGTTATGCATTCATAAAACCCAACAAGTTATACCTTAAATCAGGATATGTAATTTTCAATACGGGTTGGTCTTCAGTTGATTTGTAAGGTAACATGCATATGTTGTTTAAGGTGATAGTACATCGGATTGTAACACGCTAATTATCATAGAGTTCATAACAGATCTTTACTAACAACCTGGAATCAACAAACTTAAGAACTTGATTCGAAATTGTAAAGCAAATGATTGTTATTGGAATTATGTGGTGAAATGTTACAATGATTGAATGGATTGATACAATGGAAATGAGAGAGAATTGAGAGAGAAACAAGTTTACAACTGAAATGAAATGTGAGAAGATAATGTGATATTTAAAGGGATAGATTTTGGAGGGAAAGTTAGTTAGCCGTTGACCAAGAGTTGATCGCTCCAATGACGGTCTTGACCAATGGAAAAACCACACTGCCACCGGGACTTCTCTAATTTCTGCTGCTAACATTACCCTTCCCTTCACAATATCCTTGTCCTCAAGGATCAATAACAAACTCGTGGAAGCCGATGTCTCGTGTAGGACTCCCAATTAGCATCCTCCATCGAACAATTAGACCATCGACGAGTAGATAAACCATCGCCTGTTTTGCTTCTTCATAAGCCCTATCCAAAGATCAAGAATCGAGTAACAAAGCTAGCAAACCATCATCTCTCGCACTCAGTGGAAACGCGCCCATAATAGCTTCATCCTTCTTGCATTTCTTCATTTGGGAGACATGAAACATTGTGTATCCGAGCCGTTGCGGTGCAATTCCAACTGGTAAGCTACATTTCCCACTTTCTTGATCACTTGAAAAGGCCCAAAGTACTTTGCAGAAAGCTTGTGTTGGACACTTTGCCTAACTGTAATTTTCCTATATGGTTGGAGCTTCAAGTACACCCAATCACCTTCCTTAAACTCCCTTTTAGACATGTGTCTATCTGCCATTGTTTTCATTCTGTTTTGTGCTCTCTTCAAATGGAACTGAGAAGCTTGATTGTCGATCTCTCGGGTGTTAAAGTTCTATCCACCTCTTCCACTCTACACTCTCCTGCCTCATAAGTCAAATACTGATGTGGTGTTTGACCATAAAGAATTTCAAAGGGTGTTGTTTTAGTAGAACTGTGAAATTTGGTGTTGTACCAAAATTCAGCTAGAGATAGCCATTTTGTCCACTCCTTTGGTTTTTCAACTGCCATACACCTCAAGTAACACTCCAAACACTTGTTGACGCTCTGCTTGCCCATCGCTTGAGGATGGTAAGCACTAGACATCTTCAACTCCACTTTTAACACCCCAAACAGAGATTTCCAAAAAAGGTCGGGTAAACACTTTATCCCCTGTCACTTATGATTGTCCTTGATGCCCATGTAACTTATAAACATTGTCCAAAAATACTTGAGCCACTTGAGCGCAGTAAGGATGAGACATGGCCATAAAATGGGCATATTTGCTGAGCCTATCCACCACAACCATGATTACAGTTTTACCATGGGACATGGGTAGGCCATCAATGAAATCCATGGACACATCCATCCATACCTTTTGTGGAATTGGTAAAGGCTGCAATAGTCCAGATAAGCCGCCAAATCTACCTTATTCCTTTGACATGTATCACATCGCTTGACTACTTGTCTTATCGACTTTCTCATACCCTTCCAAGAAAACCAACTTCCAAGTCTTTTGGTAGTAACTTCCACCCCTGAATGACCTCCATCACTGTATCATGAAAGTGGTTCACTAATTTCTTCCTCAAATTTTCATCATTGCCAACCATCAACTTTCCTTTCCTTCTTAATCTGCCCAGTTGCCCAAGTATACTTTGAAGAAGAAGAAGTCCCATTCTCAGACTTCTTGATCAAAACCCGCGAATCGACTATCATTGTCCCAACTCTTCTCGTTCCTCAACCAATCCCGTGAAAACCGCTGAGACCACCATGGTAGATAACTCTCCTCCATGTAATCGATCTTGAAAGAGCATCAGCAGCTTGATTCTCCTTTCCCTTCTTGTACACTATCTCATAATCAAACCAACAGCTTTGGTAACCACTTAGATCAAATGGTGTAGTGATTCTTTGATCTAGAAATACTTACTACCGAAATGATCGCCTTTAATTTGGAAGTGTCTAGCCAATAAGTATCCCATCCATCCGCCCAAAGCCATGATTACAGCTAACAATTCCTTTTCATAGGTAGACAAAGAATGGTGTTTAGGAGCTAAGGTTTTACTGAGGTAAGCCACTGGGTGACCTCCTTGTTGTAGTACAACACCTATGCCCACTCCAGAAGCATCTGTCTCCACCACAAACAATGCATTGAAATCTGGTAATTTGAGGACTGGAGCCTTTGTCATGGCTTCTTTCAAAGCTTGAAAAGCCTTATCAGCTTGCTCATTCCATCCAAATGCATTTTCTTTAGTAATGCGCTTAAAGGTTGAGCAATAAGAGCATAATTCTTTATAAATCTCCTGTAGTAACCAGTTAAACCCATAAATCCCCTCAACTGTTTGATAGTTTTTGGGACTGGCCACCCAAGTATTCAACTTGAGGAGACCCAAACACACATTTGCTTTCCTTGGAATAAAGTTTGTGTTCCCTCATAGTAGTCAGAATAGCTCTTAAGTGTATCAAATGGTCTTCCACATTAGCACTATAAACTAATATATCATCAAAGAATACCAAAGTGAACTTTCACAGAAAGGATTTAAAGACATGATTCATCAAGGATTGGAAGGTTGAAGGGGCATTTGTTAAACCAAAGGGCATCACCATGAACTCATAATGCCCCTCATGGGTCCTAAAAGCTGTCTTTGGTATATCTTTTTCATCCATTCTCGACCGATGGTATCCGCACCTTAAATCCAACTTTGAGAAAACCTTGACCCATGCATCATCAATGAGTTCTTCCACCAATGGAATATGGAATTTGTCTTTTATTGTGGCCTTATTTAACTGCCTATAATCATTACACATTCTCCATGTTCCATCCTTCTTCTTAACCATCACTATTGGAGATGAAAATGGACTATTGCTTGGTCTAATCACCTTAGCTTCCAATAACCTCGCACCATTGATTCAATTGCATCCTTCGCAGTGGATGTTTGTATGGTCTGATGTTTACTGGTATCGCATCATCTCTTAAAGGAATTTTGTGATCATGCTGTCTTGGAGGAGGTAAGGTAGTAGGTATGGCAAAAACATCTTCAAATTCTTTCAACAAAGCCCAACTGCTATGCTCTTTTTGATCCAAAAAAGCACTCAGAGTAGTACCGAGTGACATCATCAAGCCGGCGGTACACATACATTCATAACACTCAAGTTGGCAGGTTGTTTAGACACATGTTTAGACAGTTGTTTACCAATTAGCCACATCAGATGGATTCCCAGAACCTCTCAAAGACACAACTCTTCCTTCATAGACAAATTGCATTCTTAGGGAACTTAAATTCCACACTATATCTCCCAAGGTTGCCAACCATTGTACCCCCAACACCATATCACAACCCCAAAGGCAATAACATCACATCAGAAGTGAATGTTTCCCCATTGAGAGACCAAGTAAACCCTCTACACAAGTTATTACTAGTCAACTTATTACCATCAGCCACAGATACTTGCAATGGTTCAACTGTACTGATCTTGCACCCTAACCTCTTTGCCTTATGCGATCCACAAAATTGTGTGCTACCGTAATCAATGAGGATATGTATTTTCTGTTTTCCAAAGTGTCCAATGACTCTCATAGTTTTATAGCCAACCACACCAGTCAATGCATTCAAGGAAATCTGAGGTGTTTCATTACCATCTCAGGAACTCGTAAGACATACCTCATTACCCCTCTAACAAACACAATTCCATCTCTCGATCAGATCAATAATCAATTCCAAAGCAAAGGCTTGTCCACTACACTTATGGCCAGGCACAAACTTTTGATCACAGTGAAAACATAATCCCTTAGCTCTCTTGTCATCAAAGTCTTTCTGTGACAAATACTTCCTTGTAGGATTTGTAGTTACATTGTTTTGCTTAGCAGGCAAGGCTAAAGTGTTGACTGGATTCCTAGCAGCTACATACCCTCCCCTATTACCATAAGTGTTTGAGACTACAGCAGCTTTTGGTAAAGGAAGAATAGGAGTCTGCCTAACCTTTGTGCGCAGGGGTAGCTTCGCAGCCTACACAAACTAGCAAAGACGATAATGATTTAGGCTTGAACATCCTCACAGGCAAAGCAATACTTTGAGGCAATCCTCCCAAGAACAGACTAATGGCATGAGCTTCAGGTATGTCCATGATGAGTGTCTAAATACTCATCATTTTTGTTCCTTCTACACTGCAAAAACAATCAAAAACACTTTGAAAAGTCTCAAAAGACAGAAAAATATTTAGATCAGATTTTATGCAATAATTATCAAAATCTAGTCCCTGGGTATTCAAAACATGTAATTTTTCATAAAAGGCCCTCAGAAATTTTTAAGTTGTCAAAATTTGCCTTATAAAGCCTTGTAAAATGGCAACTTTAGTCCCCGAATTTCAAAGATTGACGTAAATTACCCTGGACATTTTAAATTGGAAAATTAACATTTTAGTCCTTTGGTAATTCTAACTTGTCAAAATTGGTCCTTGTAATACTTTTGAAAATTGCGCTTAGGTCCTCGATTTTTGGTATTTTACAAAAATAGTCCTTGGAAATGAAAAATGGAGAATACTTAATTCAAATTCCTTGTACTATTAAAGATTGGCAAGAAAGTCTCTTATGATAATTTTGGAAGTTGGCAAGATCACACCTTGAAGAATTGGAAAATTATACATTTGGTCCTTGTGATTAATACCAACCAAACCTCGCCAAAATAAAAAACCCAAGACAACTCACCCAATTAATAAACCCACTGCACACCCACCACCCCCCACCTTTTCCTTCCTTTTCTTCCTTCTCCTCGACACACTCAACCCCAAGCTTTGTCTCCCCCATCTCTTTCCAAAGACCACCAAGGGCTCAGACATCTCCATTTTGGTACCTACTAATTGATGGAGGAGATTGGCACAAAAGAAGCACCAACTTGTTTTGACTGCTTGCCCTCACACAGAAGCACAACAGTGAAGGAGAGAAGCCGTAAGAAGAGCCAAGAAGCCTTAGTATAAATAAGCCTTTAGCCATTATGTATGTGAGTTAGTGAGTAGTTAGTTTTTAATCAGTTTTTTAGTTTTAATTTAGTTTTTAGTTTTAGTCTAGAAATTATGTTCTAGTCCCACTTTATTTTACTGTCATCTTACTTTCATTGTATCCTTTTAATTTTCAATGCTATTTAAATTCAGTTTTAATTACATTTGCTTAATCAGTTTTAAGTTTCCCTTAATGTTCTTGAGTTCTATCATTTATGTTTTAAATGTTTGTTAAAGGTTTGTTGAAGTATATTGGAGTTTTTTGTTAAAAATCTCAAAAAAGTTTTCCGGAAATCTGTTTTTTTCACAAGTTTCGGCCATTAAGCAGTGTTTGGTTTGGTGCACTTGGTGGGTCAAAAGCTAGCTTTTGTCCCATTTTTGGTCTTAAGTAGTTTAATTAGCTCTAAAATAAGTTATTTAAATAAGTCACTCAGTTGGTACTAGTAGTTTCAAGCAAATTGAAAGTTTTTTTTAAACCTCAGACGTTTCAGCCCCATGTCCCTTCTTTTTAGCCCCCACAACAGCCTCATATGAGCTCCCCATAAGTTGTAAAATACCTTTTTGTAAACCCCAACATACAAATTTTTATTGTTTCATCTTTTTGTTGAGTTTGGAGTTCATATGGTGGCTTGTTTTTAAGCTTATAAACACCCCTGAGGGCTGGTTTGGGACTGCAACAACAGCAAACAGCAACACCTTTCCCTTTTTTAGTGCTTATTTAGGTTTGAATTTTGCTTATTCAGATTCCTTGGATGCCAATTAGTGGAATTAGTTAGGTTAAGTAAACTTTAGCTATTTCAGTTCTTATTACGACTTTTAGATTAGCTTATTTCTCATTTTAGTGGTTTAGGACTCCCCTTTAGTTTAGCTATTTGAGCCAACTGTTTTACCCCTTCTTATGAGTGTGTGTTTGTTTTAGCTTATTTTATAAAGGTACTCATGTTTTAGCTTATTTGCTCTTTTACATACCTATCAACTTCTTGTTTATGCTTATTTGTGCTCAAGTGCAGTGACAAAAAGCTGTTCAAACAGCTTACTCAAAAAGTTTTAGGTTATTATTGTTCCCTTATATGTGCATTGAGATTATTCTTTCAGGTTTAAACTGCTTATTCCAGTTATTTTTAGTGCTTATTTGCTTAAATTCCTAAAGGGGTGTTTGGTTGTATGTCGGTCCAAAACAAGAAATGTTTTTATATACCCTATTTACTAAAGTTTTGAAACATGATTTTAATCCTCCAAAGTCAAAATCAAAAAGAATAAATAAGTAGCGAAAAAGGGAAGGAAGTGGGATTCGAACTTGGGACCTGATGCACAGCCTTCCCACGACCACACTACAACACTCCCTACCATCTGCTCTATCTGTGCTTCTTGTTATTTCCTTTCACTGTTAGTGTTTTAACTACGTTTTTAGTAAATAAGCTTAAAAGATCCTTTCCTATATTATCTGATTATAGGATGAAGCTAGCATTTGGTTTTTAATTTTCTCTTATTTAGTGTTTAACAAAGTAGTTTTCTGGATTTTTTGGTAATTTTTAAATTCATTAGTTATTTTTAATAATTAGTTTTTATAAATTTAGTATTTAATTCATAAAAAAAAAAAAAAAAAAAAAAAGTCGAAAAAAAATTCCCGGCTATTTCCTAAAATCATTTTTTGTCATGTAGAATGTAGGAAAATTAGTTTTGCACTCTCGAGGACTTAAATTGCATATTTTTCGTGTACGCTTTTAAATATAGAATTAAAATGACTTCAAAGTCTTGATTAGATTTAATTTTCTTAGTGTAATCAATCATAACCTTTTCCTCGCTCAATATTCACCCATCACAGATTCGTTGTATTACGCTTCACACCTCGTTGGGACTTAAAGACCCGGGATCCACTATACTCTCCTCGATAATTGCATTGCTTCAAGTGATTCACTGTTGACCATTCACTGGTTAATTTGGGTTGACGCTTTGGGACCAATCATCCACCTTATTAAGCAAGAGTTCAAACTTTTCATGATACTTTTGCAATGATGAGTCATACTTCAAGTTTTAAGTTCGTGAAGTGGATCTTCAAACTCAAGATCAAACCTAGTACGCAGCCTTATACTCAAGCCAATCCACAACTCCATCATGAAGTTTTTCATATTGTTGATGCCATACAAATGCATCGCCGCATGTGTATAGAAGCTAATTTGACCTTGTCCCCATCATCAACATCTTCACACTAAAGAACTCATGACACTTGTACAACCAAATTTTGACATCGCATCTTAAACCTTGGAAAGTCTAATTTGGTCATTCTTCCATATTGCAACCGACGAAGTTCCACCAAAACCATTTCTGCTATTTACAAACTCATATTTCAGATCCATATCATGACGTAATGCATCCAATTTGTTTGTAAAATCAGTTGCAATCGCATCCATCATTTGTTGAATTTGAGCCATTGACCTGCCGACGGCGCAGATGCTCCATTGTTACCGTAATTGGAACCTCCAAAGATTCACAACCGATCTAGTTCCCGCCATTAGCATGAATTATTAACCGCCACCGAAAATAACCGTCACGAAAATCAAGAACTCACGGAGAAGATGATTCAATTGCCGTGAGCGAGCTCGATACCACTTGTAACACGCTAATTATCATATAGCCATAATGCATCTTTACTAACAACCTGAATCAACAAACTTGGAATCAACAAACTTAAGAACTTGATTCAAATTGTAAAAAAATGATTGTTATTGGAATTATGTGGTGAAATGTTACAATGATTGAATGGATTGATACAATGGAAATGAGAGAGAATTGAGAGAGAAACAAGTTTACAACTAAAATGAAATGTGAGAAGATAACATATATTTAAAGGGATAGATTTTGGAGGGAAAGTTAGTTAGCCGCTTGACCAAGAGTTGATCGCTCCAATGACGGTCTTGACCAATGGAAAACGCCACTGCCATCGGAGACTTCTCTAATTTCGCCGCTAACACGGATTTGATTCCTTCTCGAATTTCAAAGTTGCATGTTACCACAACCACTTCGAAATCCGCAATCAACATAGAAATTAATCTTGACTTATGAAACAAGGATAATATTTAAAACGAGTAAATTAGTCAATGCAAGCTTGTCAGATTATTGGCTTTATTTTCAAGTTTTTTCATAACTTTTAACTTTTCATTTTTATTACATGATTTTTGTCAATCATGTTAGCAAAGGGATCTTCAATGGGTAGCTGATAAATGACTTTTTTTCCCTTCCAAAAACATTTCAGATGGGTTGAATACGTACAGCTTCTTTTTATTAAAAAGTCTTTTGAAGACTTTTTAATTGGGGATGCACTAAAGGATAGCATGACTTGAAAGTCAGAACTTGAGAACTTACTAAATTTCAGACTGTGCAAGAGAAATACTAATACATATGCATGCTTTACTATCATTTGATACAACATATTTTTCTAACTAACATGATTCGGGTATGCCTATTGATAGAAACACCTACAACATCTATGACGTCACTTGTTTTTGCGTATGAGTACCAAATTTGTAAGTGGCTACAAACTAGTCTAAGCTGGGTATTAGTTGTTAGCAAACTAGGTTTGAACCTCCTCTTGTTTAACATTTTCTTTAGTACTGTGCACAAGACGTGTACGCAAAAGATATAAACTTCTACTAGAAAACTGGCATGAAATTAGAAGAATAACCTTGATTCGTGTAAAGGCTTAAAAGACAGATTGTCACTTCTTATTACTCCTCTTGCTGAGAACATCAAAGATTTCTTCCCATTATTATCAACAACATACCCCTATCAATCAATCAATGTAGATACATGTAAGTACCAAATGAGAACCAAATTTTGGAATACTTGTGTTTAAGGCTTCAAATGACAGATATGTATAGTTCATATTAGATGTACCTTTTGACCTTTGGACTTTTTTAAAAGATTTAAGAAGAGACCCTTTTTTCATTGTCCACTGTAGACTATTATTGACAGTTAATCATCATCTAACTTGAATCAGACTGAGCCTAACCACTTTAGAGTCATGTACCATGATATCATTATATCGATGATTTTATATCTGATTATGTTTATTTTATTGTTGTTTTAATACTTTAATCGATGTCTCGCTCCTGTTATGCTATTTAAGCATGTTGTGTTGATCAGTTTTAGTTTTAACGTTTTACTATTAGTGTTTGCTGTTTCGGCTTGGCAAGTCTGGTGTTTATCATAATCTTGCTTAATGTGCATGAATAATAATATATCCCACGGGAATTATGTAGTCTACATAATTCCCCGTAGGTTATGATTATTATTCATGCACATTAAATAGAGATTACATGATAAACCCTAATGACCCAGTTCACAAACCGGCTCAAATGACAATTTCTAATATTTACGTGGCTTTTATTACTTATTTTGAAATTAACTCTAAAGTAGTTCATTTTGCGGTTGTTAGTTTCCATGATGAGTTTAGGTATCCTGATGAATCATTTTTGAATGAACATAATGTGGTTAGAGAAGGTTTGCTTTTGGTTGTTGATGGTAGACCGGTAGTGATTTTCACTGCTTAAATTGATTAGATTACTTGGTGAAACTACCAAACACATTATCATTAGGCATATTTCGGCCTAAATGGTCCGGACCGGGCCGAACCGAGCTTAGCATGGCCCAGGCCAAGAACCGAACCGAATTAGAATTCAACCGAACCGAATTTATGTAATTATTATTTTTTTTTTTAAATAGTGAAATTCGGGTTATTCGGGTCAACCCAAGAACCGAACCGAATTAGAATTCAACCAAACCGAATTGAAAACCGAATTTGAATTTGGTTCGGGTTCGCTCGGCTGACCTAAAATTTTTTTTTAACCGAATTAACCGAACCGAACTAACCGATAACCGAACCGATCAACACCCCTAGACTTTCGGGCTTTTTAACGGGCTTTTCAAAAGCACCGGATTTTGTGCTTTTTGGCGGGCTTCGCTTGCCCGCCACCCACACCGCTAGATGGGGCTTTGGTGAAAAATATAAAGACCATTCAAACCTTTTAGGCAGACTGGGCTTCCGGTTATTGCCGGCCTAAGCGCTGGTTTCTGCTTTTAGCCCGGCCCGTGCATCTCTAATTCATGGTATATGATTACCATCAAAATAGCTCACCCAAGTATTATTTCAATAAGAGTGTTATCTAGTGTAATTCTGCATACCAAGGAACCATCCGAATAAAATGTGTAAAACTCAATATGATTTCATAATCAAATTCAGTTTCTCAATGTTAAACACATACACAGCTAGCCTTTCTCAGCTCTAAAACATT
>OU343217.1:45203746-45273898 GCA_910596185.1 Chrysanthemum makinoi | reverse complement strand
GTGTGAAATGCGTTTTAGTTTTTGTAATTTATTTTTTTATTTTTTGTATTGCTTTTTAAATTTCGTATGTTTTTTATTTTAGCATTGTATTTTTTTTTATTTTGATGAATTAATGAAATTTAGTTTGTTTGAAAAAATTAAAAAAAAAGAATAGTGGGTGAGGCCATTTTGGCTCAAGCCATGAGGGAGGGGGTTATTTTTATGTGTGAGTGATAAAAGTGAGTTGCTAATGTGGCACTGAGCTTACAAACTGCTCAACCTAATTTGAGCCATGGTATGTGCTAAAACACATACCTTTTCATTATCAAATCTGACCCAAAATAACCAAGAAAGAGCCGTTTATTGCTAATATTTGTGGTTTCTTGAGTTTGTGCTTGCATGTATGGATATATCAAAACACACAAAAGAAGCCAATCAGACGAAAAATCCGAGTTACACGAGAGATTAAGAAAGCTAAAGTCGAGCCGAAGGTCAGAATTATGCATTTGTGAAGATTTCTACTCGCTAAGGATGATTTGTGAAGATTTGATCAAAGTTTGAAGAAATGTCGAAAGTCCCCTCAACTTTCAGACTTGGCAAGAAATACCTCGAAATTCAAAATTGCAAATTCAAGTCTGGATTATTGAAGAATGACCCGATCAATCCTTGGATTACATTTCGAATTACACTTTTGGTACCTTGGAAATCAGAATATACAAGATTGGTCCTTGCAAGTATTAAATGGGTACATCACAAGTCCTAAGTCCAATATTTACACCATCTAGCCCAACCAAGCTAACAATTCACACCGTCCAGCCTAAACCTATGACCCCGTATATCCAACCCAATATCATTACCCACCCGCCCCACTTAAACCTCCGTCAACGAGTCATTATAATCGAAATATAATAAAAAATCGAACGCTACCAACAATTATACCCAATTCCCCAACCCGTAATCCTATGAACCCTAATTTACTCGGCCAATCCACATATTAGAGCAATTAAAGAGTATTTAGTCCTTTCTCGACACACCGACATGTGCACATGCCATTTATCCGCGGCCATTCCCTTGCTCTGGTTGGCTACACATGCGTGGATTGTCAAATCAAAGGTCGTGATGAAAGAATGAAAAGTTGGGATTTAATCCAAGGGTTGTAAAGAGCCAAGAGAAAGCAAGCATTGCAACTCCTTCCGAGATCCTTCCTTGGCCTCAAGCTCGGCTATATATAGCCCTTTCATTTCACTGTTGTATTCAAGTAGTTTAGGAGTAGATTAGGAATAGTTTCGAGTAGCTTTATTTAGTTTAATATTTTGAATTTAAATTCTGTGATTTGAAATCCCTTTGTACTCAATTCTTACTTTAATAAAACTCGCTTGTTAAGTTTTCATCTTCATAAATTGTTTTTTTAATGTTTCCAGTTACTATAATTCAAATTTAGTTGAACAAAAAGCTTTTTAAGATCTTATTTTAACACTGTTCAGATTCTACTCCTAAATCATTTAGCAGTTAATAAAAGTGAATCATTATGATCAAATGTTGATGTCCTGCCGACTGGGTTTGGAATGGGGGTTGATGCAGAGTGGATTTGGGTTAGATTTGGTTTAGAATAGTAGTATTTGTCTCGAGATAAACGACAATTAAGCTGGAATTCATGTGAGTACCATTTCTAGTTTTTAATCAAAACTGTTTTGCTGCATTTGAGTTATTGTTTGCTGTAGCTATTCATCAATAGTAGATCTCTTAATTAAATGCTTTTTGACTATTAGAACTTAGATAAATTGTGGCATTGATCTATAGTTAGGAATTTGATAGAATAATTAGTGAAACTATTGCATTAAGGACTGTTTGATCTGTTAGATAATTTGGTGTTAAGCTTTGGATTGTGCTTGAATTCTGCATATTCGTCTCGTTAAGGTCACTAGAGTTAAATCACAATATTTGGCATACTAGATCTCTAAAAGTCAAAATCACCTTTAAACACTCTTAGTTTTCATATCTGTTAGGATTTTAGAGATCCAAAGCTTGATTTAGGTTTAGACATTAGAGTAGTAACATAATTTAGCTTTACTTTAGCTTATTTCATCATTATCAGTTCACAAATTAAGCTCAAACTCGTTTAGTCAAAGTATAAATTTCGTTTACAAAAGTCAAAAGTTAAAAAAGCAGCTTTTACAAAACTTTCTGGATTTTTCATGGATTCAGTTTTGATTCATATCAAGTGAGATTCTGTTCTTTTTAAAGTTCAGTTGGTCTAGTTTGCAAAACACATTTTTGTGAAATTTTATGAAATTATTTTAAGCACTAAATAAGTTTTCCAATCACTTTGCTCTGTCTCACACTCAGCAATTATGATTTGAGCAGGCTGTTTGCAGTGCTCCTGTAATGTGGTGCATACTAGATCATTAGGGTCTGATATTTGTTTTTTAGTTTTGATTGCTTGGTGGTCTTGAGGTCTCAACATCTGGTTTTCGACATTAGCTTATTAGATAAGTTGTTACAATAGCTTAAAGTAGGCCTTAGTAGCTGTTTTGCTTAAGTAGTTATTTAGCTCAAATCATTGTAGATTGTAATTCAGAGGTTGAGTTTAGTTGTTTTAGGTGCATTTCAGTTGGTTTTAGATTATTTCAGATCCTGGTAGCTTCTTGTTTATAGTTATAGCTGGTAGCTTATTATAAGTAGTTTTTTTCCCATCAGTTTCAAAGCAGCTTATAGTTCTAGTGTTCCAAAGAAACTTTTATTAATTTTTCTAGATTTAGAATAATATTTTAGAATTTTCATGAATTTTTCATAATTTTTAGTTACTGTTTACTATTTTTCTTGATTTAAATCAGTTTTTAGGACTTTTTAAATAGCTTTTAATACTATTAAATCAGAAAAGCTTCTAAAAAATAAGTTTTCAATTTTCATAGATTAAAATAAATATAAAAAGCAAAAAAAATAATTTTTCTAGATTTTTCCTAGTTTAATTTGTAATTTTTAGCCATTTAATTAGTTTTAAATAGTTTTTAATTCATAGAAAATAGAGAAAACTTTAGAAAAATACAATTCCAGTTTTGAAAAATCTTTTGAGTTGTTTTAGAATTTTTAAAAATAGTTTCATAATTTTCACCTTTATTTTCATAATTTTTAGTATTTTAGATTTGTTTTAAAAGTTTAAAATTAGTTTTAAATTCAAATAAATTCCAGAAAAGTCCTAAAAATTAGTTTTAATTCTTAGTTAATTTTCCAATTACATTTTTAGAGTTAAAATAATTTTAGATCATATTTAGTATGTAGAATAGACGTAGTTGCATTTTATTTACGTTTCATTTAATATGTTTTAGTATAATTTGCGTATTTAGGATTTCCCGTAGTGTAATTTCCCTTTTATGCTTCCCTTGCCCCGTAGTTTAGAAAATTTCCACTATCCCCTTTTCCCATTCAAATCCCGATAATCGCGACGTGAGTTGGAAATTCCATTCAACCCTCGCTCGGAACGATCTCGGTGCTCAAACCTAACACGCTTGAGTTACCGTATACTACACTCTTCTCATTATTGATTCTTACCAAATCAATTTTTGGCGCCACGGGAGGGCTTGTAGCGAGTTTTGGTATTCCGTCTCAATCGCGGCATTTGAAGATCCTTCCCCGAGTGAAGTTACCGTCGTTTTTGTATATATATCTTTTTCAAAAACCCAAAAACATTTAAAAACCAAAACATTCTTCCTAGAGTGTTTACAAAGCCATAAAAATTAAAAAACCAACAAAACAAACCCGAACGCATTGTTACGTCGGCTCACCTTTGAAGGTACAACCTATACACTGGTATAAGGAAATTCTTGACATTAAATTGCAGACTGAAGAACGATCCACTCTTCGTTCTCGCCGCTGCAGTACTTTTGAGAGCTACCGAGCACCGGTTGACGTGAAGGTTACAAAAATATTGTGTTTTCAAAGTTTTCTAATTATAAAAAACCCAAAAAGATTTTCCTTTTCAAAATTTATTTTAAAAACCCAAAAATATTCTTCTTTGTCCTCTAAACCCGATAATTCTTTCTTCTTAATCCTCTATACGATTAATTCTCATGGATACGATCGATTATCGTTGTTGCCTTCATTGCCAAAGCCGTATGGACGAAAATCAATATCGATGTTTGAAATGTATTTGCGACTGGTGCGGAAATAATTGTCGAGATGGATTTTGTAATGTATGCCATAATTTTATTAATCCAAATCCAGATCTCGCTCGTCTTTATGCACGGCTAGAACAAAAGAGTGCTCTTTATAATGACATAATTGGAGAACCCTCGATTCCTACTCCTTCTCCGGTGAGGGACATGGAATATGTTTCTAAGCCCGAAGTGACTCCCGAGCCTATCACGGAAATGGTGGAAATAGCTAACTCTTATCCGGATAATTCTTCGATTTATCAGCTCTTGTGCATATGGTGTAGCGGACCCGAATATGGTGGGAATTGTTTCGGTTGTAGTAATGGAAAATCTGGAACCGAGTTTCACCACAATCCTTACTATGAGACAAACGATTTCCTAACCAACCTCTCTGTACCATGAGCCGGAGACATACTCTTGTGAGTACTGTGGTGGTCCTCACCAAGGTTTTCAATGTCAAGTTCAATTTAACAACTCAACCTTTGGTTATGAACCTTACCCTAATTCGTCACAACAATCGACTGCTTTTGTGAGTGTTGTGGAGGTCCGCACATTAATTCCGATTGTCAGATGCAAAATCCGATTGTTTACGAGCAAGTACCTTGTTACAATTACGATTATTCTTATAACCCACCTCCATAATACCAAGAAATTCAACCAGAAACTCCGCGATGATCAAGAATTTCACCAAGGTTGTTTCAATATATTACAAGAGTTAAAGGAATTAAAAAAATTGCTTAATAAACCGCTCAAGAAAAGATCCTAATCAAAAGACTTATCGTGAATTATTAGTCAAGAAGCCGCGAAAGTGATCCAACATCGCCCAACTACCTATTATTACGATTCTGATTCTGATGACGATTATACTACTCGAAAGTGGCAATCCCACTCCGTTTCTCGAGCCTTTAATTTCCGATCCTTCCCCTTCTCTCGCGCCGTTGAGAGAAGTGACGACGCTTGGAAGAGGTCGATGATCATATTTCTACGGACATCGTTGAACCCGTTGATTCTCTCATAATGGGGGATGAGCATCTTAGTACCATTTCGGAAATGAAAGTGTCTAATGTTGAGATCCTTATCCCAATCCTAAGAGAGTCTGGGGTTGTTGATGATATTTGTGATGAGCCTTCTCTTGATATTTCGAGCGATCATGTTGAGATGTTCTCCGATTACGATGATGATTCTTATGGAGACATCGATTTTGTCGACGATTTACCGTCTGAGCCCGTCATTATTGAAGAAGAAAACGATTTTGAGCCAGAAGTTGAAGAGATTGAGCCCGATGATATAGAGATCGAGGATGAAGCATTACGTGAAACATTGTTAAATGTTCATCTTCTCATTTCTAAGATTGAATCCTTAGACGACAATTCAAGTTCGCCTCCTATCTCCGTTAAAGATAGCGACTTTTTACCCGAGCTTGAGACTTTCCGATTTGATGAAGAGATTAGTGGCAGTACCACTATTGTCAATGTTTATCCTCCGATTCTTGAGCGATTCTACTTCGAGGTTGATATGAGCAAGGTTTTGAACGATATTTCCGATAATTCGACGAATGACCCGATCATTGAGGATGCTATTGATGACCCAATACCGCCGGGTATTAAGGATATTGTGAATGATCCCGAGGGGGATATGGTTGTTCTAGATGGTTTTATTGATTCCCCTTTCTTTAATGAGTCCACCATCACTTATCCCGTTGAGACGACATGTGAAGACAAAATCTTTAAACCCGGGATATGCATTGATGAGCCTTTTGTTAAAATCATTTCTGGAGATAAGGATCCTCGGATGGATGCCTTCATTTATGAGCCTAAACCTCTTATCCTTTACCATGAGCTCCCATTTTCTTGGGAGTATTCTCATGTTGATCCGTCATCCTTTCGTCCGCCCGCTAAACCGCCGGATGATGGATCCTTCTTACATCATATGCCTTATCCACCCATTTTCTTCTCCACCCAACCCACCCAGTCTCATTCTTTCGGGAATGAGGACACCGCTTTTGACCCCCGGTATCTCTACCACTTTCTTCCCTAAGGACAAATGAATTCGGGGACGAGTCAGGCTAGCGACTCGGTAACCAAAAACAGTAGCGCTTCGTGGGAGGCACCCCATGCTTATCTCTATCTTCTTTCTATTTTCTAATAAGTGACGTGAAGGGGTTAGCCTCTTCTATTTCTCGTGTTTGGTTGTTTGTGATGTTGTGTTTAGGATTTTCCCGATATGAAGACTCTCGTGCTCGAAGTTTGTCTTTTCTCTACTCGAGTTTCATGATCGATGCTAATGGAAATCCGATATCCGAAATCTTATCGACTAACGTTTATCTTCTAGCATACTTAATAAACGGATTTTAGATTTTCGTTGATACCCTTGCTTTTAAACATTGAGGACAATGTTTCGTTCTAGTCTGGGGTAGGGTAATCTTCGATTTGATTTGACCGCACTTGCTTATTTTCCGTCGTGTACTCTCAAGAACCCCGTTTTTCCTTAGAAAATGAAAAAATTGTGCTATAAATGAGAAAATTAAATTTTTTTTTGAAGCTTTTGCTAGTCTTTTTGATTAAAAAGTTTGCTAGTCTCTTAGACAAGAAGCTATAAAATGCGAATTCTAGCTCACAAGGCCAAGATTTTGCAAGTTTCCCTGAGTGATTTTAAATATGCATTACTTAATTTCATTATTTACGAAGCATTAGCTAAGTTAATATATGTTTTGACACCTTGTTGACTTTCCGCTGGTGAGAGTAGGAATAGAATTCTGACTTGACCGGGCGTGTTGAGCCCTAGCTTGTTCCCTTAACCATAGATAATCTAAAAATTATCGGCTAAGCATCCGCGGATCTCATTATTTGGGATTTTAAATTTGCGGAGATCGAGGAATGATAGAGTTACTTATGAGTTTAGATGCTAAGCGTGGAGTAGATGGTTCTCTTTAGAGCCCATCGAAGGTACTTATGGCTTTTTGTTCCCACAAAATTGTTTCACCCCATATCTGTGATTAAATAATTAGAGATGTTGAGTTTATGGCGATAGTTAGTTCTTTATCTTCTTTAGGGAATCCTTGCCCATGAGGGTTGGGTACACATCAAGGTACTGTCAGTGTTGCGGTGTAATAGACAACTGATTCCTGATAGTTTGCTGCTATTGTTTCTATTGTTATAAAAGCCGTAGGATTCGGAGTTTGGCACAAAAATTAACATGAAATAAAGCCCAAATGTATTAAAGTTGAAAAATCCAAAGCCATAAAAGTTGTCATAGACTTCTAAAAAGGCAGAGGAAAATCCAAAGTCGTAATAAGACTTCTGATTAAACGGTAATCCCGTTGAGTTAGTGGTTGAAAAGACCAAGGGCCTAAGTTGCAAAAATGCAAATGTACTGAAATAAGTGTTAAGCCAAACTTTGAATTCGGGATATGTCTAAATAAATCCTCTGTCTCTGGACTCGGTGATGAGTTGTCTCGGTCGCCATAAAAAGGATATTCTCCCTAAATCGTGTGAAATTAGGACTTTGATTTGGACCTCATTCTTGTGTGCAACGGTTTTCGAGGGAAGGTGGATAACTAATTATCGACTTAGCTTCATATCTTTATCGGAATAAAACCTATCGAAACGAGAAATTTGAAGAAATTCATTTCTCACAAAAATAAAATAAATAGAGGAAAATAGGAAAATGGGAGCAAACGGTAATTACACAAGTAACTTCCATGGGTAGTGTTAGCATCTAAAGTCATATTTAACAATGATTTCGATTTTACGCTTAGTTTGGGGACTTGTGAAAAATCAGGGACGATGTATTCTATCCGTATGGTCACTTCACGCTGTGTTGTGTTTCTTACTCCGTGATCCTAACGTGTCGTTTGAAATGAAAGTTCAATAAACCGTCACTCATAAATGGAATGTGCTTAAACGTAATATCTATATGAGAAATGAAAGGTAAACGGGGCGTTTTTAGAAATGAGGGTTTCTTAATCTCTTTTGAGGAATCTTTGCTAGTTTTCATAGGTTTAGTAGAAAGAGATTGAAATTTTTTGTTTTAGAAGCGTGAGTTGATTACATTGCGTGAGGACACGGCAATCTTCTCGTCTGGGGTATTTTGGTATATGTGAAAACATATACCTTTTCTTGATCAAAACAGGACCAAAAAGACCAAAAACTAACCCCTAAAGCCATAAATATTTGTGTTTTTGTGTTTATGTATGTGCAGGTAATGGATATTGCAAAATGAAAAAAAAAAGAAGACAAAATGGACAAAAACGAGCACGAGAATGGAAGGAGCACGAAGTTACGGGTCTAATGATAATTTTATTTGGAGCATCGAGGCAAGAGAAGAAAAATTAAAGATCACACGAAGCCCGAACGAAGATTGCAATTAATTAAGATGTGTAAAAAAAGAAGGAAAAATTAATCAGCAGAAAAAGGAGGCTAAAGGAAAATTAAATGCAATATTTAACACAAAAAGACTCTTGGTCTAGTGGGTGGGGACATGTTTGCTAATCAAGAGGTCAAGGGTTCAAATCCCACCAATGCCATATTTGTTGTATATTTTTTGATATCAACAAGCTGCTGCCCAAATCCATATGAGGCCCATTCTCCATGTCCAAGCAAGATGAGGCCCAGTGAGATCCAAGCCCAGCTAAAGCTTTCTGCCACCCAAGCCCAGTGTTATTACATCAAAATTAGAAGCAATTTGCAAAGAGATATCTACTGTCCAAGTCTCCACGTGGCCCATTGAATTGAAATTGCAGAGAGATAAATATTGTTGTAGCCAGCAGTTGTGCCTCACTCGCTCACATAAATTCAACACAAGCACGTGAGATTTGTTTTGTTTCTGCCAAACCATCCACTCACACGCACCATTTTATTGTTCCAGCCATTTGAAGTTATCCACGTGTCCCTGCAGTCCGAGGATAAGAATCCCATGATGGGAAGGATCGAGAAGAGTGATGGCTATAAATACAAGGCATTAGATCCAGAATCAGTGACATTTTTTTTTACTTGCAATTTATTTTCATACACTTTTTTTAGTAGCATTTTATTTTTATGTCTTATTTCAAGTTTTGTAACTTATCTTTTTAGCTTATCTTTATTTACAAAGTGCTTATTTTGTACCAAACTCTTTTAGCTTATTAATGAAAGTTATGTTTATGGTTTACTTAAGTGGTTATTTCTTCTTCTCATCTCTTTCTTTATTTTCTTTTTCTTTTCTTACCTATTAAGTTATATTAGCTTATTAGCTTATTATAACTTATTTAGGTTTTGCTTTTTGGGTTAGCTTTTTCTATAAGTTTATCCATTAAGCTCTTTTATTTGTTTTTCTTCTATAAAACTTTCTTAAATACTTTTCATAAGTAGTTTTTATTTTACTTATTTTATAAAAAGTTTACATCTTTATAAGTTTTAGCTTATTATGTCTTATTATCTCTTCTCTTCTTCATCCTCTAGCTCGATTCAAACAACAAAAGAGATGCATGAGCTTGTTAAGCTCGGCTTATTTTACAAATAAGTCTTGACACCTCTTAAGTTTGAGAGCACTTTTCTTTATTTTTAGCTTTTTTTATGTAGCTTATTAATTAGATCTATTAGCTTTATCAAGTTTTTCATAAAAAGTTTGCATCTTTTTAAATTTTTATTGAACAATAAGCTATTTATTAGCTTGTTCATGTAGATCTAGTCCTTAAATATACCCGATTCGCGTCTAATCTTCGGATGGGACAACTTAGCTTCGGGTGGACTTAGATCTTATAGTTTTTAGTTATAAAGTTTAAATCTTTTCAATTTTTAGATCACTTTTAGCTTATTTACATTTAGTAGTAGTGCTTATTATTGCTTATTATTGATTAACCCTTGTTTAAGTTTTGATTTTTTTTGTGTTTATCTTCATCTCTACCGCTAAGGCCGGAGCTTAAGGGTCATTAAGCATTTTTAATACATAAAGTTTGAAACTTTAGTAATTTTTAAGCTTGTTAGTGAATAAAGTTTTAAACTTTACTTACTAATTAGTTGATAAGATTAATAAAGTTGTAAACTTTTGTGTTAATTTGTGCTTATTTGATCGGGTGGTTTTATTCCTCTCGTTTCATCATCCGGGTTCTACTTTTTGAATCTTTAGTAGTTATAAATTTTAGTATAATAGTTATGCTTATTTTTATTGAATTAATTGCTAGTGTTGGTTTGCTATGCTTAGTGAGTAGGCTTTTTATATACTTGTTGAGTAGATTATTCCGTGAATTAAGTGTGGTTTTATAAAAGTTATAAAATATATTGGTTAGTAATTTTAAGTTACTTAGATTGAAATTTTGGTTGTTTAAGCGGGCAAAAGCCGTGAAAATAATTGGGTTTTAATCTAGATATTGATATCTCTTTATGAAAAATTATTGTGACAAAATAATTATTTGTAAAAGATATTAATTCATCAATAAAGGACTTAATTGAAATAATAAACCACACTTAAGGATCTTGATAATTTGCTTAACAAGTATATCTTTTTATCATATATTTCTTATTCGCTTGCTTAGCATATTTTAGTTCGTTAATTTTAGTTGTTATCTTTTATCGTTAACTTTAATTTATTTACTTGCTACTAGTTTTATTATTGTATTTACTTTAACCATTATCATTTTAATTAGTCAAAAACCCATAAACTTATATGTTTTTAGTTTAATTTGCATAATTGCTTATTTGTGTTTAGCTTTCTTGTTTTATATGCTTAATTGTTTCTTTCTTATTAAGTTCCAAAACCCAAAATATTTTTATCCTATTCAAATCACTCGACCTTTAAACAACGAATCGATTTTCCATTACACCCTCGTTGGGAGAACGACCCGGGAGTTCCGTACTTCCGGTAAAAATCTTATGTACTGAAATCGACAAATCAAGCCACGGTACCTAGCACTCTTATCTTGTTAACTATATTCCTATTTATACTTACTGAATATATCACTATTCAAGGTGATTTTGCTAAACCTCAGATGGTGTCAACCTAATCTTTCTGTAACCTCTCTCTAAATCATTATCACCCATCTCCCATGGTTGGACCTTCTACAACCAATAATCAAGAAACCGCCATTCCTCTTGCCACTATTCTCCATCTACTTACTATAAAACTCTCATTTTCTAACTTTCTTTTATGGCACAATCAGATGTTTCCCCTTCTTTATTCTCAAAACTTATTGGTTATGTTGATGGCTCCATGAAGGCTCCAACGACTCCCATCCCTTTTGCAGATAGTACAAGCTCGCCAAATCCTGTGTATACAACCTTGAAGTTTCATGATCAATGTGTTCTTATTGTCCTTCATTCCTCACTTTCTGAAGAGGCCATGGCTGAAGTACTTAGTCTCGAAGCTACTCGCTATGTTTGGATTGCTTTAGAGGCTGCTTATAGCGATGATTCTTTTGAATGAATGCACACCCTCAAAGACTCTCTTCGTGCTCACACTAAAGGTAATTCCACTGTTGCTGAATTTGGAAGAAATTTTAAAGCCATATGTGACCAGCTTGCCTCTATAAGTCGTCCTGTGGATGAGGATGACGAAATCATTGGTTTTTATGTGGACTTGGTGCTTCTTTTGAGAATTTCTCCACTGCTATCATGGCCACAAAACTATGGCCATCTTTACGTGCTCTTTTGGCTCAAGCCGAAAGCCATGAGATATTTATGAAATCTATTTATGATACTTCTTCTTCTATTCCTCCTTCTGAATTTGTTGATCAGAGTGCACCATTGTCTATTCAACGGTCATCTGGTCGTAACTCTTCTTAACAACGCAATGGTTCGATTGGAAACCATGGAGGAACAGGGCATGGACTTCATCCTCCTAACTGTCAGTTATGTCGTACAGATGGCCATTACGCTTATAAATGTCCTGAATTTGAGCGTATTATAAGTCAGCGGTCAAAATCCTTTTCAAATAAGGTTAATCTTGCTTAAGCTTTTCAGGAAAATTGCAACCTTTATTCAAGTGGGACTCCTCCGCCATCCGACTGGTATGTTGTAACAACCTTCTAATCTCGGGATAGTGAATGATATAAATTTTTAACATCCTTAACTAAAACTTTGCTTGTTAAGATAGTTTTATGTTATTCGGGTCATTTTCATGCTTTGTGTTCACTTTCTTTAGCCACCCTCGTGTTATGAACGTACCCACGACCTACAATTTTGTTGTTACCTAAGTATCAATGATATGCACAAGATATTTTAAAATAGTTGGTCTCACCCACACTTAAAAACTTAGTCTATTTTTAGGTGTATATGTCTTTTTAGGTATAACCCGATATTGCACCTACGTGTTTACATTTTAGACTTAGGACGTTTTAGGGTATAATTTACCCACTAAACTAAACAAATACACCCTCCACCTCATCTAATACCTTATGCTAAATATCTTCTACCTCCTACTTACACACTTAAATACTTGTAAAACAAACTAACACTTGTTAAGTCTGTCTTATAATCATAATACATATTTAAACCTCAGATACCATTTATCACCCTCATTTTACATACACAAAACTAGTTAATCTCTCTTTTCTCTCCTCACTTGGATGCCTAACACCATTAACACATCATACTTTCTTCAAGTTATAGCCAAGAACTTACAACTAAGAGTCTTCTTGGTGAAAAAAGGTTTAGTGATTATGATAGAACAAGAGTTAGAGTTTGATGTATCCATCCAAGAGTACATTTAAACCTCTCAAGAATCTCAACCTTTAGGTCACATACAACTTCTTTTGAAGTTCTTGAAGGTAAATTTTAGGTGCAAGACGACTTGTGTCCATCGTGCACAAAAAACACATGTTTAGTCATTTTATTGTTGATTTATGAACACATCTTAAGAGGAACTTTTGATAAAAAAAACTACTTAAAATATGTGACTATTAGGACTTGAAAATACTCTAAAAAGGGTGGTATAAGTGTTTTATCGGATGGCTTGGTCATTTTTGGGTTTCTGATAAGGGAAAAGTGCATGAGAAGGGCTTGATAAACCCTAATACCTTGCCATTAGAAAACTTGTGGCGACTTCTAAGAGTTATAGCTCACTCAAAAGTTACTTTCATGGCTGGTTCTTTGGCCTTAATTTAAGGGTTTTGAGTTAGCTTTCTAACCCCAATGATCTAGTTAAAAGGTTTGGTGTTTTGGTCTTCCAGATTTGGTAGGTCAACTTTTAGGAGCCATAACTTGGTCATACTTAAATATTTTTTATAGGTTCAGTCTCTAAAAGTTAAGTTGATGTGTTAACTTAAAAACCTCAGTGGCCTTACATGTTGAAACCAATTATTGGACCCCCAATGGTCGTTTTAAAATGAAAGGTCAAATGGACCCGGTTTCCAAAAATGTTCATGTGACTTGTTTTGATGATATCTCACTCATATGGACTTGAAACTTTTTTTAGTAATATTTCTATGAGTTAACTTGAATACCCCATAAGCCTAGAACCTGAATGTGTAATTTAGACCTGCTGATTATTGAAATACCTAAACATGTCCAGAACTCAGTAACTCTTTTATGTCACCTATTTGAAAGGGTTAAAGAACTTTATAAAATCTATAAAAATTCAAGAACATACTTAAGACATATCATTTTAATATATGTAAAGGATTGGAATAGTAGCCCTTTTAAATTTGTAAAACGCAAGTGACCTCATTTTCGGGACAGATTCATGATTTTATGGGTAAAAAGTAAATGTAACGTATTTTTGACGAGTCTAGATAAGTGACCTAAGCAGTTATCATTTTTTCTGTTTGATCATATCATTTGGATATTAAAAAGTATTTTTACTTGTCTTAGGTCGCGTCTAGGAGGTCTACGTTCGAGGGTTGAGTAGTGAATACTCGTTGCACCCGCTCTTGTACTTGTACTTCCGCCTTACTTGTTAAGGTCTATTTTACTGTTTTACTCGTTTTAGGGTGGAAAGCATGTTACGATTACTTAAACTGAATTGGTTGTACATTTATAAAATTATGAATTTACTAAACTGATTTAACTTATTGAATTGTGCTATGCTATTTTATGCAAATTGGTATGTATGCTTATGTTTGATGCTTGAGAACAATCGTGAAAGTCCACTGAAACTACACTACTTATTAGCTCACTCCCATTATATGGGATGAGCCGTTAATATCTATGGATAACGTTATTAGGGGTGGAGCCATCCCCTCACTTCCACTAACGAGAGTGCATAGTATCACTTTTCCATGTTAGGTTAGAGCATGTTACGTGTAGGGGCAAGTTTTCAGCTGAATAGCTTAAGTAGGGTAGACCACTCAGAGCATAAACACGTTATATACATAGAAGACCTTTTCGCATATTTGACAACCGATTGATATCTTCTCTTAAACGTATTTGTTACGAGCCTGGTACGGGAAGGGTTCGTGAAAATATGATGGATATTATTTTACCTGGGTAACATTTTGCTGAAACGCTTGCATTCTTGAAAACCTGAGAACTCACCAACTATTTCGATAGTTGACCCATTTTTTACATGGTTTTCAAGTGATCTTCAGTAGAGTGGACGTATACGAAGGCAATTGCATGGACACACTTTTTCAAATGTTGTATAATGTTTAAAAACGAATATCTTATCGTTGGAAACTTACCATTCGAAACTTGTCGTAAAAATTATTTTAATATATGAAGTTTTTCTTTAAATCGTGTATGATGTTACCTATAATTTATGCGATGTACTATGAGATGTTGCACTTCGTGTTTCCGCCTTAGCGGGGTGTGACATATGTTGATTTTGGTGCTTCTGTGCACATGACTCCGTCTACGTCAAATCCTGATTCCTTTGTTCCTTATTCAGGTTTTGAAAATATTCAAATTGGAAATGATAAGTTCTTGCTTATCTCTTATATTGGCACATCTTCATTATCTTCAGGTCATGCTCTATTAGATTTATTGGTAGTTCCATATGTTACTAAAAACTTGCTTTCCATTAGGAAACTGACATCTGATTATCATGTTAATGTTTATATTTCTAATCCTATGTTTGTCATTCAGAATCGTGAAACAAAGGAACTTTTGGCTCGTAGTAAGCTTGAGCATGGTCTGTATGTGTTGAATCAAGGACAACACGCATTTGTGGTAGCTTTACAATCAAAGAATTCTATCGCATCTCATGAACGATGGCATTCTTGATTGGGCCATGTTTCTTTTTCAGCTATTTCTTATTTAAATAAGGTTGGGCACATTTATCTTACATCATTATTGCCCACACCATCTCTATGTTCATCATGTCAGCTAGCAAAAACAAATGTTTATCATTTCCTTTGAATGAAAAACATTGCTTAATTGTTCTTGATATTATACATTGTAATTTATGGGACCTGCTCATGTTGCATCTACAGATGGTTATTTATATTATGTTGTTTTTGTGGATGACTTCTCTCGATTCCCTTGGTTTTATCCTATGCGTTTAAAATCATAAATTTATAACATACTGGTTGCTTTCACCAGTTTAGCACAAAATCAGTTCTCTCTCTTCATAATGGTATTTCAAAGTGACGGAGGTACTAAATTTGTCAATACGCGTGTACGAGATTATTCCATTGAAAAAGGCACCCAATATTGTCTTTCTTGTCCATATACATAGAAAACGGGTATGCAAAACGTAAACATCGCCACTTAACTAAAACCGGAGTTGCTTTATTATTTGATAACATCAAATATTCCTTAATATTAAGTGTGAATTTCCCCCTATAATGCTTGTAATTTATATCATTTATATAGATTTACGCTTGTTTTCCATTGTTTTCCACTTTCAGGTAAATTACGAGCATTGGAGCTAAAGAGACGCGGAATTGGAGAAATATCAAAGATTTATCATAGTATGCTGACTTTGAAGAAGTTACGGCGTAACTCATCTCTCACATTACGCCATAACTAAAGCGTGACTCAGAAAACCAACTCATCAGAAGATTACGGCGTAACTCTCCCCAAAGACTACGACGTAACTTTATTAGGTCAAATGAGGTTCCACGCCGCTGATAACTACGCCGTAACTATTTCATCAACTACGGCGTAACCAAGAAATATTAAAGATAGGGCGTAACCACTTATAAAGTTACGCCGTACCAGCAGATCTAGTGCAAATTACGAAGAAATTGAAGATTACGGCGTAACTATTATATTAGTTACGCCGTAACCCAGATCTAGCCTATAAATACCCAACGATTTCTAGCATTTCAACGCATCCCATTCCACACACCTCAACCAAAGAACATGGGAAGAAGCCAAAGGCAGGTCTAGAGGAGCATACGGAGCTGTCTCCAAGGGAGAAATCACTCCCCTACGATAAGCATTAGCATTTTATCTTTTCTTTACTTTCGATTCTTGTATTTCGTAACTTTGAATATTGAATTGATTTGTATGCTTAATATGAGCGGCTAAGCACCTCTTGGTGCTGGCCTAGTTATGATTCCTTAATTGTTTTTTTTGCTTTTACATTACTTCCGTATAATTATTTCTAGGTGTATGCATGCATAGTTTATTGGTAGCTACCTTTGTTTCGGTAGTTTTGAATGGAGGTAGAGGCTAGTTGCTTAGGAGATATGACTAACTGACCCTAAGTGAGTAGACTGAGATGGGAAGGGTAAGATATGACCAACTGATCACCTACCGTTTGGATGAACTTAAGAATTAGGGGGTGAGTGTTTAAGTTGCTAACGCCCAGGCACTCACTATTATAAATCTAGCATGTAGCGGTACTTAATGACTTGGCTTAGGGGACCAGGAACAACTGGACTTATGAAGGGACACCTGACTTCTCCAGTGGTGGCATCTTTGCTGATAGGTTAGGGCTAATTGACCAAATGTTGTCCTCTAGAATTTGACCCCACCTGAAGTAATTGGAAGCAAGTAGACGTAGACATTACCAGCAAGGAGGAATAACTAGGTTAGCACCACTCTCCTCTATTGATTAAACCTTTACCTTTTATCTGCTTTATTCTGCTTTCGTAGTTAATTAATTAATTCCTTATCGAAATCATATTAAAAACCGTGACACCTAGACTTAGTAATAATCCAACACACATAGCTCTTGGGACGACCTCGGTTTTACCGAATACTACACTACACACGACCGGATACACTGCCCGTTAGTGCATTAGGGTAGACCATAGGTATAACGAGACTATATAATTATTAAAACCTGGTCAGTAAAACCTGCATCAAGTTTTTGGCACCGCTGCCGGGGAGTTATATTAGTATTGCTATTAAGTCTTTCATTTTCGTTTTGTTTTAAACTTTTCTATATTTCTCACGATCATTATTCTAGTTTTCAGGTACCATGGAAGTTGTTAACATCGATGACCTCACTCTTGAGGAATATTTGGCGTTGACAAGAGCAGAAAAAGGGCAGAGTCTCGTAAGACCGGCGATTGGAGCTGATGTCCGTTTCGAAATTAAAGACCAATTTATGAGGGAGCTTCGTGCTAACCCTTTTTCAGGAAACAGGGATACATCGCGAGCCATTTCAACATTCCGGGCGTGTCTCATGATGTTGTTATGCTAAGGGTATTCTCCATGACTCTTATTGGGGCTGACAGAAGATGGATTGAAGAATTGCCCGCCGGGGCAATTAATGCTTGGGCTCTACTCAAAAAACACTTCATTCAAAGGTATTGTCCGCCGTCGAAGATTTCTAACCAGCTTTTGGAAATCCATAATTTCAAACAAGAAGACGATGAAATGTTGTATCAGGCATGGATAGATACAACGATCTCCTTTACAAATGTCCTACACATGATCTGAATAACCAACAAAAGGTCAACATCTTCTACATAGGAATCAACGTGACTACAAGACAAATGTTGGACTATCAAGGACCTATCCCGAACATGACACATACTCTAGCAATTGAAGCCATTCAAAAAATGGCTGATCGTTCTCAAAAATGGCACGATGGAGGAAGAAAAAGAAACCAAAGCGGAAGTTTCGATGGAATTGCGGCCATAACCAACAAGCTAGAGAATCTAGGTCGAGATATGCTAAAAATCAAAGAAACTATTCATGCCATCCAAGTTGGCTGCGAAAACTGTGGTGGGGTACATCTGACTAAGAATTGTCCTAAAATTGACGAAGAAAATACAATCGAGGAAGCTAAATATGGAAAGAATCGACCTTTCTACGGGGATAATCGTAATGGGTATCGTGGAGGACCCCCACCGTATTACGAGCGTAGTGAAAGAAGAACTAACTTGGAGGAAATAATTAACAAGTACCTTGTAGATTCAACCAAGAGGCAAAAGGAGCAAGATGAATGGCTGAAAAATTTCCAAGATAATACAAACAAGAGCCTTTCTTCCCATGACGTATCACTAAAGAACTTGGAAACTATGATTGGAAAGCTTGGCGATGAGGTACAAAAGAGAAATGAGGCACAAAAGAACAAATCTACAATATGTAAATCTGTATTTTCTGAAAATGACAAGTCCTCCGATGAGTCTAATACTGAAGGCGAAAGAAAGCTACGCCATAATCAAATCTCACAGTTACGGCATAACCAAAATATAAGCAACGACAAGGTTACCGAGGTTGACAACTCTAAAAGGAAGAGTCATTGGTGTAAGGCTATTGCAATTGACGATGGAGAATGTTACAGCTTATGGGCCTCTTGTGACCCTCGGAAAACCTGCGATGGAGGGGTTGATAAAGAGAGGGTTAATGATGACAGATACATGTGGACTACACTTAACGATGAAGAAAGGTTAGCCAAGTTCTCGATTAACGAAGTGGAAGGACCACCTATCAAGCATTACTGCAGACCCTTACTCATCAGGGAAGATGAGATCACACAAGCATGGCTGACCTGTAACCCCTGTTAGCCTTAATAGTTTTTATTAGAAGTGATGGTCATTCACATTTAGGAACTTTGTAACGTGTGTTAGATATCTTGATAGAATAGTCAACGGGCTCGTGGATTGGACTAAGCTAAATGGGTACTAGTTATGATAAGCTTGCCAAATATCCAATCCAACCCATGTCCAAGCCCACGAAGCCCATAGAAAGCCTTTTAGGGCATCATGTATTCCAACTATATAAACCCCTCAAAGTCTCATTTGAGGGGTGTGCTTGAGTGTGTGTGTGTATGTGTTTCTTTGGAATAAAGTTTCCTTTCTTCTCTCTATCTCTCTACACATATACACGATTTATATATCATTCAAGTCACCAAGTTCTATTCTTCATCTTTCTCATATGCATATCGTAACTGTTGTGGTTTACGCATAAAGTGTGTTTGTGTCTAAGTTGTGATAAGGTATACGTGATAAAAGGGGATTTACAATTGGTATCAATCGCCTAACAATGGTTTAGGAATGTTTGTGTTACGTTTTTGGTTAAAGCTTTTCACAAAAGTTGCGTTTTTTTACATAAAACGAGACCTTTTTGTCATAAAGTTTTGATTTTTACGTGGTTTGAAGCTTAAAGTTGTAGACTTTATTGATTTTTAAGTGTTTTGGAAGAAGTTTGTGCAAAAGAAATCAGTTGAAAACGTGTTTTTGGGTGAAAAATTCGTGTTTTTTCATTGCTGGGCATTCCTAGCGTAAGCCACTTTTTGGTCAAAACCCTATTCTTACGCGTAAGAAAAGTCAAAACCCTAATCCTACGCGTAAGTTTCTACGCATAACTTTTTGGTGCAGATTCTTCGAGCTTCAACGGTTACTCAGTGCTTCCGTCACTTGGATAAGTGTGTGGATATCTTTTACGCTGTGACAGTGTAAAAGATTTTTGGTTTTTAACCTAAGTTTACGCATAAGCATAAACGCTTACGAGTAACACTCTACTCATAAGCTCACACTTACGCGTAAGGTGTTTACGACTAAGTCTTTTTGTTTACGCATAAGCCTAAGGTTACGCGTAAGATACTTTCTACGCATAAGGAATCCTACGCCTAAGCTTTCTACGCTTAAGCTTTCTACGCATAAGATCCTACGCCTAAGCACCAACTCTACTCATAACTTCTTCTCTCTACGCATAAGCTCTTCAAAAAAAAAATTAGGGGAAATATTGGAGTAAAATTTATTTTTTCGGGGAGACTAAACGTTCAATTTTTACGCAAAATTCAAATTTTGGTATAACTTGGAAAATTTTGGTCAAAAATTCAAATTTTTGTACCCAAATTCAAATTTTTTCGGTAAAATTTGTTGTCAAAACTCAAATTTTTCATACAACCTTAGAATTGATTTTTACTGTGAATTTCAAATTTTGGGAGAGAAAAATTTTACGCCTTCGAACAGGTTTACGAGTAAGATTCTATGAAAAACTTCATACAGCTATAAACACAACTCCTTTATCGTTGAATCGATCCTACATCAACTTTATCATCACATACCTTCATCAATGGCAACTATGCAAGATCGTTATACAACTGCTGTCACAACTGCTATTGCTGCATTCGCCAATAATGCATTAAACATCAGTGGTTACTCTACACCGAATAACAACAACCCATGGATTTCATCGTACAATACGCAGTTTTCTCAACCAAGTATTCATATGAGTCAAGAAGGACACATGGGAGATGTTATCGGGAATCAGCATGAATTTGCTACGGGTATACAAATGGGGAATCAGATGCAATATGCAGGGAAGTTTGATGGACATCAAAGGAGTCAGATTGTGAATCAGAATATGGGATATCAGTATATGGGAAATCAAAATGGGAATAACTGTTTTATGACTTCTGTTCAGAATGCTACTTCCGAACATCAAAGCCAAAATTCAAGTTATTTTGATTCAGAATCTAGGGTCAAACGATTGACGAAGCTTGAAAGGCTCAAGTACATGTTGATGTTAGCACAGAAAGAAGAGTAGGGAATTGAATTGACTGATGCGGAATACGAATTCATGAATCCAGGTCGGGCAGATAAAGCAATCAATACTGCTAACTCCAGTCATACAATCTACCAACAGGACACAACATCAAGTGGTACTTCTGACACACCTCCGGTCTATGACACAGATCCACTCAATGAGGTACCAAATTATAGTAATGTTGCTAATTCGTTTACTCATGAGAAGCCACATTCTGTGTCTCCCGAACCTTCTTATGACACATATGTGGGGGAGCAAGTTAATCGCAATGTTAACTCTGAAACTCCATATATGGATCCTAATGACGGTCAAGTTGAACAGAATGGCGCTAATGATGAGGAAACACGTGCTTATTTTGAATCATTAATCAATAATTGTGGCATTGAAATTGAGAAAGTTAGAACGGTCAATCGCGAAGTTACGGCCGCGAATGCTAAATTGACCGCTGAGCTTGAGAGTTACAAGGAGAACGCATAAGCTTTTGAATTTCATACAAACAAAGTATCTGAATTAGAAATTGGTTATCGAGATTCTGTTTTAAGAGAAAAGCAATTGCAAATCAAGTTTGACACACTTGATGTGAATTTGAACTTGAAAATAAAATCTTTAAACAAGGAAATTTCTGATCTAAAAAACCAACTTTCTAAACAACAAGCAACTTATTCTGATCTTGAAAAAGAGAAGAAGCAGTTAATTGCTGATTTTTCAAAACGCGAAGATTCTCTTCTTGATGAAATTCTTGATAAAAATGAGATGATCAAAAAGTTGGAAAATTTGCTTCTTACAACGGGTCATTCAGATAAAACAAACAAGATGCTTTCTAATCAAGTAAATCCGCGTTTTCATACTAATCATAAAATGGCACTTGGTAACGACCCTTCTTCGTTCCTCAAGAAAGCTCAGAAAACTCAGAATGTGTTAAACAATGGAAATGTTTTACATGAACCCATAATTGTTCGTGATTCTCTTGAAACGTTAGAACTATCTAAGGAGAGCAGAGAAAGAATGAAACAAAAAGGTCCGGAAATCAAACCTATTGACTATAACAAATGGAACAAACTTTCTGGAATCACTTTTGTCAATCAAAAAGAAAAGTCAAAGTTCTCCATCACACAAAATGTTTCAAACAAAGAGTCAACACCTGTTTCAAAATCTGTTTCAAAACCAGTCGTTGTCTCCAAATCTCTTTCAAACATTGAACAAATGTCTTCAAACAATCCTTTTAACTCAAGTGATGCGAGAAGTATTTTAGACAATGTGAAAACGAGAATTGCGGATCTTCAAGAAACTGTTAAAACTAAAACCACTATTACACCTAATAATTGGTTCTCTAGTTTTGATATTGAACAGAGAAAGTTTTTTGAAACTCAAATTGCCCCTCAGCTGAATGTCATCAGTGCAAGGGTAATTCATTTTGAACAAGAATTTTTGAAAGAAACAGCTGACTTTGTCAAGGACCATAAATCCCTGGTAGAGCAAGCTAATGAAAGTGTTGAACACATCAAATTTTTGGAAAATTTGAATGATTATCTCTTCGAAGATGTTATGACTACTGATATCATGTCCATTATTGTCCAAACATATTATGTTGAAGATCATGAAAGACTCCAGTCTCAGACCTCCGTAATTGTTTCAAAATATGAAAAAGCTCTTGAAAAACTTGAAAAAGAAAACGTGTCCTATTTTAAACAACTTGATCGAAAATCTGAGGAATGCAAGTATGACAAACTGTCGTATGAGCGTGCCTACAAGGACATGCAAGAGCAAAATGATCTTTTGAGAGTTCAGCTGAAAAGTCTAAAAGGAAAGGCTGTGGATACTAAGTTTGCAAAACCATTGACTGAGGAGAAAACAAATGTTCCCAAACCGGTTTTCAAACCAAAAATGTCTATTTCTCAGTTTCCTCCAAAAGTCAATGAGAAAAATGATTTATCAACAACAGTCACTCCACAGACTTTGCCTATTAAAAAGAGAATTATCAACGATTTTGAGAAAGAAAAAACAGTTGCTGAAACACCAAAAGTTATTTCACCTGGCATTTCTAGGAATAGTACACGGAATGTGACCAAATATCCAGTTAAAGAATCTGTCGGTTCTAACGACATGGTCAACAATCAATATCTAAAAGAAGCTAGGAAAAAGGCACAGACTCTAAAAGACGGAATTTTAGGTACAACATCTAGGGTGATGAATTCTACAAGATTTCATGGCACTGCTAGTAGTAGTAAACCATTACCTAGGAACACTCTACAAAAGACTAGGGATTGGCTTACATCTAAGAGTAGTTGCGCAAAAGAAAATACTATGCCCTTAGAAAACAACACTAGGAATTCTAAGTCTTTTTCGAACAAGAATCAATTTCCAAAAGACTGTAGTGAAAAAGTTAAAGCTGTTGTTTTAAACAAGAACATTGAATTTGTCTGTACTACATGTAAAAAATGTGTCTTTTCAGCTAATCATGATGCATGTGTCTCACTATATCTCAAGAAAGATAATTCTCGTGCCAAGGCACAATCCACTAAGACACCAAATAGAAACAAGCCCGTTGATAAAAAGACAAACAAAAAGACACCTAATAGGTGGATCTCTTCAGGACGTAGTTTTTCTAAAAATGAGTCTTCCGCTGCATCTGATAAGAAAACAACTCCTAGATCTTACCTTAGGTGGATACCCACGGGCAAAGTTTTCAACAAAGTAGGTCTTAGATGGATTCCCACAGGAAAGATTTTTGATACTTGCACCAACACAGATAATAGTGAAACTCATCAAGTTAAGGAAGTCAAAACCACTACAACCGTTGCTAGTGATCACCCTCACCGTGAGGAAACACGTACTTCTAACACTGTTATTTGTGAAAATTCTTCTTCTGTGGATGCAGGTACTTGTAAAAGTGTTGAAGGTTCATATACCCCATGTGGTAAAGAAGAACTTTATGCCAATTTCGCATATGGAAATCCTTTTCTTATTCCACTCTTAACTCCACTTTTACTTGTCCCAACTTAATTTCTCTTTCTTCAAATCTTCTATGTAAATATTTTTGAAAAACGAAATACAAAATTTGAAAAACCATCAAAAGCAAAATACAAAAATAGAAAATTTTCAAAAAACACAAAAACATTATAAAATGCAAAAATCCAAAAAATATTCTTCTCACGACATGTCTCTCGTATAATCGATATTCTGTACGTTTCTAGAAATGTCATTCAACAATGATACGGGTATGTACAGATGCTTGAGCGAGAGTTCTTTAATGTTTTTCAAAACATGTCGTTTCTCAAAATTTCTTCATAAAATGGCTTTCGTATACTTCAGTACGAAACCCGGACTTCAAATTAATGGCTTCTGGACACATCAGTTCAGGACCTGCGCTTCATCGAAAGGAAAGTGCTTAACCAAATAAAAGGTTTTAAATATTTTTAAAAGCACTATTCCTAAAAACATAAGGGCTTACAGTTACCTCAGACTGTAACCCGAACTTTAAATAAAGGAAAGTGCTATGCAAAATCGACTTTCATAAATATTGAGCACTTATCCTAAAACAATTGAAGATAATTCTTCTCCAATATCTTCAAAAGATTTTCAAAATCTTCTTCACATCTTGCGTACCATTGATTCGAAATTTTTCAAAAAGATTTTTCAAAATCTCTCACATTTGGTACCAAGATAACTCCCTCTAAACCCTTAATTGATTCTAAATTTTTTGTATGAAAAATATGCTTTAGTTAAGGGGGAGTATAAAACCAAAATTGTTCCAAAATTCATGCTAAATCAGTTTCTCTCCAAATGCTTTTCGAAAAACATATCTTTTAATCATTGTGTTTCAAAAACATTATAGATATGCTATTTTTGAGGGGGAGAAACGTGATTAAAATGTGATCAAAATGTTTAATGATCGTTATTTGAATCTCAAAAGAGCTCGACTCAGTCGAAACCAATGAATTGACGAGTAATCAAAGTCAGTAAAAGTACCATTTTGAGAAACTTGTGATAGACATGCACCTAAAAACTGACAATGGAACTCTTTAACTGAGCAACGTAACCGTGCCTCGTGGGGAATTGTCTATCATGAGCAGATCAATTCAAAATGTGCGAAATCTACCCTCTATGTGCAGATTTCTGTCAAAACAATATAAGCACATGTGAAGGGGAAGTGTTTCTGAAAATATAAAACTCTCAGAGTGTTCCAAACATGTTTTCTATCATAAACACTTTGAGAGATTTTCAAGAACAATGGTTTTATGGCAACAATGGGACAGTCATGGAGTTATAAGGTGACTAAGGATAGGAAATTCATCCTATGATCCGCAAGAGCCGGAGGGATCTACCCAAGGACATCACAAATAGTTAGTATTATAAGTCCTTAGGAATGATTGAAAAAAAGGAGTAATGTGAGAAAGGAGAAAGAAGGGGTTGAAGAATTAAAAAGAAATGTAAAAGAAAGGGTGAAAAGAAATAGCCCTCCATATTCAACCTTAGGGCAGAAACCGGGTTCAATTCATCTGCTACTGGTTGTCACTAAGTTGACACTGGTATTGAAGACAAAGACGTCATGGACCCAGTGACGCACTGCACTAAACCTTCTAGCCACTCAATTCCTCTTAAAAGGATTTGTTTCATTCTCACTGGGAACCCTACATAATCTATTGACCTTGTCTTAGAGTTGGTTGATATTGAAGAAGGAGACCCTCTCCCTAGTCTCCGCTCAGGAAAACCAAAAATGCACTAATTGAGTCTAGAGCCACGAGATTCATCAAAAGATCTCATAGGAACACATGACATGACATCGCTTGTTGTTCATCAATAAGGACACAAGTGATATATTCTAGAGTCCTACGCAGATCTTAGCAATCTGCCAGAACATTTATGAGAAGTTTCACATCTGTGATCTTCAGTGATTGAATGGAAACTCCTGCCAGGGTCTACATCAAACAGCCCTGACAGCAGGTCACTTCGGTAATTCTCCGTGAATTACGCTTAGTGTATCTCAAACGGTCTACAGTCGTGGGGTGATGCTTCGGTGTACCTCAGCGACTCATCTGAACTGTAGGTGTACTTCGGTATATCGTGTTATCTCACTTGTGGGACTCCAGTTCAGGAACGGCCCTTGTGAGAATTAGAGACGTGTTTTCACACTATGTTGTTAACACCCTCGAAATTCAAACTTGTAAGTGCCGGAATCCGCTTATTACTAACCTGTTTTTATGTTTTCTTCTTATGGAAGCTCCAGAGCGGATTGGTCGTGCAGACTCTCCACATGCTCATACCAACAACACATGAAAGTTCTCATCGTAATCAAAGGCTACTCAAAGTTAAAGATGATTCTTCGTCAATGTCAAAGAATCTACAAAGTTTAAAGACTCGAGAACTACATCATTGGTAACCAAAGTCAAATAGAAGTGTGAGCATGGTGGAGAAAGACGTGGAGATACCTAACCAACGAAGTTAACAACGGCAGACAACACCATTAACTGATCACAAAGCATGAAGGAACAAAAATCAAGACTATTCCATATCTACACACAAAGTTTAAGCTCGAGAAAATTAAAGACCTAATCAAGTGGAGCATCATTTGAATGACCACCCCTTAGGGGGAGATTGTTAGCCTTAATAGCTTTTATTAGAAGTGATGGTCATTCACATTTAGGAACTTTGTAACGTGTGTTAGATATCTTGATAGAATAGTCAACGGGCTCGTGGATTGGACTAAGCTAAATGGGTACTAGTTATGATAAGCTTGCCAAATATCCAATCCAACCCATGTTCAAGCCCACAAAGCCCATAGAAAGCCTTTTAGGGCATCATGTATTCCAACTATATAAACCCCTCAGAGTCTCATTTGAGGGGTGTACTTGAGTGTGTGTGTGTGTGTATGTGTTTCTTTGGAATAAAGTTTCCTTTCTTCTCTCTATCTCTCTACACATATACACGATCTATATATCATTCAAGTCAACAAGTTCTATTCTTCATCTTTCTCATATGCATATCGTAACTGTTGTGGTTTACGAATAAAGTGTGTTTGTGTCTAACTTGTGATAAGGTATACGTGATAAAATGGGATTTACAACCCCTTTCGTGAGTATTGCAACGGAGGGGGTAACGTGAAGAACGAAGTTTGGATATGCCCACATGAATCAGGGAGGCATGATGTTAATTTTGGGGATCTGACATTCAGAGATTGGTACTCAGTAAGGTTCGGTGACGCAATAATTAATTCGTCCTTGTTTAGAAATCTGGAACTCAAATATGAAAAACATATTCTTTAAGGAAAAACTATTAAGACTCTCGACAATATTCCTTCTAGCAATAACAATGACGAAGGGACTCAAAATCATTGGAGTGAACAAATTAAAACCACTGACGGAAATGTTTGGGCTTCCTGCAACCCTTTTGATTATGAATGTAACAGGGGAAGCAGTATTGAGAGAGCTGGGGAAGACGAGTTCTTATGGACCTCAATTAATAATTCAGAAAGAACATAATTGCCTTGGCCAGATGATCTAGGATTCGACAATTGGGTCAGAATCAAATACGGAAAAATTGACGCTTTAACTAAGGAGAAAATCTGGAATGGATGTATGAGTAAAGATCAACCTAACGAAGAAATTCCAAATGGAAAATTAGATGACACCGAGGACTAATCAAGGAAGGAAAAAGAAGAATGCAAGCAAATACTCGTAGAAAATTCACTCAACGATAACCAACTTAAAGATACCGATTCCGACGAAGATGATTTCGATTACCTCGAGCTACAAGGTGAAGACGGTTTCATTGACCCCGATGATGAAGTACACAAGAAAAGAAGATGCAAACTTCTTGGCATCCCGTTTAAGAGACCGCCACTAACTATAGCCGAAAAATATGAGTTCACTCCATACCATTTAGGACCGGTGGAAAAATTTTGCAAAATTCGGAAGATCGAAACTAAAGAATACCTCCGCACTGCCACAAATGTCGGTTGGGTCAGGCGTAACTTGATGAAAGACATGGAGGAAGTCGGCCAAGTCCAAAGGCCCCCATAAAGCCCCGCGGCTCTGAGTCTAACTTAAAGACTCGTAAATAAAGAAAAGTGCTCTTTCGGGAGACAACCCGAACTATCCCTTTCTTTTATTTTGTTTCCATTTCTGTAGGGTTTTGTGTTTTTAACCATTTTTGCAGGAAACGAGGAAGTGATTGCTGCTGCAGTTTGCTGATCTGACCAAAGTTACGGCGTAACTCATCTCTGTGATTACGCCGTAACCAACCCTTTGCAGCAGAATTTTAGACACATTACCAATTACGACGTAATACTATCTCAGTGGTTGCGCCGTAGCCACTCGCTTTGCAGCATATGTCAGGTTTTGCCAGTTACGGCGTAACTCTCTCAAGGAGTTACGACGTAACCCTCCTCTGCTTTACTTTTTTCATATGAACACTATAACCTTGTATTAGTATTTTAAATGAACTTTGTGGGTGTGTTCCCTGTAAACCCTCACGAGACTTCACTCGTCCACTTAGGGACACCAAGTGGTTTAAAAGGCTTGTTGCATATGCTAAATGCAACTGTGATTCCTACAAAAGTGAGTTAGGTTTGTTTTTATTTTTTATTTTTTTCATTTTAGAATTATGCTTGTTAGTAGTGTGATTTCAGGGATTGAAGTTTGTTCATGATGCTTATACGAAGGCACGTCTCTTTTTCGTAGGCCTTCTTCCTTTTTGGAACATATTTCAGGGAAGTTATCGCTCTAATTCTACTATTCTCTTCACATTTATTTAAACGCTTAGTACAAAAGGGACTTTGTACAATTCAAGTGGGGGGACGGGAGTAGAATTATCTCTTGAACTTTATTTTGCCCTCGTTTTTCTAGTTTATTTTGAAAAATTATGCCATTTTTTAAATTTTGACATGTTTTTCTTAACCTAACTAGATTAGACCTTAGCCGAGCACATACAACCCTTGATATTATATGGTAAGATTAGCCTTATCCGTTTCCAATATTTTACCCAAAATCCATCAAATTATGAGTGTGCCGGTAGCTTGTAAACTTTAGAACTTGGCCTTTGCATCATTTCGAGACCATAGACGAGGTATTTTGAGCTAGCTCGATGTATTTGGACTTTTCAGTTTAAGAAGGCAATATTATATGATTATCACCCAAATAGCCTACCATTGTGTGTCTTTCGATTAGTCACCTCGACTTCTAGACCCCCATGTGAAACCCTTTTGTTGCACTCACCTTTAGTGCAAGATACCCCTAAATACACCCATATGAGCCATTCCTTTCATTTTGTTAACCCAAATATATTGTTTTGATACACCTATACACCTTAGCTTACCATGTAGTCTTTAATTGTGATTGGGAAGTCATCATTTTCCCAAGTTCAAGGTTCAAGTGAAAAGGTTCGGAAATCACGCTTTCGTCGACGACATATTCCTGAAGATCATTGAAGACCCCTCGAATTCCCGTTGTTCATCTCAAGTGGGGGGATATTATGTTTAGTTGTTATTGTAATGTTGAAAAAAAATTGTTATGTTATTTAGTTATTGTAAAAGTGCATTGTTATAAGCACTATGTTATGAGCTTTATAGATTTAGTATCAAGGAGGCCACCTCGGTCACATTCGAAGATTGGAGTTGGTAATTATGCCAACAGTTGGAGAAGAGGTAGTGTTCCCATCATGACGTCCTCTAATGACACATCTACCTAGTATTTCATGATCCTGTTTCTTGACTTCAAAGCTTGAACTTTGGGCGGACGGTAAGTGGTGATGACTTGGTTATAGATTTAGACTACCTGCTTGATTTTTATTTTCCACCATTTATATATCCCATGTCTTATCCTACCCTTTAGTCATGAATCATTTCTAGGTGATGCAGCGAGCAATCTTTGGTGTCTTGGCCATGAATTTGGTCATGTATCATTGATTTTGTCCAATTCGCCGTGACATGTTAGTAATGACTAGTCACCCCCTTAACCTTTGTCGTGTCTACCCATTTTGCCTTCAAGAATTGTTTAGCCCTTAACTCTATTGGTGGAGATTTGTGTAACCACCAAGCTTATGATAGAATACATGCTATGATTGTGCGATTCAGTGATCACCCCGAAATTGACACTTAGAATAGTTGAGAGATTTGAGTGTTTCGTTCCCATTTCGTGAGGTGTTCGGCTTTGTTTTATTCTAGCATAAGGGATTTGTAAACTTATATTTTCTAGGTTTTGGGAGATATCTTTTTAGGAATCTTTCTAGTAAGGTCTACTTGAGGGCAAGTAGAGTTCAAGTGGGGGGATATTTGATAAAATCAAATAATCCTGAATATTAAGTGTCAGTTTTCCCTGATAATGCTTGTAATTTATATCATTTATATGGATTTACGCTTGTTTTCCATTGTTTTCCACTTTTAGGTAAATTACGAGCATTGGAGCTAAAGAGACGCGGAATTGGAGAAATATCAAAGATTTATCATAGTATGCTGACTTTGAAGAAGTTACGGCGTAACTCATCTCTCACATTACGCTGTAACTAAAGCGTGACTCAGAAAACCAACTCATCCGAAGATTACGGCGTAACTCTCCCCAAAGACTATGACGTAACTTTATTAGGTCAAATGAGGTTCCACGCCGCTGATAACTACGTCGTAACTATTTCATCAACTTCGACGTAACCAAGAAATATTAAAGATACGGCGTAACCACTTATAAGGTAACGTCGTAACCAGCAAATCTAGTGCAAATTACGAAGAAATTGAAGATTACGGCATAACTATTATATTAGTTACGCCGTAACCTAGATCTGGCCTATAAATACCCCACGATTTCCAGCATTTCAAAGCATCCCATTCCACACACCACAACCAAAGAACGTGGGAAGAAGCAAAAGGCAGGTCTAGAGGAGCATACGGAGCTGACTCCAAGGGAGAAATCACTCCCCTACGATAAGCATTAGCATTTTATCTTTTCTTTACTTTCGATTCATGTATTTCGTAACTTTGAATATTGAATTGATTTGTATGGTTAATATGAGCGGCTAAGCACCTCTTGGTGCTGGCCCTGTTATGATTCCTTAATTGTTTTGTTTGTGTTTACATTACTTCCGTATAATTATTTCTAAGTGTATGCATGCATAGTTTATTGGTAGCTACCCTTGTTTCGGTAGTTTTGAATGGTGGTAAAGGCTAGTTGCTTAGGAGATATGACCAACTGACCCTAAGTGAGTAGACTGAGATGGGAAGGGTAAGATATGACCAACTGACGACCCTTTCTACTTGTGCGATTTGACCAACTGATCACCTACCATTTGGATGAACTTAAGAATTAGGGGGTGAGTGTTTAAGTTGCTAATGCCCGGGCACTCACTATTATAAATCTAGCATGTAGCGGTACTTAATGACTTGGCTTAGGGGACCAGGAATAACTGGACTTATGAAGGGACACCTGACTTCTCCAGTGGTGGCATCTTTGCTGATAGGTTAGGGCGAATTGACCAAATGCTGTCCTCTCGAATTTGACCCCACCTGAAGTAATTGGAAATAAGTAGACGTAGACATTACTAGCTAGAAGGAATAACTAGGTTAGCACCACTCTCCTATATTGGTTAAACCTTTGCCTTTTATCTGCTTTCGTAGTTAATTAATTAATTCCTTATGGAAATCATATTAAAAACCGTGACACCTAGACTTAGTAATAATCCAACAGACATAGCTCTTGGGATACACTGCCCATTAGTGCGTTAGGGTAGACCATAGGTATAACGAGACTATATAAATATTAAAACCTAGTCAGTAAAACCTGCATGAAGTTTTTGACGCCGCTGCCGGGGAGTTATATTAGGATTGCTATTAAGTCTTTCATTTTCATTTTGTTTTAAACTTTTCTATATTTCTCACGATCATTATTCTTGTTTTCAGGTACCATGGAAGTTGTTAACATCGATGACCTCACTCTTGAGAAATATTTGGCGTTGACAAGAGCAAAACAAGGGCCGAGTCTCATAAGACCGGCAATTGGAGCAGATGTCCGTTTCGAAATTAAAGACCAATTTATAAGGGAGCTTCGTGCTAACCCTTTTTCATGAAACAGGGACGAAGATGCATATGAGCACGTTGAAAATGTCCTATACATCGCGAGCCTTTTCAACATTCCGGGCGTGTCTCATGATGCTGTTATGCTAAGGGTATTCCCCATGACTCTTACTGGGGCTGCCAGAAGATGGATTGAAAGATTGCTCGCCGGGGAAATTAATACTTGGGGTCTACTCAAGAAACACTTCATTCAAAGGTATTGTCCGCCGTTGAAGATTTCTAACCAGCTTTTGGAAATCCATAATTTCAAACAAGAAGATGATGAAACGTTGTATCAGGCCTGGAAAGATACAACGATCTCCTTTACAAATGTCCTACACATGATCTGAATAACCAACAAAAGGTCAACATCTTCTACAAAGGAATCAACATGACTACAAGACAGATGTTGGACTATCAAGGACCTATCCCGAACATGACTCCTACTCTAGCAATTGAAGCCATTCAAAAAATGATTGATCATTCTCAAAAATGGCATGATGGATGAAGAAAAAGAAACCAAAGCGGAAGTTTCGATGGAATTGCGACCGGGTACACTGCCCGTTAGTGCATTAGGGTAGACCATAGGTATAACGAGACTATATAAATATTAAAACCTGGTCAGTAAAACCTGCATCATTATTCAACGCCCATGCACCTGTAACTTTTTGGGTTGATGCTTGGCAACAACTGCCTACATCAATAATAGGGTACCATCTATGGTTTTGGAGAATAAATCTCCTTTGGAGTTACTGTTCTTTACCATTCCACACTATGCTAATTTTCGCATTTTTGTGTGTCGTGTGTATCATATCTACGAGATTATTCGGTGAATAAATTATCTCCACGTAGCATCCCTTGTATCTTTATTGGGTATAGCAATCAATATAAAGGTTACCATTGTCTAGATCCTTCTACATCTCGTATTTATACAACTCGTCATGTACAATTTGACAATGCTTTCCATTTTCTGGTGCATCAAAGGGCATATGTCATGCCACTTTGGAGGTCTCAAATTTTTATGACCCAATACATTTCTCTCATGCACCAAAAACTAATGACGTCCAACAGTCATCCAAGGGAATGCGATCAGTCACCCACCCTATAACAGTACGACTACATTGCCCATCTTGTACTTAGACATCGATCCCATCAACTGACACTCCAATAAGTGCCCAGGAGACCACTGCATAATCCATCTCTTCCACCACAAGTTTTGTTGCACCTATTTCTCAACCAAACAAGGCACTCACTCCATGGTTACTCAATCTAAGGCTGTAATTTTTAAAACTTGTCACATTGCATATCTAACTCATGTGTCTTCTACTCCTCTTCATCAGGCTCTCTTTACTACTAAGGATCGAAGGGTTTGAAATTTGCTGCCAAAAACCTACAACGGGTTACTGCTATGTGATAAGGATTTAAAACATATGTTTTTAGGGGGTCATTTAAGCCCTAAATTGATACATTTAATATCCGTTACTACTTAAAATTGTTCCTTTTTCACATTTTAGGTCTTTCGGAAGCAAAATATTGGAATCAAGCATATTTGGACAAAAAGGAGCGAAAACATGAAGAAAAAGGCAAAGTCAAGATCAAAGGCAATTCTGCAAGCCTGACGGCGTCCCAACCAAAAAGCGACACCGTCCCTAAGGAAGATTTCAGATCATATTACAAGCGATGGCTCAGGTGAAAAAGAAGTTCTAAAGCATGACGGCGTCACGCCTAAACTCCGGAAGGCGTCTCCCTTATTTTCTACACCAGACGCCCAAGAACCATCTCAAGACGACGTCCTTCATGAATACAAACGGTGTCACACTCATCAACTGACGCGGTCCCAACGATGACTTGGCCCAACCGAAACCCTAAAGACAGTGACCTGATGGCGTCACCATCAAAAGGCGACGTTGTCGCAATTGTAAATCTATATATAGAATTCGATTTTTCTTCATTTAGGAGGTAGAATTTTGGAGAGCAACCCCTAACTCGTATGTTGTCCGACTTGGACAGTATTTTAGGGTTCCAAACCCTTTTTTACATCATAAAATAAGTTTGTTAATCCATCATATCATTATGTCTACCCTATGTTTAATTGTTTGTGTGTATGCATGCTTATTTACCATGAGTAGCTAAATTTTCATTGTGTTTGCTTAGATCTATGAAACCTAGTTGTTAATTATTGTTATGTTGTCTCTTGTCTTGATTGGTAGACGCTAGAGTAAGGAAAACTGGCTTCTTTTTTAATTGTTGCAAGCTTGAACGTCCTAAATAGCAAAAAGCTTGAGAGTGCACTTGAGCCATCGTTGTGTTTATTGCGTGGGTTGTAGGTTTAGGATAATAGAGTATTCGTGGGAGATACTACGGTACTTGGCGATCCCGGATAGTCTAGAGGAGAGTTACAATTCATAGAAATAGGGAATTAGGCACTCCTCTATGACCAAATGGAATACAATGCACCAATTAAGATGAGGATGGGACAATTCAACCGACCAATAAGAGATAACTAGGGAGTAAGAACATCTAAGTAAACACACTTTTAATCATTATAAGAGCACACCTACATTAACATAGCCTATCTTTCCCTTTCATTATTTAAGTAGTTAATTAGTTTAATTAAAGAGTAGTTAAAATTGGTAAAAGTGCCACCCCCCACTTCTATACCCCAAGATATTTACCTTGCTTTCTAAAAAACATAAAAGACTAAAAAGAATCTCCCTCAACCTTACCTTCTCATCATACATTTCTTCCTAGCAACTCTATTCCTCTAGAGAACGATCAACCCCCTGGGCTTACCCATACTACACTACAACGATTAGGTACACTGCCTAGAGGGTTGTAAAGCTTGCTCGTAGAAAAAGAAGTCTTTCGACCTCGAACCCTGCTATCAAGTTTTTGGCGCCGCTGCCGTGGAATAGAATAGCTAGTTAGATTTCTATCTCGTTTAGGTCTACTCACTTGATTCCTATCAAGTGACCTTTTTTCTTTTTTCTTAGCTTTATTTTAGTCTATCTTTCTCTTTATGTTTTTGTTCGTAGCCTTGCCACTTTTTGGTCATGGAAGGTAACAATCCACCCAACAGTGGTCCACCACGTCATCCACTACCACCACCCAATCAACCACCACTCGACCCGCCAAGAGGCCGTACTCTTAGTGAATACTCTAGACCGAGCCATCAAGGCTATAGGAACACCATTGAGCTCCCAATTCAAGCTCAAACTACAGCCCTGCGATCCAAAACCATCCGGTTGGTGCAAAACGGATGTGCATTCCATTGAATTTGTTCTGAAGATCCTAATCAACATTTCAAGGATTTCCTTAAAATCGTTGATTCTATTGACCTTGATGCTACCACTCGGGAGACCACGCGATTGCGTCTCTTCCAATTCTCTCTACGAGACCAAGCTAGTAATTGGCTTGAGCGACTTCCCGCAGGATCCATCTCAAGTTGGGATGATCTCACCACTTGTTTCCTCGCCCAATTTTTCCCACTGGGGAGAACCACCAAGCTAAAGAATGACATCTTGATGTTCCAACAACGTCAAGGCGAACCTGTAACATCCTAGGCAAATCCCACATCGGTTGTGGCTTGAAGAGATGCTGGGCTCATAAGATAACATTCGCTTTACAATGACGTAACGCGTTTTGTGGTTTACTGCGGGTGGAGTTCTTAGGAACTTGCAGTTAAGCGTGCTCATGTGAGAGTAGCACTGGCTTGGGTGACCTGCCGGGAAGTCTTCACAAGAGGCCACAAAAACAAAGCCGTGAGCCTGCGGGCAAAGCCAACAATGTTTTGGTCTGATAAGGCGGGGTGTTACAAGTGGTATCAGAGCCACTCCTGAGCCGTTCGGGATGGTGGGGCAAACCTCATCGAGGACGATGAGTCCCTAAGGGGGTGATTGTAACACCTTAGGCAAATCCTACATCGGCTGTGGCCTGGAGAGATGCTGGGCTCATAAGATAACATTCGCCTTACAATGACACAACGCGTTTTGTGGTCTACTGCGGGTGGAGTTCTTAGGAACTGGCAGTTAAGCGTGCTCATGTGAGAGTAGTACCGGCTTGGGTGACCTGCCGAGAAGTCTTCAAATGAGGCCACAAAAACAAAGCCATGAGCCTGCGGGCAAAGCGGACAATATTGTGGTCTGAGTAGGCGGGATGTTACAGAAACCCTTTATGAGGCGTGGACTCGATTCAAGGACTTACTCCACAAAGTCTCTCATCACGGAATGGATCTTTGGCTCTAAGTCCAAATCTTTTATGATCATGTCAATTTCCTCACAAAGCGATCCATTGACCGAGCGACCGATGGAAGGCTTAGCAACCTCAATGCTGATGAGTCATGGGATATCATTGAAGAGCTCGTCGGTCAGTCGTATGAAAATTGGAGTGAATCTCATGAAACTCCTAAAAGCACGGTTAAGGCCATATCGGTACCTTGTAGTTCTTCTAACATCACCGAAGAGCAAATTTGTGCTATTGAAAAAAAGATCGACTATTTAGTTGAAAGACAAAAGAAAGTGTCTGGACCAACCCTTCGATCGCCGGTTAACTTCACTGACTCAACCAATAACCCAACACCCCTCTCTGAATCGCCTAGTCGTGAAAGAAACCCTGCGTCCCTTATACGCTTTCGTTCTTCCTCACCAATACCACTTTCACCGAGCTTCAAAGCACAGATGAGGGAATATATGTCGTCTCACTCGGAAAGATTAGCTAAATTTTAGGAAGAAGTTTATAAACAAAGGGAAGAAATGCAAGCAAAAATAGTTGAAATGATGAACCTAGTGAAGGATTACACTAAGACGAAGGCTCCCGAAAAGGTGTTAGTAAGAAAAGATGACCGCGCTGCCCCCACTATTTTCGTTAACGCCATTTCCATTGTTCGTGATAAGGAGATCACCAACCAACCTAGTGATAAGGATTGGGTAGTAGAGGAAAAAGATATTGGGATTGACGAAAATAGCTCGAGTTGTAAGGATGAAGGCAAGGCTAAGGAATTAGATAAACCTAAGGCTGTAGGGCACTACCTTAAGCATGAAATCAATAAGAAAACCATTGTTAACCAAATAAACAATTTTAGGTACAATGATGCTCTTAGGAAGACCTTCTTAGGTGAAATAAAGGAGGAAGAATATGATACTATGCCTATGGGGCCTTTGTACGAGGCAATTCTTAAGAAACCAGTAGCTAAGAAACAGGAAATTTGTGGGAACTTCATAATACCGTGTAGCATTGGTGACTTAGAAGATATAAAAGCCTTAGCTGACCAGGGATCCGATGTAAGCATAATGCCGTTATCAATCTATAATAAGTTGACTAAGGACAAACCAACCAAGACTAATCTTAGACTTTCCCTAGCCAATCATTCATATGTTTACCCTTTAGGAATAGCAAAGGATGTATTAATTGAGGTTGCAAGTAGCATCTATCCGGTGGATTTTGCAATTGTAGATATTGAGGAAGATGAACCATGCCCCGCATTCTTGGAAAACCTTTCTTAGCCACCGCCAAGGCAACAATCAAATGCAGTGAGGGTGTTATGGTACTTAAAAGTGGTAAAAGTAAAGTTAGGATACCTATAGCTCCAATACATCCTTTGAAGTTTAAGGAAAAGAGAAGGGATGATCATGATTTGCAAGTTCGCAATAGCGCTGTTAGGAGAAAAATCATTGAATGGGAGGAAAAGATTATGGAGTACAAGGATAAGGAGATTGAATTAGGATAATGGAAACGAGATAAACACATAATAGAGCATAACTACACCACGAAAAAACTTTATGGGAACCATCATGAAGAAAATTATATTAAAGGACGTGGCCAAGGAGTTAAGAGCCCTAAAGAGTTTGCGGAAGGAGACAAGGTGCTCTTGTTTAATTCAATATTAAAAGCACCCAAAGGAAAGAGTAAGCCAAAATGGTGTGTCCCTTACACGGTGAAAGGGGCAAAAAGAGGTGGAACAATTGTGTTATTTGACGACGATGGAAAGGAGTTCACGGTAAACATACGACGTGCAAACCACTGTGATAATGACCTAGTGAATAATAGAGATGATGGTAATGAAGTCACGTAGGGGCACAAATTCGAGTCTAGCTACAAGACTTCGAGTCTAGCTACAAGACTTATAAATAAAGATAAGCGCTTTCTGGGAGGCAACCCATGCTTAATTGATTGCTTGTTTTTTTTTTCAATTTTGTTTGTGTGTTTATATATTTTTTCATTGTTTTTATTCTCATGCTTGACTTTGTGAAAATGCTTTATTTTGTTTTTAACCTCGTCTTACATAATAAGGTATTTTACAAAAGATAAGTGTAGGGAAGATTATATATGTTTTTAAGAACATGCATGAACATGAGATTAACAATAATTGGAATTGTATATATTTATGTGTTTGTTAGAGTCAAATGCTTGTATCGAGTCGTAATGGATGTTTTGCAGGAATTTTTACAGGTTTTAATGAGGTAAAAATTTTAGAATTTTTCCAGAAAAACGTACCAGACGCTTTCTGTCAGGACAACTTGACGACGTCGGGATTAAAGCCCAACGGCGTCAGGCAATGTATAAACATATTATCAGTTTCATTTTTTGTGTAACTTGTGATTTTTGGAAACTTCCAATTCTTAATTTTTCAAAAAAACTGCAAACATCCATTCCACAAGCATTATATCTTACTCGCTTTCTAGTTTAGTTTTTATATATATATATATAGTTTTGCCGCCAATTTTACGCGAGGTTTTGTTTCGTTTTCTTATAAGTGTGCAGATTATATTAGACAAGAAGAAGAAATACATATTGGAAGCACTTATTACTTATTCATTCTTCTTGGAGGAGGATTTAACCGCAACTTTATACATATCCTACCGAGCTAATCAGGGGAGTACTAGTTTCTTTCTCTTTTACTTACCTTCCTTTATCATAACTTTGATACTTTCGGGGAACATTGGGGACAATGTTCAGTTTAACTGTACGGAGGGAGAATAAAACGGGAACTTAGAAACTATTCACTCATTTGATTTTTGTCTTATCCTCGGTAAATTGTGTAATAAACAATGAGAAATATTTGTTAGGGAAATTTTAGCACCAAATTAAAAATTTTTATGGCATTTACGAGTTAAAATTTAGTGTTAATAAAGCGTCTCATGGATTAGTCTTAATAAAGAGTCTCATGGATAGAATTATATGACTAGCACAAAAACCGTATACCACTCAAATTCCATTCCAAAAATGTGAGGTTCAACCCTAGATCTTTAGGAATAAAAACATTCATCTTTAATGCTTAGTGAGTGTACCGGTAATATAATAGATTCTAGAACTTGTTTTGTGATGCATTCCGAGATCGCTAGTGAGACTACATTCATGAAGTTAGGATTAACTAAATGACAAGAGACATTAGGATAACCCTTGTTTTAAAACTATAATTTAATTACGTCATCCACATCGGTTGAGTAATTTTCCCCACACCCTTGCAATGTACTCATCTTTAGTACACGATACCCCTAGTTAACCCCTCAGAGCCTATCCTTTTCGCGGTTCTCGTGATTTTCCGGTTTCTGAAATATCAATGAAGAACATTGTTTACAATCCACCCTCAAATGTTACACCCAAATCGCCTTAGCTTACCTTGTATGCACTCATCTTTAGTACATTATTGTTATCATTATTAAACTCTTAGTTTAATTATCTAGTTACTTGCATGATTGCTAAGTCGAGTCATATCATTTGTATACAGTTTTGGGACGATTGTGACTCATGGGTTAAAGTAATATTTTATAAAGTAATGGGAAAGAACGATAAATTCAAATTCCCTTTGTCTACGTAATTAAGTACTCCAAGTGTTTTGACCTTTTCATTTCGGGTCAATTAGTGTTAGTGAAATAAAAAATCAAGTGTAGGGATGCTCCTATAAATCCTTTTATTTTGATGTTATCATAGAGGATGGTAGAGTAAAAAGTTATGAAAAAAAAATCGAAAAAAAAAGAGTCAGTGAAAAAAAAAAGAGAAAAACATACGGGCTACCATCCTACATCTATCTTTATGTTTATATTTATGTTTTGTGTCAGGTTATTTAGTGTTAGTGAGTCGAGTCTTAGCTTAGCAACACCACGTTTTACATGCTTGCAACATAAGATTTTTGACTTGTCACCACTAAATATCCCCTATCCAACAAAACACTTTACTTCCCTACCCTAAGCTTAACGTTACAACCCTTTGTAAAGACCTTTTATATAGTTATTCCTAGGTGCTTACGCCAAAGCGGTGGAGGTTTGATCTATTCTCAAGCCTATGGTAATCTATATACTATGCCAGGTAATGAGTGTTTATCTTCCATTTCCTTACATGTTATATTTCATATAAACCCAAGAGATGAGAGAATCCAAAAACCAATTGTGAGGTGCTAGTGTATAATTTTCGTGCTTGTTATGACTATTGCGGCGCTTGTATTTGTTGTAAACTATTTTAAACCAATGCTTCATGCCCCCTAACTTATAAATTGATTGGCCAAAAGGACATTTGCTTGAGGACAAGCAAATTCCAAGTGTAGGGATATTTGATAAGGATTTAAAACATACGTTTTTAGGGGTTCATTTAAGCCCTAAATCAATAAATTTTATATTTGTTACTACTTAAAATCGTTTCTTTTCACATTTTAGGTCTTTTGGAAGCAAAATGCTGGAATCAAGCATATTTGGACAAAAAGGAGCGAAAACATGAAGAAAAAGGAAAAGTCAAGATCAAAGGCAATTCTGTAAGCCTGATGGTGTCCCAAACAAAGGGGGACGCCATTCCTAAGGAAGATTTCTGATCAAATTACAAGCGACGGCTCAGGTGAAAAAGAGTTTCTAAAGCATGACGGCGTCACGCCTAAACTCTGTAAGGCGTCTCCCTTATTTTCTACACCAGACGCCCAAGAACCATCTCTATACGACGTCCTTCATGAAGACAGACGGCGTCACACTCATCAACTGACGCCGTCCAAACGATGACTTGGCCCAAACGAAACCCTAAAGACGGACACCTAACGGAGTCACTGTTAGCCTTAATAGTTATTAATGGAAGTGATGGTCATTCATGTTTAGGAACTTTGTAACGTGTGTTAGATATCGTACTAGAATAGTCAACGGGCTCGTGGATTGGGCTAAGCTAAATGGTTAGACGTTTAGTTAAGCTAGCCTTTTATCATTTGTAATCCAATCTATGTCCAACCCATATCCACGAAGCCGATGGCCAAGCCCATTAGGGCGTTTTGTCTTGTAGTATATATACCCCTCAAATGGTCATTTGAGGTGTGTGCTTGAGTATGTTTTTTGTATGTTTTCTTTATGGTATAATAAGTTTCCTTTCACTTAGAAGAGGGTACTGTTGAATTATTTTTGTGAAGACAGATTACCAACTTGCTGATTTATTTACTAAAGCCCTTTCAAAAGAACGGTTTAACGATTTAGTTCGACGAATTGGAATGCGAAGCCTAACCCCTGAGGAGTTAGAACGTCTTCTCGAATCTTCTTGAAAATGATTTTCCAAAAAGCTTCGCTGTAAATATTTTTGAAAAAACAAAATACAAAATTTGAAAAACCAACAAAAGCAAAATATAAAAATATTAAACTTTCAAAAAATAAAAAAACAATAAAAAATTCAAAATCCAAAAATATTCTTCTCACGACATGTCTCTCGTATAACCGATATTCTGTACGTTTCTAGAAATGTCATTTAACAATGATACAAACATGTACAGATGCTTGAGCGAGAGTTCTTTAAATGTTTTCTAAAACATGTCGTTTCTCAAAAATTTCTTAAAAAATGGCTTTCGTATACTTCAGTACGAAACCCGTACCAAAATGATGACTTTTGATTATTTCAAATCAAAACTCATATTTTTAAAGACAAAATCGAGTGTACACTTCAGTGCACTACATTTAAACTGGTGAGAAATCATCATCATCTTGAGCACCTTTTTCAAGATTGTTCAAAAAGATTTTCAAAATATTTTGTGCCCAAGATAACTCTCTCTAAAACCCTTTAATTGATTATGCATTATTAAAGGGGGATTATAAAACAAAATGTTCCAAATTCATGCTTAAATCAAATCCGTTTGTCTCCCCAAAAGATTTTGTAAATGTTGTTTAATCCGTTGATATCAAAAATATCACGAATATGCTATTTTTGAGGGGGAGATGACGTGATTAAAATGTGATCAAAATGTTTAATGATCGGTGTTTGAATCTCAAAAGAGCTCGACTCAGTCGGAACCAATGAATTGACGAGTAATCAACGTACCATTTCGAGAAACTTGTGATAAACATGAACTTACATGGGTCTAACCTTCTTTTTTAAGGAGTGTCTACACCTTCAAGTTGGTTATTAGAGCTAATTTTCACCTAAAAACTGACAATGGAACTCTTTAACTAAGCAACGTAACCATGTCTCGTGGGGAATTGTCTACCCAAGGACATCACCAATAGTTAGTATTAGAAGTCCTTAGGTATGATTGAAAAAAGGAGTAATGTGAGAAAGGAGAAAGAAGAGGTTGAAGAATTAAAAAGAAATGTAATGAAAAAGGGTGAAAAGAAATAGCCCTCCATAATCAACCTTAGGGCAGAAACCGGGGTTCAATTCATCTGCTACTGGTTGTCACTAAAATGACATTGGTATTGAAGACAAAGACGTCATAGACCCAGTGACGCACTGCACTAAACCTTCTAGCTACTCAATTCCTCTTAAAAGGGATTTGTTTCGTTCTTACTGGGAACCCTGCATAATCTATCGACTTTCTCTTAGAGATCATTGGTATTGAAGAAGGAGACCCTCTCCCTAGTCTCCGCTCAGGAAAACCAATATGCACTAATTGAGTCTAGAGCCACGAGATTCATCAAAAGATCTCATAGGAACACTTGACATTTCATCATTTGTTGTTCAACAATAAGAACACAAGTGATACATTCTAGAGTCCTACGCAGATCTTAGCAATCTGCCAAAACATTTATAAGAAGATTTACAATTTGTGATCTTCAGTGATTGAATGGATTTTCCTGCCAGGGTTAACATCAAGCAGCCCTGACAGCAGGTCACTTCGGTAATTCTTCATGGGTTACGCTTAGTGTGTCTCAAACGGTCTACAGTCGTGAAGTGATGCTTCGGTGTACTTCAGCGACTCACCTGAACTGTAGATGTACTTCGGTATGTCGTTTTAGCCTTCTTGAGGGCCTCCAGTTCAGGAATAGCCTTTGTAAGAATTAGAGATTTGTTTTCAAAATATGATGTTAACACCCTCGACATTCGAACCTGTAAGTGCTGGAAATCTCGCTAAGGAGATTCCTTTCACGAATCGAATCCTGAAGATGTGGGTCGTTACTTGAATTTATTCAATGTAATGCCAACTATCCCTTATGGGATTAGGACGGCTGATTCGCCTGACCAAGGTGATTGGAATCAAGACATTCATCAGTAGAACAATTGTAGTAATCAATTCTTTAATAAAAGATTACAATGATCAATTGGTGTTCGTGACTGTACCTGGGAAGCTGCTGCTGATGGATGCTCGCGGGAGGAAGAGATCGTGCGGATTCTCCACATGCTCATACCAACAACATCACAAATGAAGTTCTCATCAAAATCAAAGGTTACACAAAGTTAGAGATGATTCTTCGTCAATGTCAAAGAATCTACAAAGTTCAAAGACTAGAGAAATTCATCTCATCAGAACTTCAAAGTCAAAAAGAAGTGTGAGTGTTAGGAATTAGAAATTCCAGGTATAAAAGAGTCGGTCGCCTCAAGTATATATATTCGTTAGAAAGCTCGTAGTCGTAATTATTTTATGTTAAGTAAGTATTTAGTTAAGTAACACCGTGGAGGACGGACGGGTCTTTACCCACTGTATGCCTGATCCACAGCCCGTTGTGTGGCGTTTTATTGTAAGACTATAAATACTCTCTACCTCTCAAGGTAGAGAGTTGGAGCTCATAATAAGATTTTTCTTTCTCTTACTAAGTTCCCTAAACCTTGATTGGTGGCAAACCGTCAAGTTTTATCACACAAGCTAGCCACTTGTGAATGGCTAACCGTAATAAACTTCAGACAGCTCAGACACCAATGCAATGAAGATCAGAGGAGTATAGTGTTTCCCCAGGTCGTTATGTCCCAACGAGCTGTGCGAGAATAATCAAACGAATAGTGATCGAGAGGATTTGAACGGAAAAGAGGTATGATTGATTATACTTAAAGAAAAAGTTTATAAATTACAGGGGCTTAAATGAAAATTAAAGAAAATTAAAAAGCTAAATTATATTAAATAAACGCTATCACTATATTTAAAATGATATTTTTGATTTTTCTTTATAAAACTTAAATTAAAAACTACGTGACGTACAAAAGAAAATGTGAAAATGAAACAGTATTAATCCTAAAAATATAAAAATTACATTTTTACAAACCTAATGATAAGGGAAAATTTTTAGAAAAAGAAAATTATTTTTATTACTATTATTTAATTATTATTAATTAAAAACTATTTTTACCTATTTAATAATACCCTAAAATACAAGAAAATATGAAATAAAGCTAGAAAAATGAAATTATGACTTGGAAAAATCTAAAATAACTAAAGAGAATTTTCAAAACTAATTTTGTATTTTTCTGATTATTTTTCTATTTTCTATGAATTAAAAACTATTTAAAACTAATTAAATTGCTAAAAATTACAAATTTAACTAATAAAAATCTGGAAAAATATTTTTTTGACTTTTTATATTTATCTTAACCTAGGAAAAATGAAAATTTATTTTTTTGAAACTTTTCTGATTTAATTGTATTAAAAGCTAATTAAAATTGCCTAAAAACTGTTTTAAATGAGGAAAATTATCAAACAGTGCTAGAAAAATATGAAAAATTCAGGAAAACTCTAAAATAATATTCTAATTCTAGGAAAATTATAAAAACAGTAGCTTATGTGTGAGAATATGGAACTGCAGTCAAGAGTGCTTATAAATAAGCACTTGAATTAAGCAAAAGGGACCAACTGAGCACCAACTGATCACGGAAGCTATAATATGTTAAAACTACTCAAAAGCAACTAATTACCACTATTCTAAACCTCTTAAGTGCTGACTACACAGATTTGATGATTTGAAATCAAGTGCCAAAAACAGTTTTATGGTGCTACTTTGTGGCTAGAAAATAAGCACTTCAACTAAGCTGAAACTCAGAAACAGATGTTGGGACCTAAAGTTGACCTGGCTAGCAACTTAAAAACCAAATGTGAGCCCTGGACAAGCTCTTATGAGCTTGTGCCAAGCTCTGCACAAAGCTGTGCAGACTTAGTTATAACTGAGTCAGTGCACAGGGCACTTTAGCCCAAATTGACAAGCTGATTTAGAGCTTTAACAAAATTACTAAAATTCAACAAAAATCATTTTTATAAACTAGACCAATTGAAGTTTTTAAACCCAAAGTTTTACTTGAATTGACCCAAAATTGAAACTATGAAAAATCAACAAACCTTGGTGAAAACTTGGATTTTCAATTTTTGACTTTTTAGACAAATTGGACATTTGACTTTATTGAAATTCAGAGTTTAAGAAATGTAATGAAACTGAAGTTTAATGACTGAAATAACCCAAATTAGGTTAGCTTAACTAAATATGACCCTAAATGCACACCATGATCATCTGATTTTAACTGATACAAAGGTAAGAACAGATTAAGTGGGATATTGACTTTTATAGATCTAAGGTGCAAACTCAAGGCTACTATAAATGCAACTAACCTATATAAGCTTATAACAGCTCACTTAGACCACTGATCTAACCTTTATCACAGATCTATGGCCTAGTGCCAAACAATCCTTAAGATGTTAGAATGCAATCTATTCTATATCTATCCTTAAATCTAATCAAGACATCTTACTAACTATGATCTATTATCAAAATTGAACTAACAAATGTAATAATAACAAGAAAAACAAATTACACTTGAACTAATAATATGGCAAAACAGATATGAAAGGAGCAGATTCTAAAACACTTACAAGTGTCCAGGTTATTTGCAGCTTATACCATAACCAAACTACCACTATTCTAATCAAATCCAATCCCAAATCCAAGTCTGCATCAACCATTACCCATTTCCATCATTGCTAACCAAAATTCAACACAGTTTGACTTTTGTTGACCATACACCAAATTTGCTTGAATCTATTTCTTAAGCTTACTAAAAGCTATAAACAGCTTAAATAAGCTCAACTGAGTTATAAAGAAGCTTATTGAAGCCTGGCACTTAATACATTTGAAACTGTCTTGAATAAGATAAATGTGAAAACATGAATCTTGATAGAACTTGAAATTAATCTTTGAAAAAGGTTACAGTACAATGAACTAACTAAGTTTCATACAACAAAGCTTGAAATTACAACTTAGACTTATTTAAGACATGGAAATTTTTTAAAACGACATACATATGAAAATAAAACTAAGTACTACTCTCCTAGCTTCTCTTCTCTCATTTATACCCAAAAAGCTTCCCACGTGTCTTCTGATTAAATCCCACTAATTATCTCAACCATTGGATGACTTGAGTCATTTTTGGCCGTTTGATCAAAATTTGGCGCCAAAATGGTTTTGACCTTTTTGGACTGTGAACTTGCAACTGGGGTGGTGGAGGGTAGGTGTGATGATTATGGGGGGTGAGGGTTGAAGGGATAAGGTCTGAGGGGAGAGGTGATGGGTGAGTGGAGAGTTGCAGGCAAGTGGAGAAGGAGATAAGGTGTTGGAGGGAAAAGGATGGTTTGACTGGGGTGTTGACCGGGTATATTGGACAGGGGGGTCAAAATTGGGAGGGGTCAAGTGTAATGGCAGGGGTCAAAGGTTTAGAAAGAGGTCAAGGTTCAAGGGGTGGTTTTAATACAAGGACCATTTTGCAATTCTTCCAAACTTGAGGGACCATTGCTGCCAATTCTGATTTTCCAGGGGCCAATCATGTACATTCTGAAATTATAATCCAAGGGCCAAACTTGACAATCTCCAATATTCCAAGGACCATTTATGACAATTTTCAAAGTTTAGGGACCTAAGTTGTAATTTTGCAATTTTAAATCTCAAGGACCAATTTTGACAACTCATGAATCCCTAGGGACTTGAAATGATATTTTTCTTTATTTTGTTTTACCAGGGACTGTTTTTGACAACTTTTGAAACTTGGGGGACTAAAACTGCCAATTATGCAAACTTGATACGTTTTTCACCAGATTTTGCTATTTTTGCATTTAAAACACATAAAACACTTATTTGTGATATTTTTATTATTTTGATGCATTTCTGAGTGTTTTCAAATGTTTTTGCAGTTTAATTGGTACAAAAATGATGAGTATTTAGACACTCGTCAATCCCCCACACTAAGATATTGCTAGTCCCTAGCAATGTTTTGAGAAAAATTAATGGATTTCAATCTCTTTACCAAAAGCCATTACTTCTGGAGTAGCCAAATGTTTCAGTTCAAGTAAGAACCTTGGTACACTGATAACCAAATGATTTTGAGCAAACCACCAGCTTCCAACGGATTTGATTTGTCTTTACCAGAAGCCGTTTGCTTCTGGACTAGCCAACTCTTAGATAATATATACTATCTTTGGTGAGCTGATTACCAATTATGGTTTTCCACTGCCTTTACCACAAGCCATAAACTTGCGGGCTAGCCAACTCTTTACTAATTAAAGATATGGTGAGCTGAACACCATATAATTTTGGGCAAATTGCAAGCCGTCAACGGATTTGAGATATCTTTACCAAGAGCCGTTTGCTCCTGGATTAGCCAATCCTTTTGTTTATTAGACATGGCGGACTGATAACCATAATCTGAGTAAGTGAAAAACACTTACTCCAAAAAAAAAATTGGCCAAAAATGGGGGAATTAGGCGGTATAATTACATGATAAAATTCGTGAGAATTCTTCCCCACACTAGAAATGAATATTGCCCTCAATATTCAAAGTACCGGCGGTTATGCTGAAACATAGAACGTAAAAAGGAAATACTACGCCATTATTTAGCAGAAGATTTTTTTTTTTTTTTTTCAAACTTTATATGCAACAGCGGGGGGCAACTCCCCCATACTAGGGTGGTAGAAAGTAGAAAGAAGTCAGAAATATGGGTGAAAACCCATACAGCATGCTACTGTTTTCATTCCCGAAGTCGCTAGCTTGACTCGATCCCCGCATTTATTGGTTCATGGGGAAAGTTTGTAGATCCGGGACAACCATATGAGGAATGTCCTCTCCAAAATAGTGCTTCAATCGATGACCATTCACTTTAAAATTTGGACCATCGGGTTGAGATAACTCAATGGTTCCATAAGGAAATACTTTAGTGATGGTGAATGGTCTAGACCAGCGGGATTTTAATTTTCCCGAGAAAATCTTCTATCTTGAGTTGAAAAGAAGGACTCGATCACCGACGTTGAAAACGCGGTTCTTGATTTTAGAGTCATGAATCTTCTTTGTCTTTTGTTTGTAGATCAAAGAGTTCTCGTATGCATGATCACGGAGTTCATTTAATTCATTCATTTGAACTTTCCGGTGATCACCAGCTGTCTGAATATCGAAGTTGGCATGTTTCAAGGCCCAGTATGCCTTGTGCTCAAGCTCAATCGGTAGATGACACGCCTTCCCGTACACAAGCTTGTATGGAGTACATCCGATGGGTGTTTTATAAGCTGTACGGAAGGCCTAGAGTGCGTCGTCTAACTTATCCGACCAAGAGGCACGGTTTTCGCCACGTCCTCTCCGAATTCTTTTAATCCCTCGGTTGGAAACTTCCACTTGCCCACTTGTTTGGGGTGGTACGCAGTAGAGAGACGGTGAGTTACACCATACTTTTGCATGACTCTATCAAACTGGTCATTGCAGAAATTCGTACCACGATCACTGATTATAGCTCGTGGAGTTCCAAACCTAGCAAAAAGAGATTTTAAGAATTTCACAACAACTCGGGCATCGTTGGTAGGCAAAGCTTTCGCTTCAACCCATTTTGACAAATAGTCAACGGCCACGAGTATGTATTTGTTTCCTCGAGATGATGGAAATGGCCCCATAAAGTCAATGCCCCAGATGTCAAAAATCTCACACACTTGAATGGCGTTTTGCGGCATTTCTTTTCTTTGTGAGATATTCTCGTGACGTTGACAAGCGTGTTTTGACAAATTCATGGGCATCCTTGTAAATCGTGGGCCAATAAAATCCAGAATCAAACACCTTCTTGGAGGTGTAGTTGGGGCTATGATGTCCCCAAGAGGTCCGAATGGCAAGCCTTGAGAATGTCATTGGCTTCCTGACCATACACACATCGCCTGATGACTTGATCCGCATAAATTTTGAATAAGTAGGGTCGCCCAGAGTAATGTTTACATCTTTAAAGAATTTGTTTTTCCGTTGGGACGACATCCCTTTCACCACAAAGTTACCCGCATGGTAATTTGCAAAGTCCGCAAACCATGGGGTAGAAGAGTCTCCACGAAAAGAAACCACATTGAGTGTTTCGAGAGGAAATGTTTCATTTATTTCCTTTTTCTCGAACACATCAGGGTTTTCTAGACGGACGAGATGATCGGCGGCCAGGTTCTCGGCTCCTTTTTATCACGTATAATGATATCAAATTCTTGCAAGAGGAGAACCCAACGGAGCAATCTCGGCTTTGCATCTTGTTTTGCAAAGAGATATTTGAGAGCCGAGTGATCCGTATACACCACGCATTTGGTCAATATAAGGTATGGCCGAAACTTTTCAAACGCATACACCACGGCTAATAATTCTTTTTCCGTAGTGGTGTAATGGGTTTGAGCTTTAGTCATAGTCTTACTCGCGTAGTGGATAGGCTGAACATGCTTGGTTTTTCGTTGCCCCAAGACTGCACCGATAGCAAAATCACTTGCATCGCACATGAGCTCAAAGGGTAAATCCCAGTCAGGGGAAACTAGAATGGGTGCTTCCGTAAGCTTTTTCTTTAATGTTTCAAAAGCTTCGATGCACTCAGGTGAGAAGATAAAAGGAGCATCTTTTTCAAGAAGATGGGTCATAGGCCGAGCGATTTTAGAAAAATCTTGTATGAATCTACGATAAAACCCGGTATGACCTAGAAAACTCCTAATACCTTTGACGGTAGTAGGATGAGGCAATTTAGCAATAACATCAACTTTTGCTCTATCTACCTCAATCCCATTTTTGGAAATCTTATGGCCAAAGACTATGCCTTCTTTGACCATAAAGTGGCTCTTCTCCCAATTTAGACAAAGATTGGTGTCTTCACACCGTTTTAGCATTCTTTCTAAATGGGAGAGACATGTTTGAAATGAGGCCCCAATGACCGAGAAGTCATCCATAAACACCTCCATTGTTTCCCCGATCATGTCGTGGAAAATTGCCATCATACATCATTGGAACGTGCCAGGGAGCGCTACATAGGCCAAAAGGCATACGTCTGTAGGCAAAAGTTCCGTATGGGCAGGTGAATGTGGTCTTTTCTTGATCCAGTGGATCAATGGGGATCTGAAAATATCCTGAGAAACCATATAGGAAACAATAGTATTCGTTCCCTGCTAATCTCTCAAGCATCTGATCCATGAAGGGTAGAGGAAAATGGTCTTTACGGGTGGCTTCGTTTAACTTGCGATAGTCAATACACACACGCCATCCCGTAACCAATCGAGTTGGAATTAACTCATTTTCTTCATTTGTGACAACAGTTATGCCACCCTTTTTAGGAACACAGTGAATTGGGCTAACCCAAGGACTATCAGAGATAGGGTAAATTAAACCGGCATCAAGAAGTTTGAGAACCTCTTGTTTGATAACCTCGTGAATCTTAGGATTCACCCTTCTCTGATGTTGGACTGCTGGTTTGAAGTCATCCTCCATTAAGATTTTGTGAGTACAAAACTCAGGGTTGATACCCTTAATGTCGGAGAGTTTCCAAGCAATTGCTTGCTTGTGTGACTTCAAGACCTTTATGAGAGCAGTTTTCTCCGCCTCGGTTAAGTCTTTAGCAATTATGACGGGTAATTTATCATCACCCTCCAAGAATGCATACTCGAGATGAGGAGGTAGGTCCTTAAGTTCAACCTCGGGAAATTCTTCAGTAGATGTTTGTACTGATTTGATTTCCTCAATTGTGATCTCTTTCGGAGGGAGTGAAGGTAATGGATCTTCATTTAACAATTGCTCAAGATAAAGGATATCTCCCTCCGAATCATAAACACCATCAATTCCCGGCGGAATTGATTCATCATTAGCAAGAAAGTCATCGATCTCTTCCAGAAAGAAGTCACCTCCCTCAAACGGAGTGAGAGAGGGGGAAGAGTTGGCAATGATTGGTTGAGAAGACGTGGTGGAATCCCCACTCACAGAATTATGAAAATAACCAAGAAACTCTTGAGAGTACTCCTCTGAAGCAATATCAATTAAATCGATTCGATTAACCGATTCAGCATCATAATTTGAGGAGTACTCGAAGTTTGATCAAGGTTAAAGGTGACAGCTTCATTACCCACACGTAACGTGATTTCTTGCTCAAATACATCAATGAGAGCACGGCCCGTTCTCAGGAATCCTCGCCCAACAATGAGGGGAACCCGATGATCGCATCGAAATCAACAACCACAAAGTCAGCTGGAAAATGGAACTTTCCTACTTTCACGAATACATCCTCGGCGATGACAAGAGGACGCGATATAGAACGATCTGCAAGCTCAAGAGTCATGCAGGTAGGAACAAGTTCGGGAAGAGAAAGTTTCTTCCATATGAATAAGGCATCGATTGATGCTTGCACCAAGATCGGCAAGGGCAAAGCATTCAATCATTACTGGAAAAACACAAGGAAGAAGAAATTTTCCAGGATCTCCCAGCTTCTGAAGCTTTTTAACGAACTGCTGAGCAGCTCGCTCAAAGGAGTTTTAGCCATTTCAAACAGTTTTTCCTTGTTGCTTAGCATGTGTTTGAGAGTTGATGCAAACTTGGGCATCAACATGATGGCATCCGCAAAGCTTATGTCAAAATGTAGTTCTTGGAAATTTTGAAAATTTTTTTCCATTTGATGACGGCTTTTTCGCGAGCTTTTGCTCATTTAAACGTGAGGGGTAAGGAATAGAAGTTTTAGATTTGGGGTTGTCAACTGAAGGTTCAAAACAACCTGTGTTTGGTTTTTGGTTTTGGGACAACTTGAGGATGGACATTGCTGGTACCTCCGTTATTAGTAGGAAGTTCCTTGTCTTTGTCGCCTCAGTTCACTTTCCACTACCTTCGGGAGAGAAGAAGAAGAGGTAGTAGGAATAGCGGGTCCATCATACGAAGCACCACTTCTGGTTGTGATCGCCTTTGCATCGCCCCTCGGATTAGCGATCGTGTTGCTAGGTAAAGTACCCGAGCCCGAGGGTCGATCATTTAAAGACTTCTTAATGTCAGAAATCTGGCTAACCAACAACATATTCATTTCCTCTTGGGATTTCATGAATTGCTTCAACAACTCATCAAATGATGGTCCAGTTGGAACAATGGCTTGATTTTGCACAGGAAAATTCTGGCCTCTATTGTTTGGATTAGGACCTTGATTTTGAAAATTTCCTTGATTATAGCCATGAAAGTACCCAGGTTGAAATTTCCCGACCTTGGTTTCTATTAAAATTTCCTTGGTGTTGGAAGTTTTGACTTTGATTTTGAAAACCGTTATTTTGACTAAAATTACCTTGGTTTTGAAAACCTTGGTTCGTTCTATTCTGATTTTGATTACGGTTTTGGTTTTGGTTGAAACCGGTGGTCCAGGGTAGTGGTTAGGACGGTGGTTCGGGTCTATAGGAGTACGGTATTGGTTGCCTCCCTAATTGGAAATTCCGCCCACAAAGGCGTTTGCTTCAAAAGGGTTACCATCGGTGGCCATACAGTTGTAATAGGCATGGGGCCACCGCAAGTAACACATACTTCCACTTTCTTAACTTCAGCAGGAGGTGAAGTTTGTGGAAAAGAAACTTTCCTTTGGTTGGAGAGAACCAAAGCTTGAATTGCTTCCGTGAGTTTGTCAATCTTAGCATCGGTGCTAGACTGACTCACGGGTGATGAAGTAGAAGGACCAACATTGACTTGGGAAACAACCGGTTTGCTTCGTGCAGTGCGGACTTTAGACTTGTTTTCAATGATCGCTAAAGCTTCTTTTACAGTTTTGCTCAAGAAATTCCCTCCAGCGGAGGAATTGAGAGAATCTTGATCAGATTGACTCACTCCATTATAGAAAGTATCGAGTTGCATCAACTCGGAGAAACCGTGGTGAGGACATTTGCGGAGCAATTCCTTAAAACGATCCTACAATTCACTGAAGGATTCATCAAACTTTTGTGTAAACTTGATGATTTCATTTTTAAGACTCGTGGTTTTGGAAGGTGGATAAAACTCGTTCACAAATTTCTTTACCAGGTCTTCCCATGTTTCGATTGATTTAGGGGTTGTTTTTCAAGCCAAATCCGGGCTTGACCCTCTAGGGAAAATGGGAAAAGAAGAAGTTTAACAAAGATCGGTAGGGACATTCTTGTATTTGATGGTAGATGCAATCTTGTTAAACCATCGAATATGAGCATGAGGATCATCTCGCTCAAAACCATAGAATTGACTTGAGGTTACAAGATTCAAGAACCGGTTTTGAGTTCAAAATTTTCACCACAATGGTGGGATAACAATAGCATCTCCATACCCGTCGATGGGTGCCTGCCGAGAAGCTCACACATAGGACGTTCTTCCGCCATGATAGCGGAAGTAGTGTGAGCAGTGTGGATCTCAGATCCGATGATGGGGCGAAAGTCTATGGACACGCCTTCTTGGAATCCTGACAAGCTCACGAAATGGGCTCACAGACCTAGAAGAGCGAAAAGATACACTAGAGTTAACTCTAAGAGATCTCAGAGTTAAGGAAGAGAATTATGAAAATGGGTTATGAAAATGGGGTAAGAAGAATCTTTTTGAGTTTTCTGGCTTTGAAAAGTAGATATAACAACAAATCCAATTAAAACAATATCGAGGCAAAACAACAATGAACTTAAACCAATAATCACAAGATGAATGGCTTCTTTGAAAAAGGTACACCACTCACAAGGACACAAAGGCAAGTTTTAATCTTTGGTTCGGGAACTTATTATGGTCGTACCCCCCGTTAGGTAGTACACTGCCTTGGTTTGCGGTGGTAATTTTTTATGTTGTTATTATTAAACAAAGAAAACGACAAATATTTTTGTATTTTTATCTTTGATATATATATATATATAGAAACAAAAGAAAAATATTTTTGTGTTTTATACGCTTTTGGATGTTTTTGGGTTTTTGGATTTTTATAAGAAAAATATATAGATATAGATAGATGGTATGAACAAGGAGTGAATATTCAAATCACTAACTGCTAAGCAGGATAATTAGCACACTCGCAGCGGCGCCAAAATTTGATTGGTGGCAAACCGTCAAGTTTTATCACACAAGCTAGCCACTTGTGAATGGCTAACCCTAATAAACTTCAGACAGCTCAGACACCAATGAAATGAAGATCTAGAGGAGTATAGTGTTTCCCCAGGTTGTTTCCCCAGGTCGTTATGTCCCAACGAGCTGTGCGAGAATAATCAAACGAATAGTGATCGAGAGGATTTGAACGGAAAAGAGATATGATTGATTAAACCTAAAGAAAAAGTTTATAAATTACAGGGGCTTAAATGCAAATTAAAAAAAATAAAAAGCTAAATTATATTAAATAAACGCTATCACTATATTTAAAATGATGTTTTTGATTTTTCTTTTATAAAACTTAAATTAAAACTACGTGACGTACAAAAGAAAATGTGAAAATGAAACAGTATTAATCCTAAAAATATAAAAATGACATTTTTACAAACCTATTGATAAGGGAAAATTTTTAGAAAAAGAAAATTATTTTTATTACAATTTATTTAATTATTATTAATTAAAAACTATTTTTACCTATTTAATAATACCCTAAAATACAAGAAAATATGAAATAAAGCTAGAAAAATGAAATTATGACTTGGAAAAATCTAAAATAACTAAAGAGAATTTTCAAAACTAATTTTGTATTTTTCTGATTATTTTTCTATTTTCTATGAATTAAAAACTATTTAAAACTAATTAAATTGCTAAAAATTACAAATTTAACTAAGAAAAATATGGAAAAATATTTTTTTGACTTTTTATATTTATCTTAACCTAGTAAAAATGAAAATTTATTTTTTTGAAACTTTTCTGATTTAATTGTATTAAAAGCTAATTAAAATTGCCTAAAAACTGTTTTAAATGAGGAAAATTATCAAACAGTGCTAGAAAAATATGAAAAATTCAGGAAAACTCTAAAATAATATTCTAATTCTAGGAAAATTATAAAAACAATAGCTTATGTGTGAGAATATGGAACTGCAGTCAAGAGTGCTTATAAATAAGCACTTGAATTAAGCAAAAGGGACCAACTGAGCACCAACTGATCACAGAAGCTATAATATGTTAAAACTACTCAAAAGCAACTAATTACCACTATTCTAAACCTCTTAAGTGCTGACTACACAGATTTGATGATTTGAAATCAAGTGCCAAAAACAGTTTTATGGTGCTACTTTGTGGCTAGAAAATAAGCACTTCAACTAAGCTGAAACTCAGAAACAGATGTTGGGACCTAAAGTTGACCTGGCTAGCTACTTAAAAACCAAATGTGAGCCCTGGACAAGCTCTTATGAGCTTGTGCCAAGCTCTGCACAAAGCTGTGCAGACTCAGTTATAACTGAGTCAGTGCACAGGGCACTTTAGCCCAAATTGACAAGCTGATTTAGAGCTTTAACAAAATTACTAAAATTCAACAAAAATCATTTTTATAAACTAGACCAATTGAAGTTTTTAAACCCAAAGTTTTACTTGAATTGACCCAAAATTGAAACTATGAAAAATCAACAAACCTTGGTGAAAACTTGGATTTTCAATTTTTGACTTTTTAGACAAATTGGACATTTGACTTTATTGAAATTCAGAGTTTAAGAAATGTAATGAAACTGAAGTTTAATGACTGAAATAACCCAAATTAGGTTAGCTTAACTAAATATGACCCTAAATGCACACCATGATCATCTGATTTTAACTGATACAAAGGTAAGAACAGATTAAGTGGGATATTGACTTTTATAGATCTAAGGTGCAAACTCAAGGCTACTATAAATGCAACTAACCTATATAAGCTTATAACATGCTCACTTAGACCATCGATCTAACCTTTATCACAGATCTATGGCCTAGTGCCAAACAATCCTTAAGATGTTAGAATGCAATCTATTCTATATCTATCCTTAAATCTAATCAAGACATCTTACTAACTATGATCTATTATCAAAATTGAACTAACAAATGTAATAATAACAAGAAAAACAACAGATTACTACTGAACTAATAATATGGCAAAACAGATATGAAAGGAGCAGATTCTAGAACACTTACAAGTGTCCAAAGTTATTTGCAGTTTTTATACCATAACCAAACTACCACTATTCTAATCAAATCCAATCCCAAATCCAGCTCTGCATCAACCATTACCCATTTCCATCATCGCTAACCAAAATTCAACACAGTTTGACTTTGTTGACCATACACCAAATTTGCTTGAATCTGTTTCTTAAGCTTACTAAAAGCTATAAACAGCTTAAATAAGCTTATTTGAGTTATAAAGAAGCTTATTGAAGCCTGGCACTTAATACATTTGAAACTGTCTTGAATAAGATAAATGTGAAAACATGAATCTTGATAGAACTTGAAATTAATCTTTGAAAAAGGTTACAGTACAATGAACTAACTAAGTTTCATACAACAAAGCTTGAAATTACAACTTAGACTTATTTAAGACATGGAAATTTTTTAAAACGACATACATATGAAAATAAAACTAAGTACTACTCTCCTAGCTTCTCTTCTCTCATTTATACCCAAAAAGCTTCCCACGTGTCTTCTGATTAAATCCCACTAATTATCTCAACCATTGGATGACTTGAGTCATTTTTGGCCGTTTGATCAAAATTTGGCGCCAAAATGGTTTTGACCTTTGTGGACTGTGAACTTGCAACTGGGTGGTGGAGGGTAGGTGTGATGATTATGGGGGGTGAGGGTTGAAGGGATAAGGTCTGAGGGGAGAGGTGATGGGTGAGTGGAGAGTTGCAGTGCAAGTGGGAGAAGGAGATAAGGTGTTGGAGGAAAAGGATGGTTTGACCTGGGGTGTTGACCGGTATATTGACAGGGGTCAAAATTGGGAGGGGTCAAGTGTAATGGCAGGGGTCAAAGGTTTAGAAAGAGGTCAAGGTTCAAGGGGTGGTTTTAATACAAGGACCATTTTGCAATTCTTCCAAACTTGAGGGACCATTGCCGCCAATTCTGATTTTCCAGGGGCCAATCATGTACATTCAGAAATTATAATCCAAGGGCCAAACTTGACAATCTCCAATATTCCAAGGACCATTTATGACAATTTTCAAAGTTTAGGGACCTAAGTTGTAATTTTGCAATTTTAAATCTCAAGGACCAATTTTGACAACTCATGAATCCCTAGGGACTTGAAATGATATTTTCTTTATTTTGTTTTACCAGGGACTGTTTTTGACAACTTTTGAAACTTGGGGACTAAAGCGCCAATTATGCAAACTTGATATGCGCTTTTCACCGGATTTTGCTATTTTGCATTTAAAACACATAAAACACTTATTTGTGATATTTTTATCATTTTGATGCATTTCTGAGTGTTTTCAGATGTTTTTGCAGTTTAATTGGTACAAAAATGATGAGTATTTAGACACTCATCAAACCTCTAACTTTCTCTCTCTAAAAACCTTCTTGTACGCCACTTGTGATTATGGTTTAGTGTGTTTGTGAAATCCGATATTTTACAATTGGTATCAAGAGCCATGGTTAGATCATCTCTTACATATCTTTGGATTTCTAATGGTTTTTAGGTGGTTTTTGAGTTTGAATAATTTTAGTGGTTTTTGCATCATTTGGTTGATTTCTAGTGTTAAAGTTTGGATTTTGATTGTACTTTTGTGTTTAGAATCATCACAAGTGTTTAGGTTTTGATTTAGAAGGCTTGAATCATCGTGGTTGGATTGTTTTTGGATTGAAAAGTGGTGTATATGTGTTTTTCATGCTAGCGACTTGAGCCACGGATAAGTGTTCTTGCTAGCGACTTGCTTTGCTATTTGGTAGCGATTTGTAATTGAAGGTCTTAGCGAGTTGGATTAGCGACTTGTCAATTGAGACAAGCCGACAAGAAGTACACTTAGTGGATTCTCCACTACGGTAGCTTACTTGTGTAAGTTAGCGACTTGTACTTTATATTGTTAGCGATTTGGTGTTAGCTAGTTGGTACCTAGCGAGTTGCTATTTAGCGACTTGACAAATTAGCTTAACTTGCTGTCAAAATTTTGCTAGCTAATTTTGGATTGTAGCGAAATTGTTATATACTGGCTGGGACTATAATTTACTGGCACTTACGACTTGGTTCAAAGTTTCCTAGTGACTTGAGTGATATCCTTTGAATACGGTTTTCTCTTGATTTAGTAAAATCCGTGAAAGAATCTATTTCCCGGTTTAATCATAGAGTTATAAAATCCCGCTTAATCAGTCATCATGTCTACCAACGTTCCTACAATCATCTCCACAAGGTTTGCCGAGGATGTTCAAGCAAATGGTTCAGATACTCGTCCACCCATGCTTGACAGAATCGCTCGACTCTTGGGCTCAAAGAATCAGATTGTACTGTCTTGGAAAGGAAAATGGGGTCAACATTCTCAAATCGATTGATGAAGGACCATATCGGGTTGAGACTACTAGAGACATAATTGATACAACTGAAGATGGTACATTGATTTACGAATGGAGACCAAAGATGTATGATGAGCTCAATGATAAGGAGAAAAAGATTCGATGCGATATCAGGCTTCTAACATCATATTGCAAGGTCTTCCAAAAGACATATACAAGCTTATCAACCACAACACCTGAAGCAAAGGCAGATGGGATAATGTTAAGATGCTTCTCTCAGGTTCTGAATTAACTATGGAAGACAGAGAATCTCAACTCTATGATGAATTTGAGCACTTCAAGATGAAACCAGATGAGAGTGTATATGAGTACTATGTGAGATTCCATAAGTCGGGTGAATGACATGAGGAACATCGAATGACCATGCCTAACATTCAATTGAACTCAAAGTTTGTTAACAACATGAATCCCAATGGCACAAGTTTGTCACTTCGTGAAGCTCACTAAAGGATTGAAGAATACAAACTATGAGCAACTCTATGCCTTCCTTCTTCCGAATGAGAGACATGCCATGTTTGAAAAGAGGATTCTTGAACAATTCAAAACAAATCCTGGAGAGACAAGCTCATCAAATGATTCAACTACCTTCTACTCAAACATTGGGATTACCACTAAAGCTTCACAAGTTATACCCATGGGTGATGGAACTCACAAACTCATTCCCGATCCAATGTTCAAACAAGCTGATGTTGATGCACGTGGTAACTTCATTAATCAACGGCTCTCCCGATTAGTCAAAACATGACCTCTCTCCCACACACCAACAATAACCTCGAACAAGATCTAATCCACACAATCAAGCCACTGTCAGAGAATGGAAGGTTATAGTACAACCAGTTCAAGAAAGGCAGTATGAACAAGGAAGAGGTGGAGTTGGTAGAGGATATGTGGCAAATCAGAATAGGGGAAGATATGGAAATCAAGGTCAAGTTAAGACGATCAAGTGTTACAACTGTGGTGGTGAGGGTCACATTGCAAGGAACTGCACATCGCCAAAACACCCTCAAAATGTGAATACTTCGGGGATAAGATGTTGCTTGTTCAAGCCCGGGATAATGGTGTAGCTTTGGATGAAGAAGAGTTGTTATTTCTTGCCGGGGAAATGCCAAGAAGTATGATGCGATGTGGATGAGCGGCCTATTCAGAGATAGGTCACAATCATCAGAATGCCTTTCAAGTAGCTGATTGTGATGCATACGATTCTGATGTTGATGATGGACCTTCTGCACAAACAATTTTCATGGCTAGCATTTCTCCAATGGTCTCTCCTAAGGTCTCATCTTCACCACAAGCTAGTCCATCCAAAGACAAACTCATTTCTGAGGTACTAAAACTATACGATGATGCTGATATTCAAAAGATGCATGACAAAGTACAATCAACTGAAACTATTGAGTCAAATATTGAAGATATGGGTAATATCAATGTTGTCCCATATGATCAATATGTGAAACAAAGTGAAAGTGAAGTTGTACCAAGTGATGCATCTTCTGCAATCAACGATGACTATATTTTTGATGAATACACCGCATGTGCCTCTGATGATTCTGTTATCTCGAACTAATGCCTATAAAAACGCGTGTTGCTATTTATGAACAACGTGCTAAATTTGAGTTGACCTCCCGTGAGCAGGAAATGGATGACCAAATGCGTAAAACTATTAGAAAAAGTAGGTTTAGAGAAGAAGTATTAAAACAAGAGTTAAACTCCTTACAAGAAAAGCTTTCTAAAACTGCTAAGCAAAAACAAGAACTTCAAGAAAATGTTAAAATGCTTAAGCAAGAATTTAGTGCTAAGGAATCAAAACTTTTGAATGATTTTTCTAATCTAAAACCTTGAAAAACAAGCTTGAAAATAAGTTGTATGCACAAGGAAATACCATTCAGATCTGCTCACTTAATCACTAAGCACAGAGTTTTGAGTGATAAGCATAGTACTCCCCTTGTTGAGGAACCAAATCTAGAAGTTGCTAAAAAGGCTAGAGCTGCCCATAAGGTTATTTATGATGGCAATGAAATTCTTAAGCCTAGACAGAAACCTAGTTGCGTTGAGTGCACTGAGGAAGATAAGAAATCAGATGAAGTCACTAGGGAAAAGATGAACAAGAAACTAGATGATCCTAAATGTAAAGAGAAGAAAATAAATATCACACCCCATGATTACAAGAAGGAGAATTGGATTTCCATGAACAAGTTTAAGCCTCATACATTGTTAACACCCGAACAAGTGTTCTAGAAAAATGATTTAGATAAGAAAAAAGCAGAGAATCTTGTTGTAACAAACCCTCCCCTTAGGAAAATGCCTTCAAATGACTATGTATCCTCCCAATACACCAATGCATTTAGTTCCTAGGACTATTGCCACTAAAAGCAAGACCTTAATCAGTCAATATGTTATTCTTCAACTATTTGTCAATTTTGAGAAAACTTGTAAGAAAAGGATCACACCCACTGGGATAACTGAAGGTGAAAGGGGTTTTGAACAAACAAAAGAATGCTATCTAACTGAGGTCATGCCTTTCTTCAAACTACTAAAAGATCATTTTGAGAGTCTTAAAAAGGGGATAAATTCGGATATTAAAGGAATGGAAAAGGAATTTGATGCAATGATAGTTGAGGTTAGTGACTATGAGCGAGCATTAAAATATAATGAGATTGAGAGGAAGAACTTGCATACCTTGAATGAGAATCTTATTTCTTAATGTATTGCTCAAGATGTGTTTTACACTGCTACGAATTGCTCCATTAATGCTTCTCAATTTCATGAATTATCTGTTGCTCTGAAAGTCTCTCATGATCGTGTCATTGAGCTTGAAAAGATTAATTCGAAACTTAATGAGAAAATTGATCATGATGATCACGATAATTTGGTAAAGCATCTTTCTAAACTAGAAGTTGAACATTTTGATTTACAACTAAAATATCAACATCTAAAAGAAAATGTTAAAACCTCAAATATCAAGACATCCTTGGATGCTCCTGAATTTGATGCAGTTTTTGAAATTAGCAAACGTGATGAACAGATTCGAGCTCATTGTAACACGATCAAAAAGTTGAAAGCCCAAATCTCTCAATTGAAGGGGGAAAAGAACAATGTGACTGGATCCCAAATGCCTCCTCCTTTAGATTCTCAGACTTCTCAAACTTTTCATCTTCAAAACTTAGTTAATGCCTTACAAAAGGAAAATGAGAGTTTTCTAGAAGAAAATGAAAAAGTTAAACGACACTTTAAAGAGTTATATAATTCAATGAAAGTCACCCGTGACCAAAACAACGAAAAAATAACGTCTTTACAAAAGAAAATTGAGAATCTGAGAAGTCAGGGAAATGGGAAACTGCCACTTTTTTTCAATAAGAATGTTGTCTGAAAGTCACCCTTAGACTGCAAATACATTGTGACAGTTAAATATATTCCTCCTCATCTTAGGAATAATGAACATGCTTTTCATGACTACTGTGCTTACCTTAAGGATAGTCTAGAATGTCTCCATGAGATTGTCGAAGAGGATTTCATTAACAAACCTCTTGATAGAGAAATTAGGTTTGCTTGCCTCCATGCCAAACGATCTCAAGAGTTGCTAGAATGTGTAATTGCAACATGTCCTAAATCCTTATCCTTAGGTGCAAAAGGCAAAGCTGTGATGCCTTGTTCTATGCCTAGTGCCGAGCATTCAAACCATTCTAGGCCCAGTTTTAAGAAAGTGAACATCAATGTGTCGTCTAGTAATACAGATCCTTGCACATCTAGTTCAAGAATGCAAAAGTAGATCAACCAACTAATGTTCCCATAATTCCCTCTACAGGAGTAATCAGTGACATTAAAGCGAGCATGTCAAAGTCTCAAGACAATACAAGGAATGATAGGACCTCGCAAGCTAAAAATGTGCATTGGAAGAGAGTAGAAGACCAACCTAGGAACTTTAAGCTTGAGTTGAATAAAACGAATCGTGTTGATTCTAGTATTAGCCTTAGGCGTACTGTAATTAATTCTAATTCTGATACTATTTGCAAACCTTGTAATGATGTCTGCTTGAATTATGTTGCTAATCATGAATGTAGTGTGAATGTTGTCAAATGCCCAGTTAAAACAGTTAAGGCTAATAATCGTGCAAAGAAAGCTAAAAGGAAAAGACGAAAGATTGTTAGAAAATAGTGGAAACCCACAGGAAGAACATTTATAAAGATAGGTTATTATTGGATACCTTTTGGCCATAAGAATAATCAATTTTGCCCTCAAACTGCTAAGACTATGCCCACTAGAAAATGGATGCCTACTGGTAGAACTATTCCCTTAAGAAGTGAACATACTTTGAATAGTTCAAATACAGACACCAAAGATTGCATCTATTCCCAATGATTCCATTGCTTCTACTTCTGATATGGATGTTTCTATTTCTGATGTGGGTGTTCCAATTTCTGTTACTAACCAAGTGGAACCCATTCTTGCATGGGGATCCCAATTATCCGCTTATCCATTCTTGTCTGTGTTCAACTGCAGATCGTTCAAATCGTTCTCGTGGTACTGGACTCAGTTGTTCCAAGCATATGACCGAGACCGTCGCTGCTCATGAACTTCGTGAGCAAATTCATCGGGACAGTTAGATTCAGGAATGATCATTTTGGTGCAATTAAGGGTTATGGAGATTATGTTGTTGGAAAAAGTGTTATCTCCGGGGTATATTATGTGGAAGGTCTTGGTCATAACCTGTTCTCTCGTTGGTCAATTCTGATTCTCGATCTAGAAGTAGCCTTCTAAAACATACTTGTTTCGTTAGAGAACTTGATGGTAAGGAACTTTTAAGAGGCTCACGTGGTTCAAATCTATACACCATCTCTATCGAAGATATGATGAAGTCTTCTCCAATTTGCTTGTTGTCAAAGGCTTCAAAACAAAGTCATGGTTATGGCATCGTCGTCTCAATCACTTGAACTTCGGCACCATCAATGATCTCTCTAGAAAGGACTTAGTTGTAGGTTTACCTAGACTTAAGTATGAAAAGGATCATCTTTGTTCAGCATTCCAATTGGGAAAAAGCAAGAAGTATGCCCATAAACCCAAACCTACAAACTCAGCCACGAAGTTCTTCATACAATTCACATGGACTTATGTGGACCCATGAGAGTGCGAATATCTTTGGGAAGAAATATGTGTTAGTTGTGGTTGATGATTTCTCTAGATTCACCTGGGTAAAGTTCTTAAAGACAAAGGATGAAACTCCAGATATCATCATCAAACTCATCAAACAACTGCAGGTTCGTCTTTACAAAACGGTCAGAATCATCGAATGCACAATGGAACTGAGTTTGTTAACAAACAACTTGGTGAGTTTTATGAAAGTATTGGAATCAGCCATCAAAGAAGTGTTCCTCGAACTCCTCAACAAAACGGTGTAGTTGAAAGATGAAATCGAACTCTTGTGGAAGCCGCAAGGACAATGCTGATTTACTCAAAGGTTCCAATGTTTCTCTGCGGTGAAGCCATTCGCCAATGCATGCTACACCCAAAATCGACCCCTGATTCACACTGCTCATGGAAAAACTCCATATGAACTTGTCCACAATAGAAAACCTAATCTTTCATTCCTTCGTGTGTTCGGTGCTTTATGTTATCCAACTAATGATGGTCAAGATTTAGGAAAACTTAGAGCTAAAGCGGACATTGGAGTTTTTGTAGGCTATGCACCAAACAAAAAAGGTTACCGAATCTATAACAAGAGAACCCGAAATATCATGGAAACAATTCACGTCACGTTTGATGACTGGTCAAATGGCTCCTGGACATTCCAGCCTCGGACCAAGACTTCAAAACATCCCATTGGTTCATCTCTTGTACCAAACTCCTCTTCAAAGCAACTCCATATGTACCTCCCCTAAGATGATTTAAAGAAACTGTTTGATCCAATGTTTGATGAACAATTTGAGCCAAGTAACAATGATATGTCAATTCAATCAATAGAGGCTTCTTCATCCCTGTCAATGAAATTAACCCTTCAACTTCTATGTCATTAAGCCAAGAAGCGCCTGCCGACCAACTGATTCATCAACAAATCTTCAATCATCAAGTGTACATCATGGAAATGCTTCTGATTCACATGATGAAGTCAATCCCTTTGCTACTCCCGAAGATGCTCCATTTGAAAATATATTTGCTCCTGAATCATCAACTGAACCATCTTCTACAGAGACATCGACTCGCTACTTCACCCTCAACAACTACCACATGAACACCTCTAGAAAATGGACTCACGATCATCCATTAGACAACATCATTGGAAATCCCTCTCTTCCAGATCACACGGAAACAACTTGCAACCGATGCCTTATGGTGCTTCTTCAACTCCGTACTCTAAGATCGAACCAAAAGATGTTAAAACCGCCATGAATGAAGACAGCTGGTTCAATGCCATGCAAGAAGAAATTCATGAGTTTGATCGTCACGATGTATGGGAATTAGTACCGCTCCTAGATTGTGCTATGATCATTGCTCTAAAATGGATCTTCAAAGTAAAGCTTGATGAGCATGGTGATGTTTTAAAGAATAAGGCTAGATTGGTTGCAAAAGGATACCGTCAAGAGGAGGGTATAGACTTTGAAGAATCATTTGCTCCTGTGGCTCGAATCGAGGCAATCAGAATATTCTTGGCTAATGCCGCAAGTAAGAACATGGTAGTCTATCAAATGGATGTAAAGACGGCATTTCTAAACGGAGATCTTAAAGAAGTCTTCTACGCCACCAACCTGAAGGCTTTGTGAATACAAAGCATCCTACTCACGTTTATCGCTTGAAGAAAGCTCTTTACGGTTTAAAGCAAGCTCCAAGGGCATGGTATGATATGCTATCAAAGTTTCTTCTATCTACCGGATTCAGCAAAGGAGCAGTTGACCCTACATTGTTCACCGTGAAGTCGTGCAAACATTTAATTCACGTTCAAATTTATGTTGATGATATCATCTTTGCCTCGACAGACCCCAATGAATGTGATCGTTTTTCAAAAGAAATGGGTTCCAAATTTCAAATGTCAATGATGGGACAAATGTCATTTTTCTTGGGATTACAAATTTCACAAAGTCCCGGAGGCATTTTCATAAATCAATCTAAATATGCAAATGAGATTTTAAAGAAATTTGGATTTGATTCAAGTGACCCCGTTGACACTCCCATGATTGAACGAACCAAACTTGATGAGGACCACTCAGGGATCATGGTAGACCAAACGAAATATCGTAGCATGATCGGTTTCCTGATGTACCTCACGGCTAGTAGACCGATATTCTTGTTCGTTGTATGCATGTGTGCTAGATACCATGCTAAGCCTACCAAAAAGCACCTTGAAGCGGTTAAACGGTCTTTCGGTATCTCCAAGGAACCATCAACATGGGACTTTGGTACCCGAAGGACGCATGTATGTCACTAACAAGATATGCATGCGATCATGCATGGGTGTCAAGATACTCGAAGTACGCCCGAGGAGCTCAATTTTTGGGTGATAAGCTTGTGAGCTGGTCTTCAAAGAAGCAAATGAGTACTTCTATTTCCTCTACAGAGGCGAATACATAGCCATGTCATCTTGTTGTGCTCAAATCCTTTGGATGAGATCCCAATTATCCGACTATGGCTTTGAATTCAACAAAATCCCTCAGATCTTGTGATAATAAAAGTGCTATTGCTCTCTCATGCAACAATGTTCAACACTCAAGAGCAAAGCATATCGACATTCGACATCATTTCATCAGGAACAAGTGGAAAAAGGTGTGGTGGAACTCTATTTTGTGAGGATCTCAATACCGTTAGCGACATCTTCACCAAAGCTCTTCCAAGAGAACGCTTTGAGTTTATTCTTCCACGTCTTGGCTTAAAAAGCCTTCAACCGTAAACACTCAAACGTCTTCATGAGGAAGACGAGGAGTAAAGGTCTTTCTTCATCTATCTCTTGTAAATATTTAAAAAAAAAAAAAAAAAAAAAACCTTGAAAATTCCAAAAAATATTGTCTTTTTATCATATTTTTCTCGATTCGAAAAATATCTACGGTTTTTGTGTTGTCATTCAAAGAATGACACGGGACTTTAGATGTTGTTCGAATGTTCATATTAAAAAAAAATCAAAAAATAAAAAAAAAAATTGGGAGAAAGTAAAACAAATGGTTTATTGTCATTTCAGGCAATAACCCGCTCTTTAATGAAAGAACAGAGCCATGCTTTAAATTGGTTTTCAAAACTCATGCTCTGATTCTATAAAACAATCACCTACTATCTAATGAAAACTAATTGCTTTGAAAATTTACTCGGACTCAATTTTTTGAAAATCATCTGGACTTATTTGTCAAAATATCTATCTCTCAATCAACAACTTATGTCATTGATTGAGGGGGAGAATGATTTCAATCATAAAGTGTATTTTTCAACCAATGGTACCACCTGGTTACTATTATGTTTTCAAAAGATAATCATGCATGTTTAATCAATGGAGTTTAAAGTCTCATAATTCGATCCTTATCGGTTCAAAACGCTTTCATAATCTAGTCACAATTCTCCTTAAAAGCTTTCAAAATCAATTTAAATCTACAGAGATCACAAATCTCAATGATTTGATAATTGTGATCGGGGATGAATTTGTGATTTAAATTGGATTTAAACCGATGATTCGGCAAATGGTTTGCAAATGGTTTTATAAGGATGTACAAGTTATCCTCCCCGCATGTGACAAACGATTTCAAATTTTCCATGCACATGTTGTAGGGGAGCATCTATCTTAAAACACAAAGATTTGAAACGTGATCAATGTGCAGGTTCTCTCTTGTATGTGCAAAACTCTTTTCAAATCTCGAGGCACATATTGAGGGGAGCAAACTTGTGAAAACCTCATCCTTCCAAAATGCTTTATCTACTTGATTTGATAAGGGAAGTGATGTTGATATCTATTAGAAAATAGAAATCAAGAAGTTAATTCTTCCTCTTGCCTCCGTGTGCTAAACGATTTCAAATACATGATGCACATGTTGAGGGGAGCTCTCTTTCTAAAAATATCAAAAACAATTCAGGTACAAAATGCTTTGATAAAATATCACAAGTATCTGGATTGATTTTCAAATGGTTTTCAATTGGTTCCAATGGCACATGAACAATACCAAATAGACCGACCAACTTTACTTTATGTATGGTGATATAAGGATGATAAGGTTAGGTATTTGTTCCCATGATCCGCCAGAACCGGAGGGATCTACCAGGGACTATCCACTAGTTAGTGTAGAGTTCTTAGGTATGATGATAAAAGGAGAAAATGAGATATGGGAAGAGTGCGGACTGAGACTAAGCTAGTATCTGGAATAAACCCAACAAGGTTCTAGTTATGAAGTCTCGGTAAGCACTAGGGGTTGAAGAATGAAAAAGAATTGAATGTGAAAAAGGGTGAAAACAAATAGCCCTCCATTTATTCAACCTTAGGGCATAAACCGGGTTCAATTCATATACTACTGATGGCAACATCGGTATTGAATACAAGACGTCATGGACCCAAAGGACGACCTGCACTTAACTTCCCAAGCTACTCAAGTTCCTCTTAAAAGGACTTGTTTCATTCTCACGGGAACCGACATTATCTATCGACTTTCTCTTAGAGATTGTTGATATTGAAGAAGGAGAACCTCTCCTAGTCTCCGATATAGGATCCAAATATGCACAAATTGAGTCTAGAGCCACGAGATCATCAATAAATCTCATTAGGACACGTTCAATGAAGACTCTCTCTTTCACACAATGTGGAAAGAGAGATTATATCTTGAGTCCTACGCATTATCCTTGTGGTATTGCCATAACATCCGAGTGATATGCAAACATATTCACAATGAAGATGGAAAGCCTTCTCGAGCCAACATCAAACAAGCTCCTGGTGGGTGGCATGTGAGATCTATTCTATAGATCAATCATGTGACAACTGAACAAAACGATGGGCGATTCAATCTTTTGAATCAATCCTGGTTAAAGTTATGGATTGACGGATACCTTTGAAAAACCGGTCGTTGTGCTTAAAAACTCTTTTCTTTAGCACATCGACCGTGTACTAATATTTCAAATCAAAAGGTGTTTATGATTGATAATTGATTTTCATTAAAACCTTTGTTGTATTGCAAAAACAATTTCTATTAAGCGATACATGATTGTTTTTCAAATCTTCTTTTCATCAATCGTGAATCTCAATTCATGGTTCACTCACCCTGTTGTCTTCTTTGAGACGCTCCGCTTTGAGAACGGCTAGAGCACGCGAAACCCTGTCAAGGAAATTCTTCGAATTATACCCGATCACAGGCAAGATTTGTAATCGATCAACGGGAACCGTGGACCGTACCTCAATTCGACAAAAGTGGTCAAAGACACTCTCGGCGCTTTATTGCTAACCTGTTGTATGCAGGTACGCCCTACGCTTGCAAATGATCGAATGGAGCGGTCAATCCATTGCCGCATGCTCACACATCATATTCACTTCAAAGAAATCATGATTAGTGCATCAATGACTCGATATTATCACTCCATGCTTCTCGCTGCGCCAATATCATGAATCAACAAAAGCCTTCGCTACTCTGATAAGAAGAAATCATGATCTAGAATGTGAGCATGTCGGTCCAAATGTCACAACATCACATAATATCAACACCACAAAGGAAGAGTCAGAGATTTAATGCGGCCGATGATCTCAAAGCTAGCTCAAAACTCATTATCACGTGGATCAGGAAAAGACCTCCACTTGGATTAACCAAACATGCAATGTGAAGAATCAATGACTACGAGCTACAGAACAATGAACATGAACAAGAACTCAAGAACCATCTCAATGTTATATCCGTTTGTTTTCTATGTAATTTTAATGTATGTTTGAGGTGACCTCCCTTAGGGGGAGATTGTTAGGAATTATAAATTCCAGGTATAAAAGAGTCGGTCGCCTCAAGTATATATATATTCGTTAGAAAGCTCGTAGTCGTAATTATTTTATGTTAAGTAAGTATTTAGTTAAGTAACACCGTGGAGGACGGACGGGTGTTTACCCACTGTATGCCTGATCCACAGCCCGTTGTGTGGCGTTTTATTGTAAGACTATAAATACTCTCTACCTCTCAAGGTAGAGAGTTGGAGCTCATAATAAGATTTTTCTTTCTCTCACTAAGTTCCCTAAACCTCTAACTTTCTCTCTCTAAAAACCTTCTTGTACGCCACTTGTGATTATGGTTTAGTGTGTTTGTGAAATCCAATATGTTACAGTGAGCATGGTGGAGAATGACGTGGAGACACCTAACCAAAGAAGTTGACGTATGGCAGAATACCACATTAACTTATC